>ML776662.1:742486-807959 GCA_009831015.1 Picea engelmannii
CAAAGGGGGAGAAGGGAGTCGAGTTCGAAATGTTTCGAATGCAGAGAAGAGTCTGAATGGTCGAATGCAGAGGAGAGTTGAGCCTGAATGCATGTGTTGCCATCAATGCCAAAGGGGGAGATTGTTGGCAAATATTGAACAAGAAGTGAATGCGTGTTGATGGTTGTTGTCATTGATGGCAAGTTTGCAGACAACGAATGGTTGTTGACATTGATGGATTTGTATCAGTCAGATTGCAACAAGATCACGGTTCAATCGTAACCATTGAATCCAAAACAGATATGGACCGTAATTTACAGTCCTTGTCGGAGAGAGGATCTGAGCCGTCAGATCGAAAGCTAATACCCATCCGCCGTTAGATCTACAGAAGCTGCGAGGGAGATAAGTCATCGGGGATCGGGACTTTGAAATGTCCAATTCACTCGACAACAAAACCCCCGAAATCGCGATATGCGATTTCGCGATGTAATCACAGTCGTTGGATAAGAAGTTCTCTGGACCGTTGATCACAGCCCGTATCGGAGTATCAAGGATTGGGACTTTGTAATGCCAAAATATCTTGACATCAAGAACTCCGAAATCGCGAAACACGATATTGCGATTCAATCGTAGCCATTGAGCCAAGATTGCATTTGAACCGTTGATCCAACTCACGACAGCAGACCAGGTCAGCAAGGGACACATGGCACAACCAAGGAATGACAGGTGGCAGGCAGAGTCAACACTTCAGGCACATGTAAGTCACGAATCAGAGTGACACGTGGCAGGATCTAACACATGTCAAACCACGTGTGACGTCAGCAGAGGCATCGACGATCGGGACTTTGAAATGACAAAGTCACTTGATATCGAAAGTCTCGAAATCCCGAAGGGATCCAGACCGTCCATTTGAGGGACAGGTGTCGAAGATCAAGGCACCGTCGACATTTTGTTCATCGGGAAATCGGGGATCCCGTTGACAAGAGTTTTGTGCAAGTCAGAATCGCGATCCGCGAAACCCCGATGAGTGGGGGCCAGATGTCAGCACAACAATGAAGGAGGACGGTGGCGTAGTGGAGGCCAACTGTCAGAGATAAGGATGTGGTCACGGAGTGACAGTCACGTTGACCGGGAGCTAAGCTCAGGAGGGCTAGCGTATGAAATGAGCCATCGGGAATCGGAGAATCGCGAGTCCGGAGGACTTGTGAATTTTGACATCGCAAATGCCAAAATAGCGATGAGTGAAATTCTGATTAGATATGGACCATTGGATCAAGTATTGATTGGAGGGCTGTTGTTCTTCTTCACTCATTAACGCTTCAGTTATGAATCAGTTAAGAGAAACTGACTAATAATGACAAATTGGTTAGCGTTTCAGTTGCTAAGACATATGTCCTTGGATTTCCCATGGGAAGGGGAAGTGGAACCGTCAAGGCAGAGTGTATAAAAGCAGTTGAGAGAAACTGTGTTGGGTTGGTCGTTCTGAAGGAAAAATTAGTAAACAGTAAGAAAAAGAAAGAGAGCAGAGTCATAGCAAGAAATGAAGCAAATGCATAGAGCGAGATGAAATGCAGAGCAGAAGGACAGACAGAACAAAAGCAGAGCAAAATGACAGAAGAAAGTGATGCAGAGCTGACCTGTTGAGGAAGAAGAATTGTAGAACAATTTGTTGAAGATCAGATTTATAGAACAGAGTAAAAATGGTAAGAAGTGATGTATCTGCATAAGTTGTCTGTGTATTCATTATTTAATATTTTAGGGAGGTTGGGAGGTGCTCGGGAGGACTGTTTTCCTCAGAGGTTCAAGTGGAAGTTTGAACACAGGAAGTTGTTGCTTCCATCTGGTTGCAACCAGAGAAACTAGGGTGGCAGGGTGGTGCTAGGGAGAACAAGTGTTCTCTGTTATACAGGTTGGAGCCTGTGTAACTGGAAGTTGGTGCTTCCATCCAGTTGGTGCTGGAGCTATCAGGAAGTTGGTGCTTCCATCCATTTGGTGCTGGAACATTAAGGGAGTTGGTGCTTCCTTCTAGTGGGTGCTAGAGAAACCAGAGAGTTGGTGCTCTCAAACAAGTAGCAGCTTGTAAAACAGAGGTAGCAGCCTCACATTGAGTTGGTGCTCAATTGTAAATGATGTACAGAACTGAAAAAGACTGCCTATCATTTCGAAGAAGAAGAGGTTTTCTCCCTTTATGGGTTTCCCCGTGAAAATCTGTCTGTGTGTGTACTTTATGTGTGACTGATGGTCTTTACCTTTATTTTCCATATGCTGTATATTGTTGATGACCACATGAAGAGAGATTAACAATGTTTAATAAGTATAAAATTGTTTAAGCTCACAAACAACTGATTCACCCCCCGTCTCAACTGTTTTAGTATTTCCAACACCATATAGATAATCTTTTTCTCCTAGTGTTGGCTATTAGTTAATGTGGCCTACCAACATTAGATTCCCATAAAATAGCATATACTTGATCTGTATCTATACTAAGTGTTGTTGACACTGGAATTGGATGCCCACACTGATAAACATTCATAATATCCCAGATCATGCATCGTTGATCTACATTAGATTGACGTTGAGGGTCAAGCCTCTTTTAACATTAGATTGCCATGATAGTGAGATATTTGAACAACTGCATTGGTACAAGATTGGATAGTCAACTTCCCACAATGGGTAGAAATGGATCAATACACCACTCAACAATAATTTAAATAACACATGCAATGATAATGTCTTAAAAAACCATTTATAAGGTTGTGGGGTAGAACCAAACATTGCATCTTCTCATCAGAAATTGTTTTACGAACTCCATCAAGTAAATAAAAAATGAAATGGAAAAAATCAGAGGAATAATGTGACCCGTGAGTGACTCAAGTGATTTTCAACCAAAGAATTTAATAGAGATGAACAAAATTGGCTAGGCTAGAATCTGGAATATCCCACCAAAATGTTGAAAATCCTCAACCAAGTCTAGTGTTCAAGTAAACTAAGGTTGATGTAGCATAAAAGGTGACTAATCCCCAATGGATTGTCCAATCCTTCTTAGAAGCTTTAGCAATAATATGACTATTAGCTAATGATTCTCCCCAAATAACCCTTGACAATTATAAACCAACAAGATCAATTGGAACAAACATAAAAAAAAAATGCCAACCTATATGAGTATACCAATTCATGTTGAATTTGATGTCAACAATATCAAGAAAGAAAATATCGTGGGTACTCTTACTACTAAAATTAACCACACTGCATGCAACACCATATCTCAATTATTTCCACTTCAACATATGTTCATAAAAGTAAGAGCATTGAACAAACTAGAAGAAACTCCACTCAACCATGATATTTAACTATACCATATGTACCAAATTACATGAATGACATACAATTCAACTAAGACATAACAAACCTTGCACGAGTTAGACCTAAATATTGAACACACATTTCTTGGACTTCACTATTTTCTATGTCTGATCTTAGCAATTAATTACTATGGGACAAATTACATTTCAATGCAACACAAGAAATTAATGCCTAACAAAGCCAACACTTTTACTTGCCATAAAATATTTCAGAACCCCAAATATAAATATCAATTTGGTCTGCAATGTGTTCAAGGTTGCATGATGTGTTTACTACATGAACTTTTGATGTTTCATTGTTCTTCCTCGATTTTTTTTTCTAAATGAATATATTGACAGTCTCTGATCAACTGTTGGAGTAGTAGAATCTAAATTATATTTTTCATTTGGGGAATACTAAGAATTTGTCATCTTGCTAGCCCAACAAGTTTTGCATGTATCTTGCAAAACTTCCTATGGCATCTATGGCAGTGTGTCAAATGCAAGGCTCCAATCCTTGCATATACCAAATATTAGATGACCACCAAGTCTACAAAGGGGAGAATGAGATCCTTTTCTTCAAAGTGTGCCTTTAGGTTTTTGAATAGTTCACTTCAAGAGCCAACCATTCAAGTCTTGTACATAACCTTTGGGTAGCGATAAAATTGCTTAAGCTAGTATGACATTTGTGAACTTCATTTTCTAGTTGGAGAGTTGCTTGTTGACGCGATTTACTAAAAAATATACCACAAATAGAGCTACTAAGAGATTTGGATTCAACTGTGATCTAATTATGAATTTGATGAGATTCCAACATTACATTCCACATTCACACCAGTCTGTGAAAAAAGGCTCGGAATCAAAACTATCACATTCTTTCCTTCATAGAAGACATTGGCTTACAAAAAGAAGCATTATTTTAATCCAATGCTTCTTGCAGTTCTGCTTGATTTTCCATCAAGCGAAGATGACTAAGAAAATCCAAGCCAAGGGAGCTCCTATTTTCTTCTACAACTTTATATACATGTTCTATATTGTTTAGCATTCTTTATATATATGTTCTATATTGTTTAGCATTCTTTATATACATGTTCTGAGTTTTAATACATTTTATTATCAACAACTGCAACATTTACTTCACTAAACTACTCAGTGTCATTTTTACCACTTATGGTCAAAGCATTGTTTCATTTTTCACCAAAATCAATGATATTGCTAAGTACTTTCCTTACAATATCTATCTCTTTTAAGATGTCCAAATGTTCTGACTGAATTTTACCATCATTTGGATAGAGTGCAAGGTTATTATCATACCTCAAAGTTTCATCATTCTCATAATCACATAGTTGTATACTGGAGTTTGTGACAACTTAGAACCAATGTTACCTTAATACTTCTTTTTCCTTGATCACTAGAAGTTGGAGCTTCTCAATCACCACATCTTGCTCCTCTTCGGCTTCAACAAGCAATTTTTCTCTTTTCTTCTGGGTTTTAATGACCACTTCCAATCTCCATTTTAAGTCTTTGTTTACCCAAATTAATCCTTCCAAATAAATGCAAACTAGCCTGTGGTGTTAAGTGATTTGAATAGATTAGGCAACACAATCAATAATTTAAGTGTCATGCAAACCTACTACTCTTTCCTTTTACCCTTTTCTAAGTTATTGCAAATAACAAAAAACTCCTTGTACTTTGGGGGAGGTTGGATTGTCAAAATTCCTCAACCCTTTCCATACTCATAATTTATGATGAGGATTTTATGAGAATGAGATTACTGGTATGCACATTTTGATGGATAGTTGCAACAATCATCTACTCTGTCACATAAGTTCCTAGAACTTGCACATAATTAGGCTTAGCCTTGTGTGGGGTCTTGGGAATGATGTTATTCTTCTCAACTTGATCACCTACATCCACATTTTCTCTTACAACGAGGTTCTCAAGGAAGTTTGACACCAAATCCCCTACATGGTCATGTCTTGCACCATCCGTTGAAGAAATATTTTCACCTTACTTGTCCTTCTCAACATCAAGTCTTCCATCATTGGGATCAAGATCTAGAAGATTAATCACAAAACCCACATCTGTAATGTTTCCCTGACCATTTTGGCACATTTTCCCGTTGTCTTTCTTAATTTTTCCATCCTTTTTCATTGCATGTTTCTTCTTGGATTGTGCACTAATATGCATGATCTTGGAATTAATGTCAAGACTTGGTATGAATTTGTTCGGTCCATGAAAAATCATCTTAGCATCATGAATCCTAGAAAATTTCATGCCAACATTGGAGTTGACATTCAAATTAACATCCACCATATTTGAGGTAAGATTGACAAACCTCCTTGGTGTCTCTTTTGAAAGGTTCTCGAGTGTAATGCATGACAAATTCTGTTTCCACTACTATTCCTAGTACAAGGCTTATTACCAACACCGGGTTTGTTTTTAGTCATGGTTGAATTTTTATTTCATCTTCTTTTATTAATTGTGATGTATGATAAATCTATTGTGATTGATCTCAATTTACAGTGAAAAAGGGGAACACGGTACCCAATAAATATGCATGTATTTTTCATGTAAGAGAACCAAAATCTTGTATATATAATATAATTTAATTCAATTATTGTTTAATATATCGAACTATGAAAAGATCATCATTATTTCCCTGTTTGTTTTAGATTCAATGATCTTCATATGGATAATTTGAAGATAATAAATATAGGTATGAATTTCAAGATAAGGATCAAGATGACAAGACATTGAGAGGGCACCTACATAAAAATGGGATGAACTGAAAAACAAAAGAATTGACAGTTGAATTTGGAAAGAATAGTGTGTCCCCCAAAGAGTGGGGAAAACATAATTTCCATGGACTACAATACATCCATTGCATAGTACAAATAACTATGATATAATATAGGAAAATGTGTCCTCAAGGTCATTGATCTTGTGTCCAGATATTGACAGACAATACCAATTTTTAAAAAATGCACAATTCTACTTTCTGGACAAAGCTAAATATAATGGATATGACATTAAAATTAAGACTCCTCAAGTGTGCCTCAAGTTTGGTTTCATTTCTACAAGATTTTCCTTACATGGAACTTTACTTGGAAATTCAATCTAGAAAATGGATTACTAGTAAATTGAATGAATTGTTACCTTAAAATTCACCCCTTGTAGTTATTTGAAAAATTCAACGTTATTAAAAGTTCTGAGTAACACATTTTTTCATAACTCCGTTATTCTTTAAAAGTAGCACAAAACTCTCTAAATGAAGGTTTGATATATACTTGGAGTTTTCATATGTCTCCAATATTTGACACATCAATCATTTGTGTGAACTCAGGACATGCATCCTAGAGATTTGCAATCTTGAGGGGCATATCAGAATTGGTTTTAAATAGGTCTATGCTTGTGTCCATAGTCATTTCACCCAATGCACCATCTAGATTCAATCAACCACTAGATTTTATGCACAAATGAAGCAAGAGTTTATGAATCTCCCCACTTCCACTTGGGCTGTAGAATATACATCGCTTCTCTTGGTGCAATGAAATAGATAACAAAACTATTTGCAAATGAAAACTAAACCACAAAATGGAAGTTATTAAATATTAACAAAGAAAATGAGGATCTCAAATACTACTGGAAAAAGAAAGTTGCCACAAAATATAAAATTCACCAGTGGTTTGTTGTCTGTGTGTATGGTATTCAATACAATCAATTTTGAGAGCTTCTATGTAGTAGTTCTGAAAAAAGCCCCCGCAAACAAAATCTTGTGAACAAATGTTGAGAGGAAAAACCCATTAGGTTGCTTTCTTATGAAATGTTATAAGAGGATGCTTTATTACAATTGCTATATTAGACTGTACCTTAGATAAAGCCTCCATCCCCCACATGGTTGTTTTACTTTTATAGACATCTACCTTGCGTGCCCTTTACACCAAATGTTCCATGTAGAAAAGAAATATCACCAATAACTTCATAATCCAAATAGGGCTCTCCAATTACTTCAAAAATATCAAGAAAATCTATTCACTAAATAAGATACTATCCTTCAAGTGGCGATTCCATTGATATCATTGATTTTTTTAATGAAAATGCAACTAAAACTAGAAAAGAAGACAACATAGTTGTGAACCTAGACACCATTCAAATGCCTAGAAAAAAAAAACATGTCACAGATATTATATTAACCATCATTTCAAACACCTTTAAGACACTGCTATTTTCTAGTTCCTTGCTGAGTGAAATAGGTTAAAAACATTACAAAAACTTGAATTGCTCAAAAAGAAGAATTCAAAATTCAAAATTGCATGCAAAACATAAATTCCACTTTGATGGGGACCCACTATTCAAAATGTTGAGGCCTTCATTGCATACTTACAAGACATGACATCCGATGTGAAAAAGTTTTAACACGCTACATTAAAAGATATTTACAACTAATACATTTCATGAAGTATCCAACACAATACAACATCATTGAAACATTCCATTTACTCTTTGAAAACCAAACATTTTTGACATTACTCGAGTAAACTTAGACCTGTAAGTATTCAAAATAGTTGATTGAAAATAATTCATGAGCGTATCATAGACCTATGCACAAAAACAATGGGAAGAATTTAGATGTTAAGAAAAAATAGATCAATTATGGATGTTTTTGAAAAACCACCAACTTTAGTTAACCAACAATACAATTCAAGATGGATAAATAAATAATAATTTCATCTATGGCAGACGAGCCTCATCAACACATACTTTTAGATGCTCCAAAAAATATTTCCATTAATACATCCATCTTATCTATAATACCCCCCATACTGGCAATTCAACATTTTCCTACAACCCAAGCCAACCAAATGCAATTAAAGAAAAACTTGTACAAATGAGAAAAATTGCATATGTCCTGGAACAGGAAAGCCAATTAATTTAATTCAAAGCAATTTCAAGGAAACATTATGTAAGTTATACCTGACTACCACGTTTCCCAGGTTCTTCTTTTTCTTCATCATCTTCCATTTCCATGTCAATTATATAGACCTTACTTAATTCTTAATGTAAAATGTGTTCCCATTTAATCTCAACCTAGATTGAAAATACACTAATAATGGCATTTCAACAACCTTCTAACAACAATGATCCAAAAATATAGAATTTAATTACTAAAAATCAAATTTTAGAAATAAGAGATATAAAACGATGCACATTGGTTTTCTGTTAAAGATTCCCGATCGCTTACATCAATTTTAATAAGCATGTCCACCATTTCCATAAGTATTCTACTACCAATAATTTCCCCAACAACAGTGCTCTTCATTATAAGTATGTTCTCAACATACAAAGCATTCCATTGAAAAACATAAGACGAACAACACAATTATTCCACATTGACATAATCATTTCTTATTAGTACCATGACATTTTGCATTGTTTCCTCAGAACTATAGAATGTTGACAGATGAAGATAATGACATCACAAAGAAGATTCAATTTAAAAAAACAACAATTTTCACAATTTTCACAGCCTTTAACATGTGGATTGCTCATATTTAAGTGAAAATGCTTATTGATTCAATCTAGAGAGTTTGTAATTTAACCTTTGGTAATAGGTTTTCTCATACAGAAAATACCGGGGATGAGATTGGTGTCTGTTACCCTTCAAAATGCATATGCACTTTGAGAGATTCTATTACAAGTGGGGTCTCAAGAACACATGCATATTTTTAAATGAAGAGAATTGTCTCAAGAGATTTAAATATAATGAAGAACTTATATTTCTGATTTAGATAACAAGAAGCCTTCCAATTTCACTGATAGTCTACAAATGTTTTAATAGAGTCGATCTTTGTGGTACCATACATGCTTCAAAGTATAGGCAACGTTATGTTGGTGAGAAAATGTTTACAAGGGATTGGATTGTGTTGATGATGTTATGTGGTTGGGAGTGCTCGTAGTGAACAAAAAGAAGGTGCATATATGGAAAAGTATGCTGCATATATTTAGTATTTATCCCGAGGTTATTTCTAGTAGAATGAAAATGTTGTAGGGCGTCTAGATTATTTTGTGATGATGTTCTTTGACTACTTTTTCATTTAAAAATAACAAAATAAAGTCTCTATTTCCAAATTACTTCCCAAGAGTATACTAGAATGCCTAACACCTTGAAGAATATTTTTAGGTTTGATTGGTATGATCTAAGTTCAAGAAGTAATAATGGAAGAAGCATTTACACCTACAACACTTGTGGAGGCTACACTATGATACAAAGATACAAAAGAATTTAATCTTTTGGGTCACTATGCAACAAACCCTTAGAAGTATCTCGTTGTCTCTTCCATTGCCAATCATTCAACATGATGTTGCCATACCAACATATATTCACTTTACAGGGCCTATACATTGAAGGGACAATGGCATCTTGGAAGCATACATTATCTTAAGTCGCATCACCAACATAGAATATACGTTACTAGCACAAATTACAACAAACAATAAGACTCAATTTCAATGGAGACAATTTCTGGCATGTTTCTAAAGATCTTCTAGAAACTAAAGGAATGATGATGATCTTCAACATATCCATATTTGGTGAGGGTAATTTTTAAGCCCTTATCAGATGTCAAAAATAGAGATAATGGTTGCATTATTCTGTTGACATATTCTATACCAAGGGGTGTTTCTAGATCTATAAGTTTAAAATCCATTGCTGAAAAAAGGTATTAAAGTGCTGACATCATTTGTAGCATGAATAATGGATATACTTAAATGAAGTGCTCATCCTATGACCCTTTCAAAGTATGACTGAGGTCATGGTAGGTTACAACATTTCTATATCTTGCAGATTTGATTTCCTTGAGGACACAAACAGATAGAGATGGGATGGACACCATTTAATCATATGCTATATCTTAGTATGAAGACTATAAAGCTTGTTTATATCATGAAAATTTGTTGGTATAAAAAGAAATATATAGTTAGTTTGGGAACCATCTTCAGCTTGATATAGGTTCCAACAAAGACCGTGTTCTATTATAGTAGGCAAAAAAAATTACTTAATTAACAGATTGTGATAGCATAATTGGTACTTTGTTTCGGCATCATGCAGAGCCTCAAGGATTGATTATCATCTAATTTATCCAAGATTTTTCTCCATCTAATACTGATTAAAAATGTACTTCAACTAGAAAAATTAGAAACCCAATTCAAAACCAAGGTTATATGAATTAAATTCAATTATTTTAAAACAAACTACTAGAAATTTAAGCTCATGTCATCTCAAGTGAGAAGACGTTCACTCAAATGCCTTTGTTGAAGCTCCTATCAGGGTGTGGGCTAGTAAAGTTGGATGTAGCATGGTAATATCCTTCTAGACATATGAAAATGAGTGAATAATACAAAGATTTGCTTTGTGGATAGTGAAAATAAACCCAAATTCTCATGTAAGCACATGAAATGGGTGATTCTAGAATCATCTATTTTCATACCTCTGGATAATCTATATGAAAATATATAATATCATTGTGATAATTACCTAAAATCTAGTATTTTATTTAAATTAAAAAAAAAATCTACCCTTCTTAAAAAAAAAATCCTTTCAATTTCACCATCTGGCTAAAATTTATCCAAAAAAACACCTTGACGAGCATGTGAAAGGAAAAGTTTAAGGAAATATTGACAAGGTCAATTCAAGCTGGAGATTCCAACCAATCAATCTGTAATTTTTCTTTGGTTGAAGATAAAGGATTGACTATCTCCAGAGGACTGAAGACAATTTGTACATAGATAAATCTTGTTGTATATTTATTATTTGTGGAATCTAATCTGAAAGAGCTCAACACTATAATTTAACGCAAACCAAAGGTTCAATGCATGCAAAGTGATTACAGAGGATTATGAAAAAATCAATAGAAAATAAGTAAAATTTCAAATGCATGAATTGAAGAAAAGTAGGCAACCCAACGATTGAATTAAGGAAAAAATTATCACACCAAATACATAATGTATACAGGGGATTCATTCATACCCTTATGGAAGGCATGTCGAAGTAATATTTTAATAAAATGCGCACAAAGTCAGTTCAGTTTGGAGACTCCAATCACTTACTTTGTGATTTCAAAAATCTAATTTCAATGGACACAATGCATCAATTAATCAACTCAATCAAACCTCAGGGTTGGAAAGAAGAAATATTCAATGTGTTCTTGCTCACTCAAGACCATGGTGGATAGGTTTGAATCTTGTATCCATCCCATATTAACGCCACCCTACCACTGGAATTGAATCATACCTTGAATCTTATCCCCTGGGCACATAACAACATAAGTGTATCGGTTGGTTCATTTGCTAGCTTTCGTTGATTAGTGTTGCACCACACCGATCCACACTATGAGTGATCATATATTGACTACATGACTATGAAGTGTCAATACCCACAAGAAACCCATGGAACATGAGAGACGGTGGAAATGGTGTGCAGGATTTTGGAGAAGCAACTTTGAAGTGGTTTGTTGATCCATGGTCGAGCAAGAAGAAAAATCCCCAAACTGATTTCGTGCAGTATTTATATAGTACCCCTTGTATATGCACCCTCACCTGTACCCCCAATACCATATATATATATTATTTTAGAAAAAACCCCTGCACCCTTATTACTTGGTCAATATATTGAGTATGATTTCAATTAATATTTAATACCCCTATATGAACGAACATGATATGGTATTGACCATTTAGTGGAGTCCCCGTGTTTAGAACATAGTCTAGAAATGAAAATGAATATATGCATAACATGATGAAATTGGTATTTGTAGACTTTCAATAGATTATTAACTAAATAAATACATATCTATTTTTTGTCCAACATGGTTTTGCTAAAAGGGAAAAACATTTTTTGTGTTAAAAAGGCAATTTCATTGACATACAAGTAGTAGTTTCAATGTTCACCACAAGACAAGATGCACTATAATGCAAAACAATCTTAGTGTAAGATTTATTTATTATTATTTTTTTAAGCTAAAAAAAGTCTTTATATTTCTATATATGGACAATAAAAGTACAGGAAATCTAGTGAGGGTTTGCCTAAATGGAAACCAAATCCCTCACCAGTGAAGAGCTATAAGTTCAGACATTCAAAATAGAAGACCCCAATGAGGGGTTTCCATGATGGAAACCAACACCCTCACTGGTAAAATCTGAGAGTATATAATCCACCTCTTAGGTTGAACCAAAAAAGAGACTAACCCCATCTATTCATTACTATTCAAACATAGGAAAACCATATCTCTTCATTAAAAACCAAGATAAAATCACCAGGGTCTTCCTAAACTTTAAGACTTCATACAACCAAAAAGGAACAAAGAAAGAAGAACAAAACTCGAAGCATTGGGTCCTGGGCTTCCCAGGAGACTCGAGATGTCCCTTCCCATTGTTTGCATTTCCAACCACAACACTGGGCTCGTTCTAATCCTTGATCTGAATGGGGCACTCACATGATCCTGGGGGAGTTGGATGGTCACTTAGGTTTTTAACCTCCTGTCTGATCCTGAATTTAATTCCAAACTGAGAGCGACATAATAGATCAAAATTTCTATCTAGAAGTTCGATTGCCTGGAGGGATTTGTCATTGTCTCTTTTGGATTTATCAACAGCTTGAGCCACCATGGCTTTCACTACCCAATACATTTTAGCCAATTGGAAATACTTGGTTTCCCTGGTGCGAGTATACTTAGGATCATCAACCCAATATTACACTTCACGCACTATGTCTTCATCAGGGGTCGAGCGACGCTAGCGCCTCACCACTTCCTCAATTTCAACGACATGCTACTTTTACTTATCTGTAATTAGGTATTTGAAATGCATGCCAGCCATCCAAGCCACTTGGGCCGCTCTGAAGCGATTTACCAGTCCGTTGGAAAAGTAGGGATCTATTTGCTTGCTTTCCAGTCTTGTTCCCTTTCTGGCCATTTTGCTATAAATCCACTGGATATTTGAGTCTACTCCAATTGTCCTTGCCAAGGAAAACCCAATTCCTGGAGCTTGGTTCCTGTGTCTATGAATCATCCCCCGAGTCCAACCCCCTCGGGTTGATCTATCTACTTTTAATCTTGGTAGGGAAAGACACCATGAAGGAGTCGTCACGTTCTTCCACCACCACTGCCAATTCCACCTATCTGTGCTAATCGAATTCCAATTCCTAGGGGGACGATCCTTTACATTTCTATTTATCAATAAGAATATCCCACATAGGGAATCATTCCCAATGTAACTCTATCATTCCATCTTCGTTGGGGATTGTTTAATGATTTCTATGATATGATTTATTCGGGGGAAGGTTGTACCTACTGTACTTCCACATTGATTTTCATAACCTCCCATAAATCCATGGATTTGATTCCCACCCTCGAACTGTACCTTTCGCATGCTCCAATTAATTTTTTCCTCCTTCTTAAGATGATGAGGCTCACCCTCGAGCTTCAATGAGGGCCTATGTCCCATCTAGAGCTCTGCTAATGTGATCATCCTATCCATACATGAAGTTGGCACCGTCGACATGATTGTCGACCCCCCCTTCGAAATGATTCCTCTCTTATTTCCAAGTACCCATATGTCGTTGCAAGCCCACACCTGATTGTTCATGCACACCAGTTATTTCCACTATCTTTCCATGTGCCCAAGTGGCTTTCTCTACCTCGCATGTTGATCCCCTATCTTGTTCCATCTCAATTTCTATTGCATTGAGTTGCTCCATCTCGACTACTATCGTCTTGTCCTTTCCATGTCTCATCTGATGATGACCCGTGTCGACTTTACTTAACCTCTTGTTCCATATCGATTGTTGTCGTATTGAGTTGCTCGATCTTGACTACTATCGTCTTGTCCTTTCCATGTCTCATCCGATGATGACCCATGTCGAATTTACATAACCTTGTGGCCTCTTGCCAGCTGGGTTGGTTAGTGAGGTCCCCCATCTTCCACCTCGACAATCGAATCCCATGTTGTATCCCTAGGTTGTCCAAGTAGTCAGCCAGTAAGTTTGCACTCCTTCACACCTGGTGTGATATAATAACTGGGGAGTTCTGAATTAGTTCGACGATCTGAGCCCATCCATGAGATAGTCTCCAATTTGTAGTGAGATTTTCTGGGTTGGACCCATCCATCAAACATTTAAGAGTTGATATGATAAGGAGCGAGTCTCCTTTTGCTATCAAACTTTTTATTCCCTGACTTATGGCCATGTCGAGACCTCTGAGAAGGCCTTTGAGCTCTGCACCATTGTTGCAATTGTGACCCAATTTACTTATAAACATGGCTAAAATTATACCTCCAGAGTCTCTCAGGAGTCTTCCCACTCCTAATTTTCCTGGGTTATCTTTTGATGCTCCATTGAAGTTTAACTTGGTAATTCCTTCTACCGGCGACTTCCAATCTTGGTGGGGATTTTTCCTATTGCGAGGGGGGGCTTTGTTCACTTTCTAGTAAGCCATTTTTAGGCACCATTTACTGAAGATATATTCTTCCTCCGCTGGTAGAATATGGTCTTCTGTTGACCTGGTACCCGAAGCTATAGTTTTTTACACAGTTTCTTTTATATGGTTCCAAATTAACTGAGTAGATAGAGAGTTTTGTTTAAAAATTCTTCAGTTTCTTTCTTTCCATAGGTTCCACATCACTATGCCTGGAAAGATCTCCCACGTTTTGTTTAGGATATGGTTTTTGAACGGTTCGACTAGCCAATCTACAATTAGACTGGTTGTGTTATATTTTCTACCTCCAGCTTTGTGGAACAACATTGCCCCATTATCCCATATATTTCTTTCTTCCCTGCAAGCACACATGAGATGATTGAGAGTTTCCTCATCCTCTTTGCATAACATGCATATGGAGGGACCTTCGTACCCTTTATTTCTTATTTCTTAGCTTATCCCATGTCAACACTTTTCTTGTGAGAATTAACCATAGGGAGGTTGCAATTTTAGGCCAAATCCCATATTTCCAAATGTGTTTCCAGTCCTTTCTCTTGTCCACGTCTAACAGGTCTACTTCTCTTATATAAGATTCTTTTACTTTAAAAGTTCCTTCACCTCTGCTTCCCCATCGAATGATGTCCAAGCCATTTCTGATTCTGATTTCTCTGAGAGAAATCTCCTATTCGATACGATTCCTTACCTCTGTGCCCAACGTAATTGGCTAGTTTTCTAGGTCCTGTCATAACCCATTTATGGGATTCCCAAATTTTCCCAATAATGATGGAAAAGGGTCCATCCTTTTTTAAGCAGGGAATTTCTAGTCTTTTCCATCCCTTCTTGGTTCTCTAGGATGGGAATTTGTTCCCAGGTGTTTCCGCATAAAAGGGTTGACCTTCCATTGTGGACCTACGAAAAGCTATCCTTTTGAACTAACTCTTTGTTATGCCAAACATTGTTCCATATGAGGGATCCTGGGCAATTTCCATCCATGTGAATGAGATCTTGCAGATCGACCTTGGGAGCATATTTGACTTTCCATAGTTTGTCCCAAAATACCTTTGGAGTTTTGATCCATCTCCACCATAGTTTGGTTGCTAAGGTTTGTCCTGTATGTAAGGGATCCCTGATGCCGACCTTATCATGGGACTTGGGCCTGCATATCTTTTCCCAATCTATTAAGGCCCATTTATTTTCTTTTGTGGCACCCCCTAGCGAAAGGTTCTTTAGAGGTTTCTAATCTTTTTCAGGATCCCTTTAGGCATGGCCATAATTGAAAAATGATATAGAGGCATTGAAATTAGGACATATTTGATAAGAATAATACTCCCCGACAGGGTGAGGAATCAATGGGTCTAGTTGTTTAACCTTGCTTCAAGTTTTTCTAGCAGTTCTTTCCAGGAGTTATTCCTGATAGCTTTATCAATTAACAAGGCTCCCAGATATTTAGAAGGGAGGTTGGCTCTTTGGGACCTGAGAATCAAAGCTATGTTTCTTTGGATAGAAATCAGAGTGTTAAAGAAAAAAAATGAGATTTAGTGAGGTTTATAACCGTACCTGAAGCCTCTTTGTATATGTCGAACATGCTCTGGATAGCTCTGGATTCCTTAACTGTAGGTGCACCCATGAGAAGGTTGTCATTGACAAACTGGAGGTGGGACATTAGGTCTACCTCCTTTCGCAGTTTTATCCCTTGGATTTTCTTTTCACTCACATCCTTTTGGAGAAATATTCCCAGCCCTTCCGCTAGGATGATATAGAGATAATGAGAGAGAGGGTCCCCTTGTATGATTCTTCTCGTCGTGTTAAAAGTTTTTGAAGGAGATTCGTTAACTAGGTTTGAAAATAATGCTAAGTATATTAGTCCATAAATCCAATGCACCCATTCCTCTACAAAGCCAAAGGTCTCTAGCATTTTTTGCAGAAATTGCCAGCTTATGCGGTCATATGCCTTTGACATATCTAATTTGATGAGCATACCTACTTTTTTTTTTTTTTTTTCTGCGTGGAGTGCACAGTTTCATGTGCGACTATTATCCCATAGAAGATTTGTCTCCCTTCAACAAAACCGTCCTGCTCCTTGGAAATGATGTTTTTAAGTAATATTTTGAGTATGTTAGCAATGACTTTAGAGACTATCTTATATATGACATTGCATAATGTTGTTGGTCTAAATTTCTCGATTATATTCGCCTCTTTTTCCTTTGGGATTAAGGTGATGAAGGTGGCATTGAAGGCTTTGAGAATAGACCTGGATGATCTTGATTCTTCTACTACTTCCCATATGTCTTTCCCTATAATTTTCCATCATTTTTGGAAGAAGTTAGTTGTGAACCCATCAGGTCTGGGGGCCTTACTAGTTTTCATTTCCATCACCATCCTTTCCACTTCCTCTATTGATACTTGTCTAATTAAGAATCTGTTTTGATCTAAGGTGACTAGATTTGAGATATCTCTTATGATTTTTTGCATAGCCTCCTCCCTATTCCCTTCCAGTTCTATAAGTAAAATTTTAAAATGACTTACCAATTCCATTTCTATGTCTTCTGTGGACTCTAATCGCTCTCCAGAGGGTTTGGTAATAGTCGTGATCTGGTTTTGATTTCTTCTTTGCAACAGGGAGTTATGTGATAATTTTGTATTCCTATCTCCTTCTTGCAACTACCTTACTCTGGATTTTGATGCCAGAGGATCTCTTCTTAAGCATCTCTCTTGTCTAATTCCAGTCTGAGTTGTTGCTCTCTTTATTTGGTATCCTCTGGTCGATTTCTTGTTGTTGCTTCTAGTTGAATTGCTTCCATCTCTGCCTCCAACCATTTTTTCCCCTCAAATGTGTTCTTGAACACTTCCTTGTTCCATTTCTTGATTTTGAGTTTGATATGTTTTAGCTTCTATTGAAATTGGTACATTTTGGTGCCATACAAATTTAGGTTCTCAACCCACTAGGTTTCAATGTTTTTCATAAAATCATGATGGTCCATCCAAAAATTTTCGAAGCGGAAAGGATTTGATTGGGGAGCTAAATTTTCCTCCCACGAGAGGCAGATTGGCTAGTGATCCGAGCCATATAATGGGAGGACTTCCATTGATATTGCTTGTTGGCCTTGGAATAAGGCTTCCAACGTAAAAAATCTGTCTAGCCGAACTGAGATGTTTTTGGCTACCCTTCTCTTGTTTCTCCAGGTGAACGAGCCATTATTGGTGTGGATATCGATTAGTCTATTGCTCTCGATCCAGTCTCGAAAGGCTTTGCTCTAACTCTCTAGGTACCTAACTACACCTTTTTTCTCCTAGAGTGCGATGATCATATTGAAATATCCCTCAATAACTCAACAATGGCTACAGAAGGTGGCCCCAAGATGGTTCAGGGAATCATGAAAATTTCTCTTAATATGGGGTGTTTGAGATCCTACCCTAGTAAAGCTCATCATGAGGATCCTTGGGAAGGTTGCGAACATATCCAACTTCCACTTCTTTAGGTCCCATAAGATAGCTAGGCTGCCAGATGCTCCTTCTGAATCCATCACTTCTACCTCACACTCTCTCTAGACTTTCGTTGTTATCTTTATCATGGCTTCTTTATCACACTTTGCTTCCTGGATCATTACTATCTCTGCTTTTTCTTGAGTTATCCTTTTCTTTAGCATTCTATGTTTGGATGGGGTATTCAAACCATGCACATTCCATGATATGAGCTTCATGATATCACTTATGTTGGGTTTTGAAGTACCTTTCCGAAAGGCCTACCATTTGGCCCGAGTCAACTAGGTGTGCTCTCGTTTCTTCAATCACATGTTTGTAGGGTTTTCTGACTCTCCTTTTTTCTTCGCTGGGGGTTTTCTTTAAGATATTCAAGGGATTGGTTTTGACCCCAAATCCACTCGAGGTACTTTCTATAGTCCCCAAGCATATTTCCTTCCCACTACTATTTTATGATTCCTCCTCAATATTAGTAGGCTGATCGATAGTGCTGATCATTACTTCTTGTTCTCCATGATATTTCTTTTGGATTTTCATTTGCCTTTCATACTTTTCCATTTCCATCTCATACTCCCCTTCATATTGGTATTCTATGACCGGGTCCTCTTGGTCTTTCATTTCAATTCTCTTTCTTTTGGTTCCCTTGATTTTTCTTGAGGATCTAGTTTTTATTTTGTTTCTCCTAAGTTTTATTTTGGATTTGGAACCTTTGGGGTATCTAATATATTAACCTCCTTTTTCTTTGTTTCTTCCTAGGCCCGATCTTTGCTATTTGGGCTGATTTCCTCCAGGATTTTGAATTTATTTCTATCAGTGCCCGCTTCCTTGGTTACCTGGTTTCCCTGTCTTCATGCCCCCTTCCGTTTTCCTTGGATTTTAGTAAAACCTTTCGTGTTTGTTCCTTCTTTATATTTAGTTTAATTTTTCTTTATGTTCATTAGAAAATCACAAAACAAATGACCATGAACATGGAATTTCCTGCACCTAAAGGGGATGTTCTCATAGTCCACTGATTGACTCCATTCATTATCATGGTAGGATATTATTACTGCTTCGAGGAGGGCTTCTGCTACATTCATGTAGACACATATCTAGGCACACGAGGTGTATTTGGAAACCTTCATGACCTCATATATTTTAATGAATGATCCTAGGTTACCTATGCCTTCCAATGTCTCTATTTCTCAGAATTCTTGAGGTAAAGAATACAACCTTATCCAAACTAGAGCTGCCGTGAAGTGTTCCTTCTCTGGAGAAAATCTCTCCATCGAGTAGTGAAGGTGGAGACCAACATAATTTAAAAAATAAGGTCCTTCATTAAACACCTTATTCCTATCTGAAGGATTAGAAAAAATGGCTATAAAGAAGCCCTTTGATCCCAGCTTCATATCTACCTACCCCTTTACCTTCCATTTGGAGCTCACCCACCCTACGAGGACTCTTCCTGATGGCAAAATCCCCATGAATTTTCCTATTAAAACATGGTCCTTCATGTGCTGTATGTAGTTACTAATACTGGAAGAAGCAATTTCATACATGTATTTTCTATTGTGTGCACATGACAACCATTCACCTTTATTTTTCAGATCTAGGACTTCTTTTCTCCGCAATATTGTCCTTGCCTACACCCCCCATTTCAGTATCCTTCGATCTCTTTTTCTCTTTACCCAACACCGCATCCTTGAATGTCGACTGCTCCCTCTATCCTCTGTCGCTGAGATGACCCGAGGACTCTGAATTTCCTAACGTTTCCACCTCTCACACTGCTATTTTCGACTGCTTGAGAAAAGTAAAAAACCTTAACTCATGATCCTGCAACTCTAACTTGATTCGCTTTCCATTCATCACCCCCAGTGTAAGATTTATTTTACTATGAATAGGAAAAAGTCTTTTGCTAGTATTTTTTTTCCTCAATAGAAAGTATTTTGCTTAGTTGGACAAGTGCATTGAAGACTAGAATTGTTTGCTTTAAGTTATTGAATTTGAAATTTCAAAATTTCAGTTAAACTTAAGATAAATAATTTTCTATAGTATTAAATATCTATCTAAACGATAAATCTCTATGTATATCCATTAACCTATAAGGGTGTTTAGGATGGATAGTACAAGATGATAAATCAAATAGCTCAATTGCACTCTTGAGTGGAAAAACATGTATGTTTCATATGCATTTCTAAATGTACATGTTTGAAAATGTACATGTATGCTTTCATACATGTATCCTTTTAGTAGTAGCAGTTTATCATATACATATATGCATTAATCATATCCAAATGAAATATAATATGAAGGACCTCTAGAATAATGAAAATATCACATTTTAGGAACTTTAACTTTAAAAACA
Source organism: Picea engelmannii (assembly GCA_009831015.1). Classification (NCBI taxonomy): domain Eukaryota; kingdom Viridiplantae; phylum Streptophyta; class Pinopsida; order Pinales; family Pinaceae; genus Picea; species Picea engelmannii. The sequence goes on from ML776662.1 coordinate 763,102, forward strand.
ATGTGTGATCATTTGAAGTGATTAATCTCACCAAACAAATGGGCAATATAACCCTTGTTTATATTTTAGCTTGGGTAGATTTTTGATGATTTAATTTTTTGGTGAATAGTTAAAATTTGATTTTCTCTAAAATTGTTGATAATGTCTTAGGGATTTGGATCCCAAGAGTTGGAGTCGAGACGATGACGATGGAGTACACAAATTGGCAATAGAGGTGCATATAGTTTTATTGCATGCAACTCCCACCTTTTCACATATGTGATGGTTTGATTAGATGGCGGTCTCTATAATTTTTTTATGGAATGACACTACTTGAGGATGAGATCTCATCTAGAGCCCTTATGGTATTATTACTCATTTTAGATCAACTCCTCTTCACTTAACCATACTAAGTGCAATGCTTAGGAATCATCGATTCATTTCATGTTAACTTCTCTGTAGAACCAACTAGACAAAATGCATTAATTATGAATGATCAACTTATGCAAATAAGGTTTCATCCCCTCGAAGGTATGAGTTAATCAATATGCATGAAATTTTCTATGAGAATAATTGTGATTTACTTACATTGATGCAAAGCAATTATGTCCGATCAAAAGCTTTAGCAATGGAAGGGTTTATAAAGATTGGTATTGTAATGTGTTTGAACATTTTGTTAGCTTTGTGTTGAACAAAGTTAGTTTACACACAAGTTAAGCCCACCAAGCTAGTGGTTCTCACCATTTACGCATCCAGGGAGTCGACTATAGATCTTGGTAACAACAATGAACTTGTGACTATAAGAAATGCCAACTTTCCTCCATACATGAAAGATTTCATGGATCACAAACCTATTGGTCGATTCACCATTGGAAATTACTAACAAACACATTATGCATAAATCAAAGGAAAACTTAGTGATTTGTAAAAGAATATATGATATCTTCATTGCAATGTTGGATTAGTAGGTGGATAATAGTCATGTTTAATCATGGGTCAAATTCTAATATAATCTCTAATTCAAAAATATAATTGTAAATAGAGTTTGAATTATAATACTGGCAAACAATACCTATCTTTAATTATTTTATCTATGGACAACTGGCCTACCAAGCCTTTCTTACATACTACCTATATATTTGAGTCCTAAATTCCAAGCCTTTTGGTGACTCTGTATACTATGAAAATACTTCACTCTTTGTATAAAAATTATGATCAAACTCAAAGTAAACAAATGAAACAATTAAAACTTTAACAAAAATATTTTTCATAAATAGATTCTTTTAACAACAATATTAGTTACACCAACTTCTTTTCATATTAGATTATGCAGTTACCATCATATCTAAAAACAATCCCCTTAAAAGAAATATTTCTTTTATATGTTATTATTAGAAAAGAGAGAAGATACCTACACATATAGACTACAAAAATGAGACAAGATAACCACACCTACAGGCTATATTAAAACAATCAACCTCAACCCTTACCTGAGCTAAGACAAGAACTAAATAATGATAAAGGATGAGAACTAAAGGAAATAATATAACTAATTTTTAATTGTCCATGTCAAAGGGCTTATTACACCTCCATATTGTCTTCTTGTTTGAGGTTTCTAATCCTTATGAGTTTAGTTTTGAGCTAATCATCTTTTGCAGCTTTAATATGCAACTAAAGGTTCCTTCACTTACGTGTTGATTTCTGAGCTAACTTACTAGTTGATCATATATTTATTGCTACCTTCTAAAAGGTCCCTATCTTCTTCCTGGTCTCCTTTGGCCACTGAATTATATTCTTCAAGGCAATATTGTCATCTTTAGTTATAGTCTCCTCCTTATAAATGAGAACAAATGGATAGAGGATGAGAACACATGAGAACATAGAGTTACCTGCCAATAATTGTGAACTTTACTTGATAAATATATTGAACCCTGAGTGAAAGAAAATGGTTTTAATTCAAAATAAAGTGGTCTAAGTTAACTAGTAAGAATAAATGTCAATTATTTCTTCGTAATAAAATCATGCTCATAAACAAAAAAATATTTAATTTGAATGGTCCAAATAAATATTTCATTTGCAACTATTTTTTCAAAATAAGACTATAATTCCTTCATAACAAAATCATGCTCATAAACAAAAAAATATTTAATTTGAATGGTCTAAATAAATATTTCATTTGCAACTATTTTTTCAAAATAAGACTATGAAGGATAATATATGATATACTGAAAGGCTAAAAGTTTCATGCTATATATTTTAAGTCTATATGTATATTTATCTTAGAAAATGTGTTTTCTAGGTGACATACAAGTTTAAAAAGAAACTACTATAAAAATATGATATACTGAAAGGCTAAAAGTTTCATGCTATATATTTTAAGTCTATATGTATATTTATCTTAGGAAGTGTGTTTCCTAGGTGACATACAAGTTTAAAAATAAATTACTATAAAAATTTAAAATTGTTGTAGACTAAGAACTTTTAAAAAGTTTATAGAAATTTGTGAAATATAAAACTTTGCAACTTTAATAGACAAGTAACCATAGTGTTCTACTTTTTTTTTCCATGTAATAGGCAGTCAAGTGACATGAAGGCTATATTGAAAATCAATCTATGCTTGTTGCACAAATATTTTCAGCATTACCTGACAAAAAAATAAAAACATCTTGGTTGTTAACAATGTATTTATGTATTTATAGAAGAGTGTAACATGAAAATCAATAATACAATAAAGGAAGTGCAAAAAATGTGTATAAAGTGCTTAAAAACAAGAAGTCAACAATACAATAAAGGAAGTGCAAAAAATGTGTATAAAGTGCTTAAAAGCAAGAAGTGCAAAAAACTTTAGCATTTGAAACATAAAATGCAGTTTTCATATGTAACAAAGGAAAAATATAGAATGCAAGTGCAAATACGAGGCCTCTCGAGAAGAAAACACCACAACTCTCAAAACAGGCTCTAACCCGACCTCCTGGTCTAATAACTTTTGCCCGTTGGGAGGATGGCATTGAGGGCCCCTCCATTCAACTCAATCTCTGATGTGGTTGGTGCCAGGTCTCCTTTTTCTCTCTGGCAATAGTGTCACTGTTCCTGGCTTCATTACATCCGGGTCCTCCTGGTTATTTGGGACTCTGTTTTTGTTTATAGCTCTCTCGGGCCTCTCGAGATCTTCATGGACTAGACACATGAAGGCTGTCTTCCTTGCGCTTTATGAGAGGACAACGAGGCCCTTATCATTCCACTGTGCAATCTTCACTATCAGTGTTTGATCATGGAAGTTTCCTGACCGACCGTCTCCTATACTCTGCCAAAGATAAAGTCTGTGAGCGGGTTTGGCAGTTTTCAGTTTGTTCATAAGCATGTTATTACGTGACAAAGTTTCTGTCCAGGTCTCGAGCTTCCTATAGAGAGCACGGATCTCCGTTTGTCAAGACTATTATATGCATCACTGTAAAAAAAATTATATACTGCTGTTTATAAATGAGTAACTTTTTCCCGTGGAAAAAAAAGTGCAAATACGAGGCTGAAGTGAATAAGGTCGCAAACTTTTTTTTTTTAAGGGAATTGAACTATTAAGAAATAGTAGTAATTATTTAATGAAAGAAGTATTAAAAAACACAATAAACAAGTTTGATATTTATTTTCCAAAAAGAGTGGTATATAAAAAATGTAGTATGCTAAATGCCATTTTTTTTTTTTACATAAATAGTCATAAAATGCATTTGTTTTTAGCACAAGAGCACACTTATACATTAGAAACAAGAACTTACTGATTTGTGTATGCAGTTATAATATTATTGACTGAAAGTATAAAAGATTATTATAGAAAAAACTGTTAAAGTTGTGCTAATGTTTGACTAATATCAGTTTGATATTGCTAGAAAGATGTTTCTATTAATTTTAGGAGCACATGTTTCAATTATGGGTCGTGTAGGATGCGAGTGATCTTTGTGTTCGTGGTTTCTGGGATGCATTCCAAGCTATGATCGTATCACGAGGGCATAACCTTGTTGACCAATATCTTATCACATTCATTCATAAAGGGGGTTTTTAAATTGTAAAAAATAAAGTCAATATATTATAGGTATTGGGGGTGGATGTGGGGTCTCAAGGAGTTTATAAGTATTGGGGGGTATAAAAAGGGGTATCTAGTGAGAATAGGGGTTTCTTTTATTGCAAAGATGTATTGTGAAGGGGGTTCAACAAAAGGATTTTGGGAGATATTTACCAATATCTAGTGAAATTAGGGGTATTATTTAATATTCCACGAACGAAGGCCCTATGTCACAAGTTCAAAGAGTGAATACCCCGTGGATCATATAACTATGGCTTGTTTTCTTCACAAGGATCACATCTAGCTAATAAATCCAATATAAGAAAAGTTAATGGTAGCAATTGTTTGCAATTAGTGAAAAAATGTTCAAAAGGTGGCAATAATAGTTTTTTTGCACTTAGGACACCTTCAACCCATATGTAAATTAAACATTTGATAAAAAAATATGGGTTGAAGTTTGTGAGCAAAAGTTCAGGATTATTGCAAATCAAGTAATTTGAAGAGAAAATTCTTTGTTTAAATATTGTTACCTAAAATGTGCGACCAACAAGAGTCTATAGTTTATGTTTTCTAGCATATTCATTTAACACATGGATAAAGGTTGATTGTCCAATTTGTAGGGCACGGGTTCTTTTTGGACCACTGTGAACTATATTCTTGAATAGAAACATCGTGGATATTTGGAAAGATAATTGCTCTTGTAGTTGAGAACAAAATTCCCTACAATAATGATTCAATTGTAGTTGGTAATGAAAGAATGACAATGTTCTCTGTCATTGATGCAGAACACTATTAAAAAAAGAGTTGAATTTATGTAAATATAATATAGTTAATGCAAAGTACATGTCCTTTGATCGAGAGGTCACACCACTTACTGTCACTTTGTTTTGTTCTAGTTGTCCATCTTTCATGAAAAATTCATATTGATTGTTATTTTGATAAAAAAATGTCATAATAGTAGCAATGGATCCAACTGTGTAAGCTGCTTTAGATGTAGTTATATTAGTTATAGTTGTGTTAGGAAAAAGATGAATTTTCTATGCAAACTTTTGCAATTTTCTCAATTGATATGCTTGTGTTTAGGACAATACAATATTTTGCATCTGCTCATTCAAATGAGGTCATGTGTCAGAGGCCAATTTTACAATACACTCATTCCAAGTGTCAAATAAGGAATAAATTCTAGAATTAGATCGTCCCCTAGGTGCAGGGCAATTGGTGATGGAATGTGTTGTTAAGGTACTCCATTATGTGAAGTCACCGGTTCGAAACCCAACTTACCTTGTGTGTCGCATATGGGGCATTGTGGGCACACCTGTATATTATAATGGTAGCAGTCGAATAACACGACCCTATGTACCACGAGTATGTGCCCAACTAGTTGCTGATTTCGCCAGTCATAAAAAACAAAAAAAAATCTAGAATTAGATCGTTTCCAACATTCATTGTTATAGTCACTTCTCCATGTTTGTTTATGAGATCAACATGGAAAAGTTCTATTTTTGTTGGATAATTAATGCTTTTGCTACAACTTGGGCCATAAAGGACTAATACATCACTCTCAAAGACTTTATGTGGTCTATATGCACATAGTTGCACAATAGAACATGGTATTTCAAGAGATCGTGAGATGAAAATATAAACAAGTGTGCTTTTAATACATTGTAACATAGGTTTTTTAGCTATGATTGTGTTCTATTCTTTTAGAATAATAGGTTATCTATCAGTTTTTCAGGTTTTATTTTTCAATACAAGAGAATAAAAAGAAGAAGCGTTGTTATCAATTGAAAATTATAGCATAAGAGTCTTACTTCTTAGTTGTTGTTGATTTCTTGTTTGTTTCAATTGTCTTAGTCTTCGAAGAAACATTCATTAATATGTTTGAAAAACAAACTTACTGTTAGTTAAACCACTGATTTTGTTTTAATCAATTTACAAATAATTCATTAGAAGTATTAGAGAAATAAAAGCATGTGCAGAGAAACTAGAAAAACATTTTTTCATGTCTTTTTTAAACTATGTTCTTTTGGTATAAATACATTAAAGTAGATTGAGTTTCAAGCATGCACCAAAACAATTGTTCAAAAGAGTAGGAAACAACAATTTTGAAATGAAGGAATAAATCTTGCCTTGGTTGATGTTTTTCCATATCTACAAAAATTGCATCATCATTCTTGTTGCAAGAAGCCATCATCAAATCCTGTAGCCATCATCATTCTGTAGCAACTAATCATTCTCGTTGCTGTAATCATTTTTAAGCAAAAATTGAAAACCATTAAAAAAATTTAAGAATACATTGATCATCAAATACTAATTGTTTTTTACAGACATTTGTTCTTTCTATGCAAGTACACACTTGAATTTTAAATGGATAAGAAGACACAAAAATTACTAAATTGTATTTTATAAAGGATTCAAGTTCCTAGACATCTTAATGCTATTGTAAACAAATAAAGAAGACTTAGTTTTATTGACATGTTGTAAATGGCAATAATACCCTTAAAAAACCAATGAATCCTAATATTGATTACAATTAATTGTTATGCATTTATGTTTTTCTCCTTATGATACATGAGTTATATGTAATGAAATACAAGGCATTGACTAAGCTCTTTAAAACAAAATAGGAGATTTTTTTTAAAGACTTATGAATTTGAAGAAAAAATGGGAAACTTACATTTGACTTTGTCATTTAAGCTTCTAGAGACTAGTGTAATACCCTTTATTCGTGTGGCAAAGGTTCTTTGTTGTCTCTTAATTGTTGCCACTAAAAATGTATTGGCCAAATCTTTAACAATAGTGAACTTTATATTTTTATGGTTTCTTTTAGCAATAGACAACAAAGTTTTGTATTTATTTTCAAACTAGTTAATTCTAAAGTAAAATATGGTTGACTATACATTTTGTCAAGATATAAATAGGCTTCTAGATATTGTATGTGTATATGGGAATGTAATCAGAAATAAAAATTGCAAAAATTACAGGAATCCAGTTTGCCATGTAAATGGTTTAGATTCATTTTAAGTGGAAGATAACTAATACTAGTTGGCCATTTAAAAAAGTTGATGACATGAAAGAATCTTATTATAATTTGTCAAAAATGAAAAGAATAGCTAAAGTTTAGGCTAAAAACAATTTTGCAGACTTCAATAAGGATTGGAAAACACAAAAGACCTTTTTTTTTGCATGCAAAGGAAAAAAACAAAGAGTCTAGTATGCAAAATGTGAAAATTCTTTGAGAAAAGGCATGTATACAATGCATTTTGTTTTTTCACATTTAGAAAACACAAAAGAGCTCTTTTTTTTTGCATGCAAAGGAAAAAACCAAAGAGTCTAGTATGCAAAATGTGAAAATTATTTGAGCAAAGACATGGATACAATGCATTTTGTTTTTTCACATTTTTCCTAGTTCTATAATAAAAAAGTACAAAAGTCAAAGATGCCTTTGATTTAGTGTAAAATATTTCTATATGCAAAATTCTTGAAGTTGAATTGATGTATCCTAATATCATCTTGGCATTGTTGCAAAGGTTTGTTTGTTAATTTTGACAACTCTGGTTGCAGTTATGGATTACATAGGGTGAAAATGATCTTTATCTTGGTCATTTTTAGAGTGTGTTGTAAACTTTGGACATGGTAGTTTGGTTTGCAATTGGTAGAATGGGCAAATAGATATGACAAAAAAAGGAAGACATTGATAGTAATTGTATGCATCAAGTGCAACAACAAAATTGATATGCACAATTTTTTCTAGAATAAATTTGAGAAGCATAGTTACTATAGTAGTTTATGGATGAGCTGATATATAGACATGTTAGACTCATTAACTAGTTGCAATTGCCAATGAAGGAAAAAATCCAAGTTTTGGACAACCTCATTCATTGGTCTATAAACAAAATGCTTTGAAAGGTATTGAATTAGATATTGCATGTTGATTAGTCCAATATGCATCAAAGATACATGTGCTAATGCACTTTTTCAAGAAAGTTGTCCAAAAATGATCAAGCATAGAAGCATAGAGGCATTGCTACTTGTTCCTTCAATATATGCAAATTGAATTTATGACTTTGCATGCATGAGAGAAATCATTTTTGATCTATTCCATGTTGCAACATGTCAAAGTTGAAATTTCTATTAATTATAACATGTTTATGTTGTTCAATGTCTTTTATTATAGTATGTACAAGAGAGAAGACATCCTTAAGCTATGCATGGGGAACAATATATATATTTTCTAACTTGGCATTGGTATTATTGATTTGAAAGAAAATGACAATTGATTCAAGGTGTTTTGTTGCATAATATCTTGTTTCCGAATAGCCTTTTTCCAACATGTATAAATTCCATGAAGATGAAATGCTGATAGGAATTTGTATTTGTTTGCAAGTATACATTGTTTTGAAATTAAGTTTGTTTGTGTTTCTTGCAAACACAAGATATTAACTTGCATCAGGTCATAGTCATTGACAATATTGCGAATATGAAATGGAACTCTTCTTGTATTTAGGGAGCATATGAGTAATTTGCCTTCTACCAGTATGGATTGCAAACTATATTTAAGTTGCAAATGTGCATTTGTCTCAAGTCTTTGTATCTTAGAAACAATTTTTTTTGATACAATAATTTTTTTTTGTTCTAATTTGTGGATCATATAAAGAGATTGAATGTCTCTAATGTGAGAGAGCACAATTCACACAAGTCCATGGTGTTTTATTCCTACTGGGTCAAATGCTAGACCATCCATTCTATGGACCTGTAATCTATGTAATGTTCTTGCACATGCCAATTGCATTGGAAAGAATGTTGCAACAAAAGGATTCCAGTTGTTGATACAACCTCCCTACATGTTGTTCTTCTAGGTGTCTTGTTTTTAGGAATGCTAGGTATGAACATATGATGCAATGAATCTCATTAAGCTATTACAACTTACTGTGTTTGGAATTCAATCCACATAATGTCAAAATTCCCTCCTCTGTAATGCTTACAAATACCTTCAATAGCATTTACTATGTTGTTCTCAATAACATAGTTGCATCCAAATAGCTCGATAAGCATATTTCATTTTAGAGAAATTGTAGAGGAAAAATGTATTTTCTTGTTGCTATTCTTTTTTTCTTCCATAGTGTTTGTTTTCCTATCAAATATGTGAATGTCTCTTAGTCAATAAGAGCCAACATTTTTTGATTGTACTATTCAACATCTTTGTTTATATAAAAAAGGTATGGAAATGTAGGATCATTTGGTGGGCATCTATACTAACGTTTGTTCAAGTAGTCAATGCTAGCATTTCTATATGAACATGTTCTAATTTTGTTCAAGGTAGATATCAACATTTGGTTTTCTTGTCTCATAACCTTTTTGAGTTCAAAATATTTGACATTGTTTATCTAAAATGTATAAGGAATCTTGTCTCAATGAACACTTAGTTGGTCAAATATCCAAGAATTAAGTATAGTTTGTGGTTGACAAAGGTCACCACAAAAACAAACATCAATATTTCCAAAATGTGTTGTCAGAGTGTTCATAATTTCACGAAGTATTGCATTAATGTTGTATAGCATTCGAGCTCCAAGTAATGACACTTAATCTATAAGCAATAGTTGAAGTTGTAGATATTGTTTAGTCAGATAGTCTAATGTGCTAAATTTCAATGGGAGAATGTTTAACAAGCCCAAAGGTAAGTGTAATGTTGAATGGACACTGATTCCATTTGCAATATATGTAACTTTATTAGTAAGTGTAACTATGATCCCCCTTTATTTTAGAGGATTGCTATGAAGTTTATTATAAAAGTGTATCAAGCCATGGTAGATTGATTTAGTTGTAAACATTTTTCCTATACCTTCACCTCCATTTAAAAACAAATGAAGCTGCCATTTTTCTGGGTTCTTTTTTTTCTTCATTACATTTCCTTTGCTATTGATTGTTTCTCTTTATTAAGCTTTTTCCTAATTTCATAACAATATCTTCTTCTTAAAATAAATGGTTGTTTATAATACTACTCAACATAGGATGAATTTTTTTAGAGTTCAATTTGTGTATTAGATATTTTTGTATATCATAATTTTCATGTTTGAAGCCATATGTCTACTAGTCAAAATTGGACTCAAATGCAAAGATTTGCTCAGATCTAGTTGTAATTGTTTCATAAGTTGTGTCTATGTCACCACATGTTGTTTTTTATTTAACTACAAACTTCTATTCAATCAGATCTATAAGTATTTTTTGTGACATGTATGCTTCAAACCATATTTCATAATATCTTTTTAAGACATTGTCAAATTGTCTATATGGCAAATATAACACCATTTTTTCTCTAAAATAATTATCTTGGTATTTTTGTTGTGTTGAGGGGGATGGATTCCCAAATTCTCAACAAAAGGGATTGAACCCAAGGATGAGGCCCAATTAGACTCTTCCCTATTTAGTATGGATTAATCCTTCGAATTAATGGTATGTTAGCCATTTGATGGGATTTGAAAGTTCTTTCAAAAAATTCTTTATGTTCTTTTATGTTTTATAGTTTTGTAAGAATTAATGTAGAAAACAAATCAACCTAATGAGTTTGAAGAAATCTATTCTACATGATAACTTATGGGAACAATAAATGAAAATGGCTAGTAGCTTTTGGTTCTCTTAGAAGTAATTGGTTTGATAACTAATTACTACATGATAATATCTGGGAAACGTAAACTATTTAATTATAGAAAGAGATGAAAATTATAACGACAATGATCTAGGAGGATCCCCACTAATCCGATAGATTGATATTTGCAACAAATACAATGCCTAGATCGATGTTTAAAACAAATTTGGAAGCATCCATTCCAACCAAGAAATGAGTTTTTGTTCAGTTGTATTGTGATATGATGCGTTGCATGCATAATAGGTTATGAGGTTCTCAATGAATACCTGACCAGTTGGACAAATTTCTAGTGCTGGTTAGCATCAAGTGCATGGTGAAAAACCATCCCTACCATTTCATATGCTCATGTGATCTCTACATTTCAAGGAGTCAACAAAATTTGGGGTTACATTAAATTAATTCGATTCTATAAATATAGTCCAAGTTTACCATGAGAAAAATGTAATCGCGTGGTGCCCTACCTTGAGTATCTCTTTGTTGGTGGAGAAGATTATGAAGCTGATGAACATTGACTCTGGTTCATCGATTTGGGTCAAGGATAATTTCAATAGTGAATGAGACAAGAACTCTTGCAAGAGGCATGGTGGATGGTGTGGTTATGGTAGGGTAAAACATGCATGCTACTGGAACTCCAGTCATCAAAGCTCCCTCCAAAGTATAGGATAATTTTTATTCATCCTCAATAGAATATGCACATGCATGTTGTTTCTGTATCCCCAACCAAATCGTAGACACGAAGGGAATGGTCATCTCAATTCATATCTCTCGAATTGTTTCTCACCTCACCCATTCAGAGCATTCACATTTGCATAATGAAGGAGTATTGGAGAGCATTGAATGTAGATTGAGTCCATTTTGTGATGTAAAACTATACTTTGCATATTTTTAATGGATCATATTGTCAATTGAAGTAGACCTGAAGATGTAGCGCATATGGGTGAACTCATTATCAAATTGTTGTACATTGCTTGATGTTTTTCCAATTCTGATTTTTAAATTTCAGTCTTTTAATGTTGAATTTTAATTAATTAAGCCAATTTCTTTAACGAAATTACGGGAAAATAAGAAAGAAGCCAAATTAGTAGAACAAAGCATTGAGCACTAATTTCATATGAAGTTTGGTATCAGAGCGAGGTTAATCCTGGATATGCTAATTTGGATTTGCACAAGTGTTAGTGTTGAATGCTAACCAAGTCTAAGCTTAAGCAGGGAGAAGGTTCCTTTGAAGAGTACAATCTTGAGATTGGTTCAAGATATGCATTCTAAAGAAAAACAATGGAAGATCCAAGGGAAGAAAACCCCTTCAAAATATGAAGCGATGTTTCAACAAGCCTTTTTGGAGATGAAAACCATGGTGGAAGAATTATATAAGGAGCAAAAGAAGAACAAATAAGGATCAAGTCAAGGTAAAGGATAAGGAGGTGGTAGTGGCCCTACTTGAACTCCTCCATCTCCATCCTCTCCTTCAATTTCAAGTGTCTCTTCAATTCCATAGGAAAAAGAACCAGAGAAAGATGATTCTAATTTGCCTACGTTGAAATTAGATGTGAAATTTGATTGGCCAATGCATAATGAAGAGATTAATATAGATAAAATGGATCATTCAATTAATAAAATTGAATTATAATGTAGGGTTCATAAAATTATGGATGAAGAAGAAAGCGTCTAGCTAGCTACTCTCTAACTGGGAGGGACAACACTAATCTGGTGGGAAAGTAGAATCAAGAAGATCTCCTTAAGAAAGGTGAAATGATATCTTCTTGGTATGAATTCATAGTTGCATTAAAGAAGTAATTTTATCCTTTAGGGTATATGCAACAATCAATAATGGATTGGAAGAATCTAAGGAAAAATAGAGGAAAAAATGTGAAAGACTATACTCAAGATTTTAGAAAGAGGACATTGATATTGGGCATTTCTTTTTATACGCAAGAAACTCTTTTGAAGTATATTGGCAGGTTACATAGTTATTTGAGACATATTATTCTCTTGTTTAACCCAACTAATCTTGATGAAGTTTGTGTCCAAGCCACTCATATTGAGTCAAGGGGAAAGAATGTCAAGGACAACTTCTCAAAGAAATTAGTTCAACCAGTTGAAGGAAAGAACAAAGGAAAGGGTAAAATGAAATGAACAACCAAAATAAAAAAAGAAGATGAGAAGCCTTCATGTTCACATTGAAAAAAGGAAGGACATGCTAATCTCAAGTGTTGGAAACTTCATCCTGTACTAAGACCAAAGAGGTTCAGAAATAAGAAGGGTAATAAGAATACCACAAGTATAATCCAATAGGATCTTGGATCAGATTCAAGTGATGAAACCAAGATCATGGCCATGGGAATACAAGCCACATATTCTTCTACTAGTTCTAGCACTAATACTCATTCTTTAAAATATGAACTATGCATGATGAAAAGAAAATAAGTGAGTTATTCCATATTAGAGTCATCACAAAACATACTAAGATTGATACACTCTTTGATAGTGGTTTGAAAACTAATCTCATTTTTGAAGAAATTGTTAAGACATTGGGACTTGAAACTAAACCTCATCCAAAATCATATCCTTTAGGATGGGTATGTGAAGATGCCAAGTTATAGGTATCTAAACAATGTAAGCTCAGATTTGCAATCACCTCTAAGTTCATAGTTGATGTAGAATTAGATGTCATACCACTTGATATTTGTTGAATTGTTTTGGGAAGTCCTTATTTGTATGATAGAAAATATATATTCTATAGGGAGGAGAACACATATAATCTTACAAAGGATGGGATTGAGTATATTGTAAGAGACCATTGTGAGAAGAATAACTTGTCTCTTGTTACTAGAGGACACATGAAAAGGCTTGTAAATGCAAGCAACAATTTTGTACTCATGATTGTAAAAGCTAAGGACTATGATAAATCCAAAGCTTTTTAAGGGTGTGATCCTAAACCCAAAGATGAATTAGTTAAGATTATTTCTAGTTATGATGAAGTGTTTCAAGAACCACAAGGATTACCTCCAAGGAGAGAGATACAACATGAGATCTAGCTACAACAAGATGCACCTCTTCCTAACATTAGCATGTATAGGTTATCTGTGCTTGAGAATGAAGAAATAAAGAAGCAAGTTCAGGAGTTTCTCGATAAAGGAGTCATCTGACCAAGTAATTCTCCATGTGGATTACCCATTGTATTGGTACCAAAGAAAGATGATACATGGATAATGTGTGTGAATTTCTAAGAATTGAAAAAAATTACGATGAAGAACCGTTACCCTCTTCTACGCATTGATGTTTGTTGGATCAATTAAGAGCAACTTATTTCACCAAGTTAGACTTAAGAAGTGGTTATCATCAAATAAGGATTTTTGAAGATGATATTTATAAAATTGTTTTTAAAACAAAACAAGGTTTATTTGAATGGTTGGTTATGCCGTTTGGGATTTGTAATGCTCCTGATACTTTCATGCGGGTTATGAATGATGTATTTAGGCCATTCATAGATGATTTTGTAATAGTCTACTTAGATGATATATTTATTTTCAGTAAAAGTTGGGAAGATCATGTAAATCATGTTAGGAAAGTCTTAGATGTCTTGAAAAAGGATAAATTGCGCCTAAAGATGTCAAAATGTGAATTTGGGAAAACATCTTTAGTTTATTTGGGCTATATAGTAGGGGGTGGTGAATTGAAAATTGATCCCTCTAAAGTTGAATCCATCATGAAGTGGCCTAAACCTAATAATGTAACAAAAGTTAGGATCTTCCTGGGGGTAGGTCAATAGTGGAGGAAGTTCATTGCAAACTTTTCTTTTATTGCATCTCCTTTACATTGAAAAGTACTAAGCAAGTCTTTAAGTGGGGAGGTAAACAACAAAAACCCTTCGATACCTTGAAAGAAAATATCAATACAGCCCCAACTCTAGCATTTACAAATTTACAAAATCCATTTGAGATTGAAGCTGATGCAAGTGATTGCGCCATGGGAGCAATGTTAATAAAAAAGAGGAAACTAGTTTGTTACCATTCTGATACCTTCACTAGTGCAATAAGATATTATCTTACTTATGACAAAGTATTGTATGCTTTGATTTAGAGTGCGAAGAAGTGGAAACACTATTTGATGGGCAAAAATATAATCATCCATATGGATTATCGACCTTTGTAGTATCTCCAATCACAAACCAAGCTACAATAGTCACATCATTTTCAGTGGATGAGATTCTTGCAACAATTTCATTTGGTCATCCGGTATAAGAAAGGTATACCAAACATAGTTGGTAATATGTTATCCATAAATTCTATTAATGCATCCATTGTTTTACAACATAGTTCATTAGCTCATGAAAGTTACATTGAACAATATGCTAGAGATTAATGTTTTAAGGATGTTTATGAAACACTAATCTGTGGTACTAAAGTGGAAGAATTAGATTATCATGTACATGAAAAATTGTTATATCATCTTGGTAAATTGTGTATCCCACGATATGTATGAGCGCATGTAATTAGAGAAGCACATACTTCTCTCATTTTGGTCTTTGGTATAGGCAAAACAATAGCTTAGTTGCAGTGTTATTGTTATTAGCCTCAGATATATGAAACTATGCCAAAATATGTAAAAGGATGTGTGACATGTGCCACTGGCAAACCAAGTAAGAGAAAATGGGGTTTGTATATGCCACTTCCTGTACCTTCTCATCCATGGGAAAGTGTGGCTATGGATTTTGTAGGGAGTTTTCCTATGTCTAGGAAAGATCATGATTGTCTATATGTTGTTGTGAACATATTTATCAAAATGTGTGTTTTGGTGCCTTGTAAGAAACAATTGACATGAGAAGGGACTACACATTTGTTCTTCCATCATGTATTGGTTCATTTTGGTTTGCCCACATCCATTGTATTTGATTGAGACTCTTGCTTTCTTGGGAAATTTTGGTCAACTTTGTGGAAGTTAATGGACACTAAGCTTTAGAAGAGCGCTTATTTTCATCCACATACTAATGGAAAAACAAAAGTGGTCAATAGGATAGTGATAAAATTACTACAAGGATATTGTAACAATTGTCCTAAGCTTTTGGATGAACAATTGTATTATGTACAACATGCATATAACTGTGCCATACATTCTTCTACACAAAGGTATCCTTCTGAGACATGTTTTGCATATTTTCCTAAGTCTCCTATGGACTTGAATCTTGGGAAATATTCAGTGGCAGATGGACATAGTGATGCAAAAAAAGCCAAGAAGTTCATCTATAAGATAAAATTGGTTCATCAAGCCATACAAGAACAATTGGAAAAGATCTAAGCCAAGTATAAGGCTAGGCATGACAAGCATGAGGTTGATCATCACTTCCAAGTTGATGGTCAAGTTTGGCTATACATTAGCAATTAACACCTTAAAGGTGAAGGTAAAAATATTGAGCCAATCATATATGGTCCATTTACAATCTTGAAAAAGATTTTCGACAAAGATTTATGGTTGGAGTTACCTCCATATATGCAGATGTATTCCATGGTTAATGTTAAAAACTTGAAACTATATGAGTCTCATATGATCACATATATAGGTGACAATGTTCAAGTTCCTTATGTTGAAGAATTTTCTCTTGAATATCTTGATGAGTTGTAGGAAGATGTTATTCTTGACAAAAAGGTGAGGAATTCGCAAATATGCGACATGGAGTATATTCATGTGGGTCTAAAAGGAATGCATCCAAGTAAAGCACGATGATGGAAACTGGAAAAGTGAGGGATTTGTACCCTCACTTATTTTCTGAATGAAACTAGACTTTTGTTGGTCCAAAATTTTCTTAATGGGGAGGAGTGATCTAGGAATATCCCCACTAATCCGTGGCCTTGATCTTTTCAAAAAAGTTATAAAACACCTAGCTCGATGTTTAAAACAAATTTGGAAGCATTCACACCAACCAAACAATGCATCTGTGTTCAATATGTCGTGATATGATGCATTGAAGGAGTAGAAGGTTATGAGCTTCTCAACAAATATCTAGCGAGTTGGACGAGTTTTTGGTGCTGGTTAGCGTCAAGCACATGATGCAAAAGCATCCATGCCATTTGATATGCTCACATGATCTATACAACTCGAGGATTCAATGAAATTCAGGGTTATGTTGAACTGATTCAATGCTATAAATGTAGGTCGATTTTACCATGAGAGAATGCAATCGCATGGCACCCTACCTTGGGTATCTATTTGTTGGTGGAGGAGATTGTGAAGTTGATGAACATTGACGTTGGTTCATATATTTGGGTTGAGCACAATTTCAATAGTGAATGAGACAAGAACTCTCACAAGAGGCATGGTGGATGGCATGATTATGGCAGGGTTAAACATGCATGTTGTTGGAACTCCAGTCATTAAAGTGAAGGACCCGAACTTGTCACTGAGAGGGCGAGGGGGGGGGGGGGCTAAATCAGTGCCAGAGTAATTTTATCAATTTTTCTTCTATTAATGCAATCAATATTTTAACACAATATTTATCATGGAACCTAATTGGAAAAACCACAAACACTTTTCTATTACTTGCAAAATTCTGTTTTTACAAGTTACATAGAAGGAATATGTTCTTCCTTTTAGATCAACACCAACTAATTAGGATGCACCCACACCCTTGTTCACCATCACCAACTAGTAGGAGGGTTCGACCCCCTATTTAGTCATCTACAACTGACAAGGAAGCACCTACTCCCCTTGTTCACCAACACCAACTGGTAGGAGGTTACAACCCCCTATTTAGTTAACTACAACTGACAAGGAAGCACCTACTCCCCTGCAGGCTCCAACCTGCCCTTGACCCACCCAACCACCCTTAATTTCTGAATCTAGAAAACTTCTGTATCATACACTAGATTGCATAACTGCTGCTTTGTCTCCTTCTATCCTTGATCTTCAATAAGACATTGACAAGAACCTTAGAACTAACAATTATTCTTCTTGGACTCTTTTTATGTTTTGATCTTCTTCATTGGACTACAAAGACACTTTCTTCTCACCGCTCTTTCTCGTTTATATATATTCTTTCAACTGGTGTGAGCTATGAAACATTGTGTCCTTTGTTTGGACCATCTCACCCCTTCATTTAACAATAATCTCATTTATTTTTCTTTACCGAAATATTATCGAGAAGACATTTCAATTTAATGAAAATTATTTTCTTTAATCGATCACATGTATGGATCAATTTCCTTCTTAACTCGATTCCAAATCTCTGCAAATACTGCAGAAACCGAGTTCTTCTGAGGCACTTCCTTCAAACCATTTACATATGACCGACAACGCAAAACGACAGCCTAATAAACTTAAGTGACGTATTATATTTTACCTTTATTTCTCTTATTCCATATGACCATAGGTGGTGACCAGGCGCTAGGCGAAGTGAGTGCTTGATCACTTAATAAAATCAACGGTCACGTATTAATCTCATGATGAGATGGATGACTGTTGGTACTCTGAGAATTTGTCCTTCGCGACTTTCAGCCTCTTTAAAAATCTCCTGAATAACCGATGTGTGTCCATAATCTTCAATGGTTGAGAATGCTCCCGAAGTGTTATTCAGATCAGACGACTCATGTCCACTTCTGGACTTTGAACTTCGAGAATTTGGGACTTAGGTAATTTGCTGGTGGTGAAACTCCTGGAGTGACGTAACTTGCTGATGTGGCACTTCCCGAGTGGCTGCCATGTGTCACCTAGATTCGTGGCTTACATATGCTTAAAGTACCCATGGGACCTTGACACTTGTCATCATCTGATTACGCCACGTTTCCTTGCTGACGTCATGTTTGATGACGTGGGCTCTCAATGTGAGTGATATGTGTCTTATCCTCGTGACTTCGAAACTTCGGCCTTCGGGACTTCGGGTGATTCGATTTATCCACTTCCTAGTTCTCCCGAAGTGAGACTCCCCGAAGTGTAAACCTCGAGTAACTTGACTTCATCCAATGGTCATTCTTTAACCCGAAAATGTTTAACATGATCAAATGGTTGTTGGGAATTCGACTATTCGAGATTTCGGGCCTTTGGCCTTGCTTATCCTATCCTTCTACTTTCCTTGATCTGACGGTTAGGATATCTTCCGAAGTGTTTCCTCAGATCAGACGGCTTACATTTATTTTAGGACATTTGTGGCTTACTCTGTCCTTCCACTAAACATGATATAACGATCCTGATATCTTCCGAAGTGTTCTTCATATCGGATGGTTCACATTTGCTTCAATACTTCGGCCTTCGGGTGATCTTACTTGTTCTCAACCCTTTTCTCCTGAAGTGGTCAGCGCCGAAGTTGACCACTGCTACCTTGGCATGCTCTGAATATATCAAACGATCCTCATTTACTTCAGGACTTCGTATCATACAATCTTTGTCTTTTCTTATCCTATCCTTCCACTTAACTTGATCCAATGATCAATGTGGATTGCAGAACCGTAACTTGCTTGTGGTTTAATTTGTCTCCCAAACTTCACAATTGAAGTTGTGAAATTGTTGGTGGGTCAACCACAGTCATTGATCTTTGAATTTATGAGATCTGACGATCTAGAATAATTGTGGGATTGGAAATAATGTATGGTTTAATTATCCCTTCGTTCTCCGCAATCAATCCCTGTCGTTGATCTGATGCTTGCATATACAACGGTCCTTATTTGATCTGATCATTGACTAGTCCTCCAACGATCCTTCTTTTGTAATCTGACGGTCTAGACTAATTGTGGGATTGGGAATAAAACATTGTTTAATTTTCATTTTGCTCTCCGCAATCCATCCCTACCGTTGATCTGGCGCTTTCCCTTCTGAGTTTCATGTGTGTCATATCTTCTAAGCTTCTGATCTTCAATCGCTAATCCTCTTGAGCCTTTTAATATTTGTGTACTGTCATACTGTTTGACTTCAATGAAAACACATTAATGACACCATGTCCAACATAAATCTCCCTCTAGAGTATAGGAGAATGTTTATTCATCCCCAACATAAGTTGCACATGCATGTTGTTTTTCTATTCCTTTCTAGATCTTAGATGCAAAGGGAGAATTCATCTCAATTCACATCTCTCGAATTGTTTCTCACCTCACCCATTAAGAGCATTTGCAATTGTAGAATGAAGGAGTATTAGAGAGCATTGATTGCAGATTGAGGCCATTTTCTGATGTAAAATTGTACTCTGCATATTTTTAATGGAAAATATAGTTAATTGAAGTAGACCCAGAGAAGTAGCCCATATGGGTGAACTTCGTTATCAATTTATTGTGCATTGCTTGGTGTTTTTCTAGTTCCAATTTTTAAATTTTAGTCTTTTAATGTCAATTTTTTAATTAATTAAGCCAATTTCTTTAAAGAAATTTCAAGAAATTGAGAAAGAATCTGAATTAGTAGAACAAAGCATTTAACACTGATTTTGGATAAGGAAGAACAATTAGAAGTAATTCCATAGTATTCTCAACATAAATGAAAATAAAGTAATAAAAAAACAAACTATTTATTGAAAACACCCATCAATTCATCCAATAATACAAGATAGCTTAACAATATTGAAATTCTTACTAGACTCATGTGACATCTAACAAATATAAGTATAATCCACAATACAAAATGAATGCGCAGAGAAAGATATTCAACAAATCAAAATGTCTTGACTCCAACAAACAATTTCTGAATTAATCTTTGAAATAGTTTGCAACTACAATCCTAGTGAAATAGCCCTAGAGTCATGACAGGTCCATTATATCTCCCATTAATTTCTTAGAAGGATATTTAGTTTACTTATGCATTTAATTATCAACCTAGGGCTTGTAAATCTTTTGAAAATATATGCAAGACTTTATAGTTTTAATGATTCTTTAACAACTATTTAGAAATCCAAGTCTAATTTATTGAAAACAAAAGATTGTAACAAGAAACATTCAGCTTGTGATTTAATTCTCACGTTATGTAGAAACAAGACTTGTAGAAATTAATCATAGGATGATGTACAAGAAAATTCCACACTCGCTGAAACACACCACTCTTAAAATTATCATTGGAAACATTTAAGCAATTAGATTTAAAACATAAATTGACTATATAAATTCATAACCAAGAATAGAAAATAAAACTGGAAAGTAAAGCAACAACAATTTCCTCTAGAGTGGGCCCTATCTCTGTGGAGCAAGGTGTTGATAATGTACTACAACATGAAATTACTTCAATAACTGATACTCATAAATTGATCAAAATATGCCTTGTATTCAATAATTAGGGTTTTACAACAGAGTTGTGTCTATGTGCTTTTCTATATTTTTCTCTCTTCCCTATTCTCCATCTCCATCAATATGCTACACTACCTTATATAGGAGTTCAAATGTAGTGCATTTGGCTCAAATTCATTAACACTTCACGACAATTAGTGAGCCACATTACCTGAAGAATCGTTGATTCTTCGAAATAGAGTATTAATAAAATAAATCAATTACAACAAAAGACTAAATCAACCGCTGAAAAACAACATGATCTAGTATTATCGGGAAGTGCTCAAAATTTTCAATTGATGATGACATGTGCATAACAACAAACTAATCATACATCATCATAACTCCTTCCACTGCCTTGTGGTTTCCCAACAACTAGATCTCAACAACATAAACTTGGAAAATTGGAATCTAGGGGTAGATCCATAGTTTTGTAGCAATACAATTCTCAAGAATTGATATTTGATGACAAATGGTATGTTAGCCATATTATATTCTTGATATTTGGTTTTGTCAACCAGGAGTTGCAACAACATCAATTGTAGTGATGGATTATATATGTGGATCTGTAGAAAATGAGTTTTGTAGCAAGCAAAATCTCTTTTCATCATATTGTTTGGGACTGGACTTGTAGAAAGTGGGTTCCATAGCAAACATGACTCTCTCATAGCACATCATTCCTTTTCCTTTAGTAGCATGTATCCAATATGTAACATCTTAATATGCAAGTTAGGCACACAATATAGAATTTCTACTAAATGTAATATATAATTCACTAATTTTCCAATAAAGATGAGACACAATTTACCTGAATGATTTCTAAGCCAAAAGGTTAAAATTATGGTTAAAATATACAAAAAATGAGTGGTGGAGTGTGAAAATAACAAGAAAAAAGGTGATATAGCTATGCCAAAATCAGGTCCCATCTTTTTCCCCAACTGAAGTTGTTGCATGTCCTCATGATATCCCTATACTCAATCTAAATTAGAGTTCGAATTTGATTGTTGACTATGAAGACTAATGAAACTATAATCATAATTTTCTTTTTCTCTTGTTGTGTAGTACCTAAGTTTCTACTCAATATCTTTCTAAAGTCTTTCTTCAACCTTTGTCTTTATAGCATAATAATGCTGATATTTTTGTGTTGGAAACCAAATTAAGGGAAAATGAAATTTTAGTCCAATCCATCTTGGACCACATTTCTATATACAAGAAATACATTGATCCATTGTTCCTAAAGATTCTGTCAAATTTGGATAACAAAGTGGATCTCTTCTTTGTTCATCTAATGCAAAACATCCCATATGTATTTACAAGCCAACAAGGCATCCATTGTTATATGATTAGTCCTGTTTTTATAATAGAATATTAATTCATGTTGGATTACAACAAATATAACTTCTCTTTCAGGAGATTAGAAAAATTGATGGCATTTTCCAACTATGAATAAAGTATTAGGATATTCCCCTCTTACCCACAGATTGCAATTTTATTCCTTTTGCACAATAGTGGCTTGTGATAGATTCCACTAAAGCTAATTATACATATATGAGGTAAAATCTCTCAATCATATATCACAAACAAGAACATTTGGATTCCATTTTAGATTCATGAGGAAGATGACTTCATGTTGGTATAACTCACATAATAAATGCTTATCCTCTTCATTGCTTTTCGTATATGCTTCCAAAAATCCTTTGAATGACCTTAGATCACATGGTCTATCTTCTACTATGGCTTAGAGTTGAAATGAAAAATATTTTTCTTGCAAAAACAAAGCATATATTGGTGATGGTCTTCTACATCTAAGAAAATTCCAAGTTAAAGTGCTCATGCACCATTTTTCTGTCTATAATGTTTTTACTCTTTTCTCTTATTTTTGAATTTTTCTTTTATCCCACTTTATCATTTCCAAACAAATAAATTCAAACCATCTTTCTCTAATATTAGAAATAGTCTGTTAATGTTCTTTTAGAGAAATTACTCCTCTTCTATATGGCAGGGTTGTAGATTTCCATTTAGAATTTTCTGCTTTCAACTTGATTATTTGTAGAGGATCACTATTATCTATTATATGTGGGATCTATCTGAATTCCTATTGTATGAACAATATGTGGAAGTTTTATTTAAGTTTCTTTATCAAAGACAGGAGGATCATTGTACCATTGTTCTTCTGTTTGATTTTTTTTTATCATAGATAGCAGGACGACTGTACGATTGTTGATATGTTTGGATTTCTTTGTCAAAGATAGGACAATGACTATACCTTTGTTCCTCTGTTTGAGTTCCTATAGCAAATTGTTCTATTTGAAGCTTAAGAATATATGATATAACAACAAAATGTTTATCTTATTGTGTTTTTATAGGTTGAGGAATACCTACCTCAAATTTTTCCTTTAGGCACAGGTTCCTTTACTATAATATACGCGTCGGTGCTTAGTAAAATAATTGTGTCGGTATCTCACCTTGAATATTCAAAAGTTCACTACCCTTCGTTGTACATGGTAAAATAGACACCGATATGTACTAATTATACAAACACTAGGGTACACGCTATATTAAATGTGTAGGGTCTCCGGATAACTTAATCGCACTGGTGCTCACTATAACATAAATGCATTGGTGCATACAAAAACTAAAAGACATTGATGCTTCATACACAAACAAGGAGGAACCAATGCATAGAAATTATAAGAACATTAATGCTCTACATATGACAAAAAATGAAGAACCGATGCACAATAATTATAAACTCACCAGAGCGTTTGTATTATATTAATATGTCAAGGCATTTGTATTATATTAACGCACCAATACATTTTGACAATATTAACATAAAAAAAATACCTCCACTACAACCTTTGATCACCCAATTTCTTTATTCCACACCATTATTTACAAAACTACCTAACTATAAACATATTATTTTTACATGCTACTTTGTTATTATATTATTATATCCCCTTCATCTTTGTGAAACATTATAAACATATTATTTTTACATGTCCCCTCCTCCACTATGTTGCCACATTAAGTTTTTCCAAACTACACCATGTAAATTCATTGGATAGATTCTTTTATTAGAATGCCACCTCCACCATCTTATAAACCTTTTTTTAAAGCACGACAAAGCTTATGTCATCTCACCAATTATTTTATTGGAATGTCCCCTCCACCATCTTATAACTCTTTTTTAAGCCAAAATTCATTTTGTTTATTTATTTTTTAAATTTATTAATCATTATTTTTATTTAGTTTTGAAAATTTATTAATCATTATTAAATCGCCTTTATTGTGTTTTTTTTTTTTTTTTTTAAATTAATCNTTTTTTTTTTTTTTTTTTTTTAAATTAATCATTATTTTTTATTTAGTTTTGAAAATTTATTAATCATTATTGTTATTATGTAATCACCTTGCTTTAAAGTTAGCATAGGCATAAGCATAAGCATTTGGATCGTTTGGTGTCTTGATTATTTACAACGATAATCTTAGAAAGACCCTTTGGAAAGGTCACCAATGATCACAAAACCTAAGCAATAATTTAATAATATTTACATATTCTAAACTTTAGATATTTTTATAGAGTTCAAAGTAGTTTTAGGTTATAATGTATATGTCATTTCTACTAAATTTAGTGAAAGTAAAGGTCACCAATGATCACAAAACCTAAGTAATAATTTAATAATATTTAAATATTATAAACTTTAGATATTTTTATAGATTTCAAAGTAGTTTTGGGTTATAATCTATATGTCATTTTCACTTAAATTTAGTGAAAGTATTTGATTGAGATCAAACAATGAAAAAATAGTAAACCCATTTTTTTAAATGGAGGGAAAATAGTTTCACTTAATATATTTTTAAATTATTAATTAATTCATAAAGTTTTTTATTAAACTAAAAATTAGGATTTAGTTTTATTATTATTATTATTATATATATATATATATATATATATATATATATATATATATATATATATATATATATATATAATTTGATTATTTTGATTGATTTATATTAGATTAGTGTTATATTAGTGTTATATTGAAGGTGATAATTGATTGGGTTGATTAGAAAGAGAAGCTCCAAGTCATCAATATTGAAAGTTGGAAACACAGAATTATGGTTATGATCTCCACTTTCAAAGGTATATACTTTCATTACATTTTCAGAGAAGCAAATGGGGAGGCCGATCACTTGTTGAAGCAAGCCCTCTCGATGACAAAAGGAAGGATTTCATATTTCAGTTAGGATGGAGAAAATGTGAGACCTACTCTCCATGTGGATATCTTTTAATTCCTATGTTTTTCTCTTATTTTTGTTATTCTGGAACTGTTCTTTTTGGCATGGATTTTGAAAGTATTCACAAGCCCCTAGTTGTTAATACTCTATATATTAACACTTCGTTGTGGGCGTTGTTATTTTGTAACTTTTTACTTAAGACTGGTCAACTCTTATTTAGATCATAGTGCACAGGTATTTATTTTGAAAAGTATTTTGTCGATCCAAGTGAGTCAGATTAATCACGGTCATAAATCTCAGCTGATGTAAAAAAATAAATTATTATAATATAATTTTTGTGTAAATTTTCTATTGGAAAAAAAAAATTAGTGTTATATTATATTAATCAATTTTTTATTTTATTTAAAAAAAAAAAAATATTATATTAAATTTTTGTATGAAATAAAATGTAGGTTTCCATAGTTAATCAATCATAAAATGGTTTAGCAAATATTGTATATGCAATTCAACGATTCAAGTGATCAATAATTAGAGTGAACACTCCACACATCATTTACGCATCACTATCCTCATTAAAACGTAGCATGTGCACAACTATCAAAAAAAAAAAAAAACCAATGTGGCCAGTTTTACACGGGCCATTTCACGAAGAAGAAAAGGGTCACTTGTGTATAGGTAGACTTCACCATACTTTATAGTTTGTTAGACGCCATTAAAGATGGCACTCGTGATTTTGTTTAACAATTCAGCCCCCCGGACAACCTCGTGAAAAATTCAACAACAAACGGCCCTATCACCGGAGAGTGTCGTTGTTCTAAGACCATGTGTTAATGCGCTTGAAAGAATTTCCCTGATATTGTGTTTTCCTAAACTTTGACATTTTAGCCTTACAACTTCTATTTTATCTTTTCTTTTCTATTTTCTTTTAAGTTTTTGCGCATTATATTATTTTATTTTATGTCACAATTAATCACTTTAGACTTTCCTTTTTCCAATTAATTACTTTGGACTTTCCTTTCCTAATAAAGTTGTGTAGTGGCACACTAGACAAATTAGTAGTAGTGGGCACGCAAGCAAATTGCTTTGTTAAAGAGAGATTTGACAGTTCACAAGCAATATACTAAGTATACCATGAAAAACCTGTCAATATCATATTGAAACAAATTGATACAACGTGTGTAAGTTTGATTGTCAACGCTTTACTTTAAGAATCCCAAAAGAAGTTTGAAGGGTTTGTGGAGAAAGGCGTCAATACACTCAAAAAGTTGTTGACGATGTGTTGGAGGAATCAAAAAGTTGTTGATAATGTGTTGGAAGTATCAAAAAGTGAAAGGGTTCCTTTGTTCTCATGGTAAGGACCGTGAAAGACTTTTTCCCATGATTCTTTCATCCACCAATAGATACATTGATACACATGTATGGTTGTGTGAAGGATGCAGATGTATTGAACCTGTTCCAATGGGTTGTGGGTTGTAGGATGGGATGGCCCTTTGACCTTGGAATAACATGGTTGTGCAACAATGAAACCATCAATCTCACTTTACATTCAATCAATTTGTTTTATAGGTATAATGACAATTTTATATAGTATGTGGTATTTTTTTTATTTTAGTATGAAATGTTTTCAGTATTTTTCTATGATTTTATAATAGGATCAAAAGAGTCGAACTCACGACCTTCTCAAATGATATATGATCATTTGAGGAGGATCTCAAGTATGGCTCAAGCATGTTTGAGCTAACCCCACGACTATATATGATAAAAAAATAAATTAAACTAATAAGTATTAAAATAAAAATATAATTAAAAAAAAAAAGGTCTAAAGAGAAAATAGCTTAATCATAATGGATTTATTTCAATTGTAGAAAAGGTTTAAAAAAATTATTTTAACTTATTTAATAAAAATCTGTTGATTTTCAAAAACATGAAATCCCAATTAAATATTAGTGAATCTGTTTTCTTCTGAAAAATTCGTAATTTTATTCATCCAAAAAATTCAAAATTACATTTTACAGGTGCATGATGCACTCCCCCAAAACATGGATAAAAGAGAAGTAAATAAGAAACCTGAAAGGACCCAGAACTAACTACTAAGCCACTAAGAATAGTTACAATAATAAGGACTAGTAAGATCATGCATCTAAAGCAAAAGACAGAATTGCACGCCCAAGAAGGACCTTAAAGTGTAGATCCACAGATCCACATTGCACGCCCAAAGGATGAACCTCAAAGCTCTGTCCCAAACACTGAAGAGAAGCAGAAAAACCCAACAACCACAGCACCAAGCTCCAGATCTCAATGCCAAAGACCCATATTCTAGCCACCAACACACCGAGAGAGGGAGCCATCGAAAGCCCCCGACGGATTGTTTGAGAGGCATAGTCCACCCAATGCGTTAAAATCCAAAGAAAATATAAGCCAGACCGAACAACAACCGCAAATAGTCCACAGGCCGCGCAAACAGGCGGCACACCAGAGCCAGACCCAATCCGTCGAGAGGTTGGGGCACCAACGGGAAAAATCCACGGGGGTGGAGCCACAAGCCAGGGGGACTCATCGGCAGGAAGGGAGGCGCCCACGAAGAAGCACCCGTGGGAGGGGTTGCAGCTAGGGAAACCCTAGCCGCAGAGCCCCATCCTATAGAATTTTATACAATTATTCAATTAAATATTAGTGAATTAACAAGAGATAACTTGATTAAGTAAATGCAATGGTTTTTTACAAATCCAATGTATATTTGTCCTTTAAGAAATTATTTATCTCATGTAGGTCTTTAATAGAGTGGGTACAAGTTTTAGATCCTAAAATTGTTTTTAAATTTGTAATGTTTTTCCACGATGTATCTTTATCCATTAAGCAATTGTTGATTTCTAAGTACGTTAAAAAAATGATGGAGCTAAAACAAAACTTTATCTTACAGTCTAGAACTAAAGAAAAAGAAAAAACATCAAACCAAGGTAAATCATTATACCACTCGATCACCATCATTTTTTTATGGTCTAATAGCTTTGCATGCCATCATATTTGGTTTGTTTAAGAATCACATATGATATGATTTGATTACCAACTTCATTTATGTAGGGCATCCAATCTACTTTGTTCAAAGCATTCTCTCACAAGGTTTGAAGGTTTGTTCAAGTAGGGCATCATACCTAGTTTGTTTACGGGTTTCTTTAGAAAGGTGCATTCAAGAAGGGCACCCACCTTGGGTTGTTCATGAGTTGTATCATATGGTTCATTCAATCAAGGAAGATGTCATGGTTTGATCACAATAAATCCAAAAACGAAAAATAAGAGGGAATGTTCAAATGTTCAAATGTTCAAATATGTCATTAATTTGCTTTGTCGAAAATTTTGAAACGTAAGTTAACTCCATAATATTTATCGTTAAAAGGATTATCATTGGAAATTTTTTATAAGAGAATTTTGTTTTAACTCATTATGTCATTAACATTGTTAAATATGTCTTAATATGACCATTGATCCTAATCCTATTTAGAATACATTTTTGGGGTGGTAATTTCTCATGAGTTTTTCACCAACTCTTTAGATCATCCAACATACTCCCCACAAGTATTAATGCACTTCAATTTATCTTCATTTAAAGTCGAATAGTATTGAGTTGCACACGCTTCAAAACAAAGCATATTTTTAGTGCAGAATAGTTCCAAGCTAGGGTTGGAAACATTTGTGCCTTTTTGATGTATTGTTTGCTAATGTATTGTTTTGTGATGTGTGTGTGCATTCTACATGTTCAATTGATTGACTAAATGTAAGGCATGCATGTATTTGGGGCCTATCTTGTGGACCCAAATATTGATCACTAAATCGTTGAGATGTATCAATACAATGTAGTTGTATAGGTGAAGGTGATGATGTGAGAGTTTGTATCACATGTAATGTAATTAATAATGCAATAATATCTTTCGAATATTTACAACTAACATGATATATGTGTTAAGTTAATGGGATGTTTTCATGCATCTTTAGTTAGCATAATGGTTTATTCTCATGTTTAGCTTAGCGCATAGATGTATGGATGTTTGTGGTTTAATATTTTTTTAAGTTTAGCATGACTTTGGTATTTGTGTCTGCCAAGATGAGTATAATTCTTGGAATAACACAATGAGTTCTTACCCCATAACACAAACACTCACAAACACTCTCAACATGGAAGAAGTGATGATACTTAATTGTAACTTCTAGTGAACCTTTTTTTACAAGGAAAAAAATCCATAATTTTATTTATAAGAACAAAATTACATAGCCATATGCCTTTAGCCATTCAAAAAGGTGCTCAACATCAAATTAGATCAAAATGCTCTTCATACTTGCATTTCTTTCAAATATATCAACAAACTGTATCATAAAAGATAGAGTTATTCCTTATCTCAAAAGTTTGCATAAACAGTTACATCATTCAAAAAGTAAACATTGTAAACAAAGATTTGTCCTATTACAAAAAAGTATATCATTATATCCAAGGTTCATGAGTAAAATAGTGGTGTGACCATCCCAGAGGATGGATATAATCCAAATACTACACTCTAGTCCCAATCCATCTTTTGAAAGGCCATATGTTATCTTGTTCATGTCCTTGTATATGTGAGACAACTAGATATGTGAGGAAGTTGTCATTGAATTTGTATATCATCATATAGAGGCTATAAAGTGAAATTTATAATTGAATCTTCCTTTCATATCCATTTTATAACCAAAAGAGAGTCACCAAAATTTGAATCTGTGAAACCCCATGCTCTTGGGCTAGCTAAAGAAATAATTTGAGTGCAATCAATTCACAGAAATTGTTAGATTCCTAACCAATTCCATCTTTAAATGATGTATAGTGATTTGAAGAAAGATATAAGATTCGTCCTATGCCTCCTTTAGGAGGAATTCCTTGCGAGGAACCATTAAAGTATGCCCAAGGGATATCCTTGTTTATTACCTCTTCTTTCATGTCATGGTTTTTTTTGTTTTTTCTCCACCCATGGATAAGTATTTATGATATTTAGAGACCGGATCACGCATTTGAGAGGGAGAGTCTTATTTCCTTCAAATAACATTAGGTTCCTAGCGAGCCATACTCCCCAAGCTTTGTTTAGGGGGAGGGCTCTGATCTTCTTTGTGTCCTTTTTTGAATTTACCAAGATTTGAAAGCTTCTTCTATATCTCCTGCTTCCCAAACATCTTTTATCCCTATCATGCTTTCCACTTCTTTCCAAACCTCTTTTGTAAATGGTTAGGTCATAATTAGGTGTTCTATGGTTTCGTCTTCTTTTTTGCATAGGTTGCACCAACTTGGGCCATTAATTATTTTTTTTAAGCACCTCCTGTGTAGGAGCCTTATTGTTTAATATTAGCCACATGAAGATTTTATTTTTGGTACGACAACTTAATTTCCATATGTTTCTCCACCACTAAACCTATTGTCCCTCCAATCCTTCCTCGACAAGTGCTCTATAGCCTAGCTTAGGAACATAGGGATTGAGCAACCATAATAGTCGATCATCATATTGTCGTATTTTAACATCAATGTATTTTAATACCTCTGTATAACCCTTCCAATCCTTTGAAAAATATTCTCTCAGACCTAGCTCCTCCCAGGGGATTCGTTGTTGTCACTAGTTTGTAGACCTCTCCCAGTTCACAATATGTCTCAAAGTATAAAATAATTTACTTCTGAGTTCTTGGATCAATCGAGGAGGTAATATGGGCAATCCCTTATTTCCTATCCAAGGTTCAAGGAAAATTTGAACTTTATCACCTTTTCCAACCTTCCAAATCAACCAATTACCTACCAAATGAAAGGTTGAATTCACAACTTTCCAAATGATTGAGGCAATATGTATTTGTGTTTCTAGGTTTCTTACCCAATCCTCTATTGTAGTTGGGGAAATATACTTTTCTTTAATTACTTGGACCCACAACCCTTTTCCCTGTAATGGACTCAACACATTTTTTGCAGCTAGAGATTTTGAGAAGAGAAAGGGGTTTTTTTGACCCCGTCCTCCATCATCTTTTGGAACAACCAATTTTTTTGTGGAGTACTTTTAGAATCCAAAACTGCTTTAACACTGAAATCCAGTATATTGGTATTGCTTCCAAAACTAAAGTACCAGTCTACCCCCTTGAGAGAGTCATCAATTGCAACAGGTGTTTAGTCACTTTTCCACTTTGGCAATCAACCATTTACAATCACCTTTTTTTTATATGGGTTAGGCTTTAAATGGAACCCCAAATACTTTAAGACCTAGTCTAAATCAATCCCCTAATACCCCACATGGATATAGTGGATTTGTCAAGATTTAGAATCATAATTGTAGTTTTGCAAAATAACTCCAGAATATTTTGAATTTCTCAACTATCCTTCTAGTACCTACACAGAAAATTAGAATATTATCCATGAATAAGAGGTGTGTGATATTACATGTTGGACCAATGCATATCCCTTTGAAACTACCATTTTTATAGCCTCTTTTATTAACCTACTCAGTCCTTCAACTATTAGAAGGAAGAGGAGAGGGGAAAACACAGGGGCTTCACCTTGTTGACCAATATCTTATCATGTTCATTCATAAAGAAGGTTTTAAAATTCTGAAAAATGGAGTGAATTTATTGTAGGTATTGGGGGAGGGGGATGCAGGGTATGAGGGGGTTTATAAGTGTTGGGGGGTATAAAAATGGGTATTTGGTAAAAATAAGGGATATCTAGTGAAAATAGGGTTTTTATTATTATTGGAAAGATGTATTGGGCGGGGGGTTCAACAAATGGATTTTGGGGGGTATTTATCAATATCTAGTGAAATTAAAGGTATTCTTTAATATCCCACAAATGCATGTGTTATGTCACATGTTCACTAAGTGGAGACCCTATGGGGGAAAGGGGGCATCCCTACCTAAGACCCCTACTTGTTCTGAAGAAGAGGGATGCAACCTCATTGATTAAGATGACAAAGGACACAAAGGTAATGCAACTTATAACCCATACCACAAATTGATGACAAAAACCCAAGTGAATAAAGATAACTCCTAGTGAACCTAGTCCAAATATATATTATGTTTGTATTCCAACCAATTTTTAGTTTTTATTTTTATATTTTGTATCTCAACTCATAGCAGATAATTTATGGAGCTAGTTAATAAGTAGAGAAATTCAACCTTTATAATGAATCATTTTCTTTTAGTTAGACAAAATTTGATCATAATTTACTATTTTTTTAATTTTTTAAATTGTAAAAACAATGTTCCATTATCAAAGTTCTCAACATTTAAATGGAATTATAATATAAAGTAAAATTCCTATTAAATTTAGAAAATAATTTTAACTAAAAAATTGAATTTATCTAATTATTAACTTTATAATTTATAATTTGATTAAAAAATTAATCATCATTAACATACTCCAATATTTAATATCTATACATTTAAATTAAATAATTCATCAATCACTTTTTATTTATATGAAAAATTATAAAGTATATTTGTATAATTAGATCACACTCTCTTCTTCTTCTTTTCCTTCCACACAGATATTTACATCTCTACTTAACTATAAACAAAGACTTAGAAACTACTTTATTATTGTGTCCCCTCCACTACATTGTTACATTAGGTTTTTCCAAATAGCATATTAATGTATTATCGTGTCCCCTCCACTACCTTGTTATTAGGTTAGGTTTTTCCAAATAGCATATTAATGTATTACCGTGTCCCCTCCACTACCTTGTTACGTTAGGTTTTTCCAAATAGCATATTAATGTATTATCGTGTCCCCTCCACTACCTTGTTACTTTAGGTTTCTCCAAACAACATATAAATACATTGGATAGACTATTTTATTATTATGTCACCTTCATCACCTATACTCATTTCCATTAACCATAAAAATTGTATTTTAATTATATTATTTATTTTGTTAATTTTTTAAATTGATTAGCGATCATTGTTGATGTGTAATCACATTGTTTTAAAGTTAACGCAAACACTTATCATTTGGTATATAATTTGATTATTTATTTTGTTAATTTTTAAATTGATTAGTGATCATTCTTAACACAAACACTTCATCATTTATAATTTTATTATTTATTTTGTTAATTTTTTAAATTGATTAGTGATCATTGTTAATGTATAACCACTTTTTTAAATTGATTAATAATCATTGTTAACCAAACACTTGATCATTTGGTATATAATTTTATTATTTGTTTTGTTAATTTTTTAAATTGATTAGTAATCATTGTTAATATGTAACCATATTGTTTTAAAGTTAACGCAAACACTTGATCATTTGATATTTTGATTATATGGAGTTATAGTCTCAGAGAGACCGTTTACATTAAGTGATCACAAAATATGAACACTATTTTCATAAGGGAGCATGATTCAATGCATGTTAAACTAGTAGAGAATCCCAAACTTGAACTATTTAAGCATATTGTGAGGGTTAATACCCTTATTATATATATATTCCTACTCTTAGATAAGTAGAAGCAATTTTTTTTTTTTAGAAGCAATGTTAGTTTACATTCCAAGTCCTATTCATTTCATTATATACTATTTCTATAAAGGATACAACTTTTAGTTAATGTTAGAATGCACATAAATGTAGATCGATCAATGTGAAATATATTTTATTAATATGATATATGTATAAATATATGATTTTATTTTTTGGATTCATCTTTCAAGTGATTTTTTAGGTTTCTGACGATAGTTTTTATTCACTTAATTTTTCATATTCCTTCAAGTGAATAATACAAAATATAATTCTAATTGATTATGTTTTCAACATTCCTCGCCTTAATCTAAAGGAGTGTATGTGAATCCAAGTAGAGAGTTGAAATCTGGAAGTGGACCACTGCCAATGGTTGAATGTGCTCTCTGAATTTGGTGGTTTTGGGATGACCACAAACCAAATGGATAGTAGAAGCTTATGTCTTCTACTAAATGGCGGTTTAAGGAAGACCAATTGAACCAAATGGATATTATAAGCTAATGTATTTTATTAAATGGAGCTTTAAAATGACCACAAGTCGTTGTCTAGTATAAGTGTTAAGCCTTCTACTAAATGGTGGTTTAAGGAAAACTACAAACCAAATTATGTTGATGGAATATGGATCTAACTCTGGCTCACTTGTTCTTGCTCGATTGATATGACTTCAAAACTTGGATACCGACTATCAATCACTCATGTTATCCCCCCCTGTCAGGTACAAGGTGGGAAGATGAAAATATTTCCACTGTAAGATGTGTCAATACTCTAGAATGAATTCTTCGGTATGACCAATATAGCTTCTTGGTTGTTAATGACCATTGCAAAGAAGTGATCCACCCATACTGACTATTTACTCTTGTAGACTTTTTGTGTTCAGAACATCTGTCTGAAGGATGATTATGCTTTATGCAATGCTCACAAGGATGAAGATCAAAACATTGATCCTCGATGTGGCCAACTCAGTGACAATGTTGGCATTTAGGAATCTTGATCTATAAACTTCCATGGATATTCCATTGGAACGGTTTATCAAAACAAATCTGATAAATAAAACTAAAATCTACAATGTAAAGGTTAAATTCCTTTAGATTCCAAAATATTTAGTTATTGATTTTCTGCTTATGCATGAAATAGATAAAATGTGAAAACTAGAGAATAGTAAAATACAAGCACACATCATCCACAAAATAACACAAAAATTGCTATAGGAAACCCTTGCGGGAGAAAACCCAGCTAGAAGGTGAGGTTGCTCTGCTCTCTTTTCTCTGGACCTATGGAAATAATGCAAGTACAAATGAGGAGGCACTCTCTATGGAGTTACTTGAGACCTGTGGCTTGTTAGGCTGCTACAAAACATTAACCCCCTCTGTTATGCTCTCTAATTTTCCACTCTCAGTTGTTTGTCTTTGCTATCGAAAAAAATATAATAGCATCAAAATGGAACCCCTTCTCCTCCTAGTGCCCTGGTATTTAACATAGCTCGATAGCCATCTAGGGGTAGGTTTTGAATTTCTTACCCTCAATTGCGGTAGGGTTTTGGACCTTCTAGAACATTCTTGAAATTACATACGTGGCTAGCCCCATATGCATGTGTGACAGGGGCTAACATGGGATATTCTAGTACCACAGTGGTCAACACGTTAGGTCAACTTGTGAGAGGCAACAATTTTGTATACGAGCTCTGATTGACGATATTTTTGCATCACTAGAAATGTCTCAATGTGTATAATAGCTATTGTTGGGAAAGTTTTGACCCCCAAAAATGTCATTTGATGCCTCAAAATGGCTCTGACAGGTTTCAAAACCCAATTTTCCAAACTGGGACCTACCATTAAAATGAATCTGTAAGCTAATTCCTCCAATTCTTTCCACTCTTAAAGCATTGGGATGGGTGACACATAATATAATGATCCAATCCAGATCAAATTTTCTCTTGAACTAGAGCAAGTGAATACAAACTTTCTTGAAGGAATCCAACACTTTGGAACTAGATTCATTTGGTATAATCTAGAATGTGAGAGTTCACTTCCATTTTGTATCCAAGACCTATTCTACGCTTGTTGTCTCTGCTTTCTTCCCAAGTTCTGATGATTGGATTGGAAAGAGAAAGATGAACTTTTTCATGAACAACATCATCTTCATCTGCACTTGTATCTGAAGTTGGCTCCTGAGTTGCTCATGCACTTGTTGTTGATCTAAATCATCATCATCATCATCATCATCGAAAAGAGGGTTGTTCTTAACAAGGACTAGTTCAGAATGTTGAGGATTCTTTCATTGAAGTTCATCATGAAGAAGTTGAGTCTGAATTTTAAGCAGTTCTGCTTTGGCTTGTGAAGCTTGCAAACAAGTTAGAATAGATTGAAGAGTTGTAAATTGTTAGTTGTGACCATATTGTCGACACCAGAGAGTATTAGAGTATTTGGTAACACTAATAATTCATCAATTCGATTCATTTAAAGATTGACTTAGACCTCAAATAGTTTCTTGTAATTCCACCCTTTAACAATTAGAATCTATAATTCAAACTCAAGAAATGAGAGGTGTCAACTTCTACTGAAAATGCACATGTTTACAGTGTAATTCAACTTGATTTCAAAAAAAACACAAGTAAACTTACAAAAATACTATTTGCAAGTTATTGTTGTTCTTGATTATGGAGTTGAATTGATCTTCATGGTTGAATGAATCATCTATCGTTCTCCAAAGTGTTGAAATAATGTAACTGCAAAGAGTATTCTTGTTATTATTAATATATTATTCATAGGATCAATCCCCATTGTGGATTGATCATGTCGGTTATTGTAATAGGACCAAATCCCCTTTTGTGGATTGGTCAAAAGACAATTGTAATAGGCAGAATAAGAAGTCGTCCCTAGCAAATATTAAAGAAGACCAAAAATATAATAAAGGCGGGTTTACCCACCCAGTTAGAGAAGTCAGCCCTGCCAGTGAAGAGACACTTCACACGTGCCAGACTTGTATAAATAAAGAAGGCTAGCGCCTCACTTAGACACAACTCACTTGCTCAGTTTGAGAGGCAAGTTTAGATCTGCTACCGGGGAAGAAGGAGAGAGAGAGTGGCGCATATCTAGGAGAGGACTTTCTGTATTAGCATAAAATATCTCTTGGCATTGTATTGGCTATTTATATTAAGGAATTTTTGCTGGGTTTTCTTCCCCTAGAGGGTTTCCCAGGATAAATGTTGTGTCTCTTGTGATTGTGTATTTCTCGGTGATCTTGGATTATGCTATTGTTATCTAATGAAATGCAAACATCTATATAATGGCTTAAACATTAACATGGTATCAGAGCCAAGCTAAAGGAATCATCTTTCACAGGTGAAAAACGTCACTGTTACCATACATGAAAATTAGGGCTTTTGTTGGTGAAGCTTTTCGGCCCCGAAACCATCTAGAAAAGTGTGCCCTCCCCTAAGGATCAGTTTGGCATTCTCAGTGCACCTTTTCAGTGGCTGGATCTCCCAGAAAGTCAAACCCTAGTTTCACAAAGTACCAGAAGTACCAGAAAACTAGTGTACCAGAAGTACCAGAAAACCAGAAGTACCAGAAGTACCAGAGTACCAGAGGTACCAGAAAACCAGAAGCACCAGTCCAAAAATCCACAGATCAGATTTGGAGGAGAAAAATTTGGATTTTCTCAGATCTAAACACACCAAGCTACTCGCCTTAGCCAAGCGCACCTCCTGGTAAGTTCAGTTTTTTATTTTGAGCACTTTCATTTTTCAGTCATTTTCCTATCTCCAGGTAAAGATGTCTGTAAGCATTAAGCTTGTTGACAAGTTAGAAGGAGTGGAAAACTTTCGTGCCTGGAAGTATAGGATTGGCCTCATTCTTGAAGAGAACAACCTAGAAAGATTTGTCAAAGATGAAGTACCGGAACCCGACGATGCTGCAGAAAAGGCAAAGCATCAAAAGGACACAATAAGGGCCAAAAGAATCATTGCAGATTCAAAAAAAGACCATTTTATTCCTTATGTGTCATCTAAGAAGACCCTGAAAGAAATGTTTGATGCCTTGACCAGACTATATGAAGGAAAGAACATAAACCGGAAGATGAATCTTAGAACTCAACTGAAGAATACAAGGATGCAGAAAGGAGAAATGATTCAGGAATACTTCTCCAGAATCTCATAATTCAAAGAAAATCTAGAAGCTATTGGAGATATCATAGACGAAGACGAAATCATAATGACGACCCTAAATGGTCTCACAAGACCTTGGGATGCTTTCATCCAGATGATACGTGCCAGAATGGAGAAATTGAAGTTTGACAATCAATGGGAAGAATGCATCCAAGAAGAAACAAGAGTAACGAATCGGGAAGGGTTACT
The DNA here is from genome assembly GCA_009831015.1 of Picea engelmannii. Taxonomy (NCBI): domain Eukaryota; kingdom Viridiplantae; phylum Streptophyta; class Pinopsida; order Pinales; family Pinaceae; genus Picea; species Picea engelmannii. Next base: position 801,109 of record ML776662.1, read on the forward strand.
AGAAAGGGATGATGATCAAGCCCTAGCGAGTCACACCAAAGGAGGAAGGAAGAAACCCTAATTCCAAAAGGAGATTCATAAAGAGCCTCAACATTCAAATAAATTCAATCATAAAGAATCTCATCCAAGGATATTTCAGAAGAAAGGACAATGAAAGGAAAGATACTACTCATCTGTACAATGCTATCATTGTGACAATATGGGACACATTGCGAAGTTTTGTCCAGTCAGACGAGAAAAATACAAGAGAAAACAAAAGAGGCTCCATGCCCATGTAGTCGAAGATGAAAAGCCACCCGCAAAGATGATAAGAGAGGAGATCAAAGACCATGTGTTGATCTCATCCCTCTCAGGATTTGTAACACCTGGAGAGGACACTTGGCTCATTGATAGTGGTGCATCCAAGCACATGACGGGAAAAAGAAACATTCTCTCTTGTATCTTAGAGAAGAAGTTTTCTCAGAAAGTGACACTTGGAGATGATTACCAATATCCCATCAATGGAGTGGGAGAATCAAACCATAAACTGATTTCAGGGAATTCACTAAAAATGAAGGACGTACTATATGTACCAGGCTTGAAGAAGAACCTACTCTCCATTTCAACTTTAGAAAAGAAAGGCTTCATAGTTGCCTTTATAGATGGAGAAGTTCTTATGTGGGCTAAGGGAGAAACCTTAAATGAAGCAATCATCATTGGTAATGAAGAAAATGGCTTGTATAAATTAAAGGGTCACTCAGAGGCTTCCATGACCCACGCCATTGAAAACTCATCTGAGATTTGGCACAGAAGGTTAGCCCACATCAACTACAAGGCACTACCATACATATGCAAAGCGGTTACAAGTTTACCAGAACTCGAAGGGGACCATAAAGGCGTATGCAATGGAAGTGCACAAGGGAAGAACTTCAAGAACCCATTTCTGAAGAGGAACAACAAGACATAAAGAGTCCTAGAACTCATCCATTCATATGTATGTGGCCCAATGCCATCATCTTCCATTAGCGGGTATGTATATTATGTATCATTCATTGATGATTACTCTTGTAAAACCTGGATATATTTCTTGAAGACTAAATATGAAGTGTTCAGTAAGTTCAAGGAATTCAAAGCCTTGATAGAGAACCTTTATGAAAGAAAGATCAAGATACTCAGGTCAGATAATGGAGGAGAATATACCTCAAAATATTTTGTGAACTTCTGCAAAGATGTTGGGATCAAGAGGGAACTCACTACTCCCTATAATCCCCAACAAAACAGTGTAGTTGAATGGAAGAATAGAACCATATTGGAAGTTGTGAAGACTATGATCCATGATCAAGATCTTCCTATGTGCTTATGGGCAGAAGCAACAATGGTAGTTGTTTATGTGCAGAACCGATTGTCCCATAGTGCACCTGGGCTCAAGACACCGGAAGAGATGTTCATCGGAAAGAAGCCAGAGGTAAGCCATCTCAAAATATTTGGCTATCCAGTATTTATTCATATACCTAAAGAAAAGAGAAACAAGCTGGACCCTTCAGAAAAGAAGGGAATATTTGTGGGATAATGTGAGGTCTCCAAGGCCTTCAGAATCTATATACCAGGTCAACATCACAATGAGATCAGCAGGGATGTGACCTTTGATGAATATGCAACGCTCAAGAAATCTAAACTGTGCCAGCTTGAAGAGGTATATAAAGAGGAACCTGTAATCCCCAATACTACCATGAGGGAGGTTCCCAGAGCTGCAGAACCAGTGAGGGAAGTCATAACTTCCCCTGATGAGGAACTTCTAGAAGACCATGATATAGTAGAAGTGTAAGAACCTCCTCAGATGATGATCGTCCATAAAATAAATCCAACTTGGGCTAGAGAGCTTATTCAAGATGGAGAGAAGTATGGTGTTCCCGAAGGAACTACGAGACAGGTGAAAAGACCAAAGCCATTCTCCAGTTATACGGCTTTGATGTGTGATCTCCTAGAAGAGGAGACTACCTGTTTTGAAGAATCCATTCAGAGGAAAGAATGGGCATATGCCATGAAATAGGAATACCAATCCATAATGAAGAACGAAGTAATGGAAATAGTTCCCAGACCGAGGAATAAAGATGTGGTATCCTCCAGATGGCTCTTCAAAATAAAACATGCTGCTGATGGAAGTATTGAGAAGTATAAAGCAAGACTTGTCGCTTGTGGCTTTTCTCAGAAGGAAGACATTGACTATGAAGAGACATTCTCTCTTGTGTCCAAATACACTTCGATCTGAACCATCATAGCTCTTGCAGCTAAAATGAAGTGGAAGTTGCACCAGATGGACGTGAAGACAGCTTTCTTAAATGGTGTCATTGAAGAGGAAGTGTATATAGAGCAACCTCAAGGATTTGAGGTTGAAGACATGAAGTCTCATGTCTGCAGATTGAAGAAAGCCTTATATATATTGAAGCAAGCTCCTAGAGCTTGGTATGGCCATATAGACAGTTTCTTGACGAGCTTAGGCTTTACCAAGAGTAAAGCANACTCAAATCTCTACTTCAAAATTATGAATAATGAGCCAGTAATCTTACTGCTATATGTGGATGACTTATTCTTAACTGGAGAAGAAAATCTCATCGTTGAATGTAAAAAGAGACTTGCCTCAGAATTTGAAAGGAAAGACCTTGGCCTAATGCATTATTTCTTAGGTCTTGAGGTATGGCAGAGTCCTGAGAGGATCTTCCTTAACCAAGGGAAGTACACGGTCTAAATCTTAAAGAGATTCGACATGTTGGAATGCGAGCCCATGAATACACCCATGGAAGTGAAGCTGAAGTTGTTGGTCGATACTTCGTCATAATTGATTGATGCCACACTGTACAGACATATTCTTGGATCATTGATGTACAAGACGAACTCCAGACGAGATATTTGTTTTTCCGTGAACACCTTGAGTCAGTTTCTGGTAGAACCCAGACGTGTTCACCTAGTGGCTGCAAAACATGTGATGAGGTACCTTAAAGGTACAATAGATTATGGCCTCAACTATGATGGAAATCATAATTTCACATTGAGTGGATATACTGATGTAGATTGGGCAGGAAGTGTTTCTGACAGTAAAATCACTTCAATATGTTGTTTTAGTTTGGGATCAGCTATGATATTGTGGCAAAGTAGGAAGCAATCTAGCATTGCTCTCAGCTCATCGAAAGCATAATACATTGTTGCATGTTCTGCTAACTGCGAAGCTATATGGCTTCGAAAGTTGCTGACCATCTTATTTGACTTAGAGATGAGAGAAACCTTGATCCTATGTGACAACAAGAGTTGCATAAATATGACAGAGAATCTTGTATTCCACGACAGGTCAAAGCACATAGAGTTCTGTTATCATTACATCCGTGACATGGTACAGAGAGGAGCCTTGAAGCTCCAATACATTAGCACGGATGAACATGTTGCCGACGTGTTGACCAAGCCCCTATCTCGTGTGAAGTTTGAGTACTTCCGAGATAACCTTGGCATAGTCTGAAAGGACCTTCCTCGAAAGGGGGAGTAGATGTGATGTTCCTTGCTTCTGACCTAGTTGTCAGACGTAAAGCAAGATGTGATGTTCCTTGCTTTTGACCTAGTCGTCAGATGTAAAGAAAGATGAGATGTGTTCCTTGCTTCTGACCTAGTTGTCAGACGTAAAGCAAGATGAGATGTGTTCCTTGCTTCTAACCTAGATGTTAGACGTAAAGCAAGATGAGATGTGTTCCTTGCTTCAAACCTAGCTGTCAGACGTAAAGCAAGATGAGATATGTTCCTTGCTTCTGACCTAGCTTTCATATGTAAAGAAAGATGAGATGATGTTCCTTGCTTCTGACCGATTTTTTAGATGTAAAGCAAGATGAGATGTGTACCTTGCTTTTCACCAAGTTGTCAGATGTAAAGCAAGATGAGATGTGTACCTTTCTTCTGACCTAGTTGTCGGACGTAAAGAAAGATGAGATGTGTACCTTGCTTCTGACCCATTTGTCAGACGTAAAGAAAGATGATGTGATGAGACTAGCACTGAGCTTCTGGCTGGATAACTGTGACGTAAAGCCAGTCTACTATCCTGCTTCCGACTGGGTGGTTGTGACGTAAAGAAGGACGAGTATCTTTCTTCTAGATTGAGTGTTGTGACATAAAGCAAGATGATGCGATGATGCTAGTACTATGCTTCCAGCTTGATAGTTGTGATGTAAATCCAGTCTAGTATCTTGCTTCCAGCTTTAGTGTTGTGACGTAAAGCAAGACGATGAGATGAGACTAGTACTATGCTTCCATCTTGATAGATATGACGTAAAGCCAATCTAGTATCTTTCTTCCAGCTTGAGTGTTGTGACGTAAAGCAAGACATTGAGATGAGACAAGTACTGAGCTTCCAGCTTGACAGCTGTGACGTAAATCCAATCTTGTATTATGATGAGACAACCTTATGCTGTGATGATGATGATGTATCGGTTTTTATACTAATACATATTGATGCAGATGATGATGGCATTCCTTGAGAATGACGATGTTGTCGTTGAAGAAAACTCCGGATGATTTATAGATACGCTAGTCAGTGTTCCAAGATGATATTGATGATGTTGTCCTCTCACCCACTTGATGCCATTGATGATGTTGTCCTCTCTCTCTCACATGATGCCGTTGAAGAACACCCTTCTTGTTAAGGGGGAGTGTTGAAAGAATGTAACTGCAAAGAGTATTCTTGTTATTATTAATATATTATTCATAGGATCATTCGCCATTGTGGATTGATCATGTCGTTTATTGTAATAGGACCAAATCCCCTTTTGTGGATTGGTCAAAAGACAATTGTAATAGGCAGAATAAGAATTCGGCCCCAGTAGATATTAAAGAAGACCAAAAATATAATAAAGGTGGGTTTACCCACCCAGTTTGAGAAGTCGGCCCTGCCAGTGAAGAAACACTTCACACGTGCAAGACTTGTATAAATAAAGGAGGCTAGCGCCTCACTTAGACACAACTCACTTGCTCAGTTTGAGAGACAAGTTCGGATCTGCTACCGAGGAAGAAGGAGAGAGAGAGTGGTGCATATCTAGGAGAGGACTTTCTGTATTAGCATAAAATATGTCTTGGCATTGTATTGGCTATTTATATTAAGGAAGTTTTGTTGGGTTTTCTTCCCCTAGAGGGTTTCCCAGGATAAATGTTGTGTCTCTTGTGATTGTTTATTTATCAATGATCTTGGATTATGCTATTATTATCTAATGAAATTCAAACATCTATAATAATGGTTTAAACATTAACATGGTATCAGAGCCAAGCTAAAGGAAGCATCTTTCATAGGTGAAAAACGACACTGTTATCGTACATGAAAATTAGGGCATTTTGTTGGTGAAGATTTTCAGCCCCGAAACCATCTAGAAAAGTGTGCCCTCCTCTAAGGATCAGTTTGGCACTCTCAGCACACCTTTTCAGTGGTTGGATCTCCTGGAAAGTGAAACCCTAGTTTCAAAAAGTACTAGAAGTACCAGAAAACCAGTGTACCAGAAATACCAGAGTACTAGAGGTACCAGAAGCACCAGTCCAGAAATCCACAGATCAGATTTGGAGGAGAAAAAGTTGGATTTTCTCATATCCAAACACACCAGGCTACTCGCCTCAGCCAAGCACACCTCCTGGTAAGTTCAGTTTTTTATTTTGAGCACTTTCATTTTTCGGTCATTTTCCTAGCTCCAGGTAAAGATGTCCGTAAACATTAAGCTTGTTGACAAGTTAGAAGGAGTGGAAAACTTTCATGCCTGGAAGTATAGGATTCGCCTGATTCTTGAAGAGAATGACCTAGCAAGATTCGTCAAAGACGAAGTACCGGAACCCGACGATGCTGCAGAAAAGGAAAAGCATCAAAAGGACATAATAAGGGCCAAAATAATCATTGCAGATTCAAAAAAAGACCATTTGATTCCTTATGTGTCATCTAAGAAGACCCTAAAATAAATGTTTGATGCCTTGACCAGACTATATGAAGGAAAGAACATAAACCGGAAGATGAATCTTAGAACTCAATTGAAGAATACAAGGATGCAGAAAGGAGAAATGATTCAGGAATACTTCTCCAGAATCTCATAATTCAAAGAACATCTAGAATCTATTGGAGATATCATAGATGAAGACGAACTCATAATGACGGCCCTAAATGGTCTCACAAGACCTTAGGATGCTTTCATCCAGATGATATGTTCCAGAAAGGAGAAACTGAAGTTTGACAGCCAATGGGAAGAATGCATCCAAGAAGAAACAAGAGTAATGAATCGGGAAGGGTTACTAGAAAAGGATGATGATCAAGCCCTGGCTACTCACACCAAAGGAGGAAGGAAGAAACCCTACTTCCAAAAGGAGACTCATATAGAGCCTCAACATTCAAATAAATTCAATCATAAAGAATCTCATCCAAGGAGATTTCAGAAGAAAGGACAACGAAAGGAAAGAGACTACTCATCTGTACAATGCTATCATTGTGACAAGATGGGACACATTGCGAAGTTTTGTCCAGCCAGACGAGAAAAATACAAGAGAAAACAAAAGAGGCTCCATGCCCATGTAGTTGAAGATGAAGAACCACCCGCAAAGATGATAAGAGAGGAGATCAAAGACCATGTGTTGATCTCGGCCTCTCAAGATCTGTAACACCTAGAGAGGACACTTGGTTCATTGATAGTGGTGCATCCAAGTACATGACGTGACAAAGAAACATTTTCTCTTGTATCTCAGAGAAGAATTTTTCTCAGAAAGTGACACTTGGAGATGATTACCAATATCCCATCAAGGGAGTGGGAGAATCAAACCATAAACTGAATTCAGGGAATTCACTAAAAATGAAGGACGTACTATATGTACCA
>ML776662.1:813962-827762 GCA_009831015.1 Picea engelmannii
ATATATATATATATATATATATATATATATATATATATATATATATATATATATATATAGATGGTGAAGTTGATGTTGCCTATTGTAGTTCTCAACATCTCCTGCAAGTGATGACACAATGAAAATGTAGATATGTTAGGGACCTAACCTCCCTAACCCCTCGCATAGGTAGAATAATATAATTCTATGTAATAAAGGTCAATATTAATAAGGCCTAGCCATAAGGAAGAATAAGTCAAATGTAAGAAGACCTAATAGAAGCTTCTGCTTCTAGAGGGATCTTCCTCTAGATTGTTCTTTTGGATAGACAGATTTAGTATAAATAGAAGTAGAGGGTATGCTAAATCTTGTCTTGGATATTATTGTAATAGAGATCTACTCTGTTGGAGGTTGCCCCCTCGAAGAGGCAAGTGAACATCGCTCTCAGTAATCAAAGTTCTATTTTTGGTGTTATTCTGGTATTATTATGGTATTATTGTGGTATTTTTCTGGTTATATCATTGTTTCTCTTCCATTTCTATATAATTATTTATGTTCTACATACTATTGTATATTTGGAATACTACAAGTGGTATCATAACACCTTCCTCGGCAAAAAATTGTGGGTTATTTTTTTTTCCAGGGTAGAGATGTATTTTGGAGTCTTAAAACTACAGAGATTTGTCGTTACACGCATAAACCCGTGGTTAGGGATTCATACACGCATGAAATACAAGTGGTACTTAAGCGCACATATGTTGGCCACCCTTGTAACCCCTGTTGGTACCCCTTCGATTGGTAGCGCATGGAGTAAACAAAAAATGAGTATAGTGGTCCCACCAATACACTTATTTGGGACCTATCCCATTGGGTTCCTCTCTTCGCCCCGATTCCAGTGATACCTATCATTTTTAACCCAATTGTTTTTGGACCCGAACCGTCTCCAACACCCTTATTTGGCTCCTATCCCTTTGGATCCCCCTTTTCACCCTCATCGCAGTGGTACCTATCATTTGACACCCTTTTTTCTCTGTGGTCCCACCCACCCCTCCAGATCCCTTTTGTTTCCCCTATACCATTTTCCCACTCCTTTGTCTAAATGACTACCACACAAGCCCAAGAACTCAATGCCTTGATTGTTGAAAACCATCAGAACAAGGACGCCATCAAGAAACTCACTTCCAAAATTAGCTCCATCAATTCAACTATTGAGATCCTCAAGGACCAATGTTCCCACATCAAAGACCTCAAGGAACAATGTTCCCACATCAAATACCTCAAGGAACAATGTTTCTACCTCAAAGACTTCAAAGAACACTTCCTAGGTCATTCCCAAAACCCTTCCTCTTCTGAACAACCATTTTATAGGAATGACCATGACTCTTCCCATTACCAAGGCCCTCATACTACCCACTTTTCCCGAGACCTCCGCCCTCCTAGAATTGAGGTGAAAAAAATTGATGGATCAGATCCTACAGGTTGGGTCACCCAAATGGAACATTATTTCTCTTTGCATGGCATTACTGATTATTTAGCCAAGCTTCGTTATGGTGTCCTACATATGGATCCAGAATGATGGCAATGGTGGAAATGGTGAAAAAAGGAACGCCAAGGGTATCTTGCTTGCACATAGTTTATGGTCGAACTTTATGACTGCTTTGACTTCGACACCCACCATTTAGATCCTTTTACCAAGTTAAAGTAGTCTGGGACTGTGGGAGACTTTATTTTCTCATTTGAGCACTTGGCTTTTAGAACGGAGGGCATGTCAGATGCTTTCTTTAGGGAATGCTTTATCAGTGGCCTCAAAGATGATATTCATGCCTATGTTATCATGGCACACCCCTAGACTTGGTTGGAATCTACTCAACGAGCCAAGAAATCCCAACAGATTGTGTCCTCCCAGACCCTCAAACCCTCCTTTCCTCCTCGCCCTAAACACACCCATTTTTCCCCTTCTGTAACTCCCCTCAAGATCCATAAATTAACCAGGGCTGGAATGGTTGAACGTCAACTCAAGGGTCTTTGTTATAATTGTGATGACAAATATTTTCCCTGGTACAAGTGTAAGGAACAAAATCTTTGTATGGTTGTGACTAAGGATCTTTCTAAATAAGATGTTGTTGTTCTGCGTGTGGAGGAACTGCCACCTCCATTTGACCTCACCCCACTCTCTGACCCACCCGAAGTTGAACCAATGATTTTGCTTAATTCCCTCACTAGCTTCTCTGCTCCCTAGACTCTCAAATTAATTGGTTACATAAAAAAATAGGAAACTCATCATCCTTGTGAACAGTGGTAGCACCCATAAATTTATTCATTGCCGCATTGCACACAAAGTCAATTGTTACATCCATGCAGTCAATAATTTTCAAATCATGATTGAAAATGGTGCTTCCATGAAATGTGGGGGACGATGTGAAAATGTACGACTCCAAATTGGTCAGTATCACCTGAAATCCCATATGTTTTCTATAGACATGGGTGGTGATCCGGATTATTTTCAGCACGAAATGAGATTGGAGATATAATAAATAAATGCACAGAGATATCGCAGATATTCAATAATATAACAGAAATATATTAGAGATGCAACCATAAACACAAAGATACAGTAATACATGATTTCTATTAATGAAAGAAATGTACATAGACTGTAAAAATACAGAGTGAAAGACTCGCTAGAATGGTGACAACTTATCTATGAGAAGAGATGTGATAGCTACTCGCATTCGCAAGAAGATGATTACAATGAGGCTCTGAAGGCCTTTTTACAATAAACAATAATGCCCAAAACCCTAGACATCCAAAAACCTAACCCTAGGAGATGAAGCACCAAAAGTCATGTGGGTCCCGTTTGGGTAAATTAGTACATCAACTTCCCGGGGTCGTAACTTTTGCATACGATCTTCGTTTTAGGTGTATGATAGCTCGTTGGAAAGGTATCATTGAGTAGATTCATTTTTGGGGCTCAATCATGCATTCGATTATAATTAAGAACCTCTATCATGAAAAACCTTCATTTAGGCCCTCAAAATGGCCCCGGAAGTTAAAACCTACTAAAAATAGTAAATTGCCAAAATTGCCAGAAAATTGTTTTGAGCCAGTCGAAAAAGGTGGGTGACCACCGATATCCACCTGGATCAAGTGGTTGTGACACTGTTCTTCGTGTTGAATGGTTACGTACTCTCGGCCCCATTCTCATGGATTTTAAGGAATTAACCATGCAATTCCAATAGGAGGGGCAACAATATAAGTTGCAAGGTATCACAACAGGCTCCCTTGAGATCATCAGTTCCCATCACATGAAAAAGATCCTCAAAAAAGGTCATTTGGGAATTATCTCCCAACTCCACTCCATTCATGTTGTTGAGACACCTTCTGTGCATCCCGACCTCCAATCTATCCTCTCTCGCCACTAAGTTGTTTTTACCACCCCCAAAGAACTTCCCCCTTCCCATGGCATCCATGATCATTCCATCCCTCTCATCCTAGGCAATATTCCTCCCAATGTTCGGCCTTATCATTATCCCTTTCCCCAGAAGAATGAAATTGAGAAAAAATTTCATGAATTACTTGAAGCCGATGTTATTCATCCCAGTACTAGCCCCTATTCTTCCCTTGTGGTCATGGTAATCAAGAAAGAAGGTACGTGGTGCATGTGTCCTAATTTCCGTGCCCTCAAAAAACTCACAATCAAATAAAAATTATCCATTGATGTCATTGATGACCTATTGGATGAATTAAGAGGTGCTCAATACTTCACCAAATTGGACCTACGTTCTGGCTATCACCAGATCCACATGAAAGACGAAGACATTCCCAAGATGAAATTCCGCACTCATGAGGGTCGTTATGAATTCTTGGTAATGCCCTTTGGATTGTGTAATGCTCCTTCCATTTCCAAAGTCTTATGAATCATGTCTTTTGTTCTTTTCTCTGTCATTTTGTCTTAGTTTTCTTTAATGATATTATCATCTATAGTAAAACTTGGTCATCTCATCTCTCCCATGTGAATCAAGTTCTCCATCTCCTCTCTAAGCACCAACTTTTCCTCAAACAATATAAATGTGCCTTTGGTGCCTCAGAAGTGGAATACATGGGTCATATTGTTGGCAAGGATGGTGTCTGAGTGGATCCTAAGAAAACTGAAGCTATGCAAGATTGGCCTCACCCTAAAACTCTTAAGAGCTTGCATGATTTTCTTGGTTTAACGAGCTATTATAGGAAGTTTGTTCGAAATTGTGGAAAGATTGTAGCTCCTCTCACTTCCCTCCTTAAAAAGAATGCTTTCACTTAGACTTAAGTTGTGGATCATGCCTTCCAAGCCTTAAAATATGTTATGTGCTCAACCCCTATCTTAACACTCCTAGACTTCACAAAGACATTTTTATTGGAATGTGATGCTTCCTGGAAAGGAATTGCAGCCATCCTCATGCAAGATGGCAATCCCTTGTCCTTCACCAGCAAACAAATTTCATAGTGACATTTGGGCCAATCCATTTATGAAAAGGAAATGTTATCTATTCTGCATGTTGTGGATCTCTGGCACCCTTACTTATTGGGTCAACAATTCCAAATCAAAATTGACCATCAGAGTCTCAAGTATTTCCTGGAACAACGAATTTCATCCCCGACGCAACAAAAATGGGTGACCAAGCTATTTGGATATGATTATGAGATCATTTACAAGAAGGGCAAGTAAAATGTAGTGGCTGATGCTCTTTCTCGGAAATATGAAGAAGAGGGGTCCCTTTTCTCTGTCTCCTTCATTGTACCAGATTGGCTCCAAGTTGTTCGTCAGGAATAGTTGCAAGACCCCAAAATTTCTAGCTTGCTCCACCAATTGCAAAATAATTTTTTAGTTTCTCCAGGGTACTCTTGGAATAATGAAGAGCTTCACTGCAAAGGTTGTTTGTATTTATGCAAGCAATCCCAACTTAAATCCACAATGCTTTATGAACTTCATGCCTCACCCACAATAAGGCATTCTGGATTTACCAAAACCTATGAAAGGGTCAAACGTTCGTTTTTCTAGGAGGGTATGAAACATGACATCCACACCTTTGTGGTTGAATGTGTGGTCTGTCAACACAACAAGGGAAAAACTGCCAAAGCTCCGGGCACACTCCAACCACTTCCGATTCCCCCTGCTATTTGGGGAGATATTTCTATGGAATTCAATGTAAGCTTACCTAAATCGGGAAATAAGTCAGTCATCATGGTGGTCGTCAATCGACTTTCCAAATATGCTCATTTTTGTGCTTTTCAACACCCATTCACAACCGCCACAATGGCTCAACTCTTCATGGATAAAATATTCAAGCTTCATGGCATGCCTAATTCTATTGTCTCTGACAAAGACCCCACTTTCACCAACAATTTTTGGCAAAGATTTTTCAAGCTATAGGGCACCCAATTGCATCCCAACACTTCCTATCAGCCCTAGACAGATGGCCAGACAGAAGTTGTAAACAAGTGTTTGGAAACATATTTGAGGTGTTGTGCATCTGAGCGGAAAAATCAGTGGGCTCAATGGTTACCGCTAGCTGAATGGTGGTACAACACATCTTACCATATAGTTACTCTCATGACTCCTTTTGAAGCAGTCTATAGCCAAAATCCCCCATCAGTTCTCTCCTATATGTCAGGGGTCTCAAAGGTTTAGGAGATTGACACAAATGTTACAGTCCGGGAGGCTATTCTTCATGCCCTCAAAGACAATTTGGTCATGGCTTAGAATCGCATGAAGCAACAAGCAATCAAGTTCGTTCCGAACTCCATTTTGTTGAAGGGGATGAGGTATTTCTTCGACTACAACCTTATAAGAAGACTTCCCTCAAAGCTCACCATTGTCAGAAAGTTGCGCCCAAATTTTATGGTCCTTATACAGTGCTCAAGCATGTGAGCTCAGTGGCCTATCAGTTAGCTCTACCCAGTCAGTCGAAGCTCCATCCTGTTTTTCATGTTTCCTGCTTAAAGAAGGTGATTGGAAATAAGAGCCAAAATCAAACTAATCTTCCCAAGTTGGATGAAGAAGGTTCCATATGGTTGCAACCACAATCAGTCTTGGCCCAGCGAGAGCTTCATCTCCGTCAGCGCACCATCCATGAAGTGTTATTCCAATGGAAAGACACACCTCCAGAAGATGCCACGTGGGAGCCGACCACTATTCTACAACAATTCCCTCATCTGAAGCCTTGAGGACAAGGTTGTTCTTCCAGGGGAAGGGCATGTTAGGGACCTAACCTCCCTTACTCCTCACCTAGGTAGAATAATATAATTCCATGTAATAAAGGCCAATATTAATAAGGCCTAGCAATAAGGAAGAATAAGTCAAATGTAAGAAGACCTAATAGAAGCTTTTGCTTCTAGAAGGATCTTCCTCTAGATTGTTCTTTTGGATAGATAGATTTAGTATAAATAGAAGTAGAGGGTATGTGAAATCTTGTCTTGGATATTATTGTAATAGAGATCATCTCTGTTGGAGGTTTCCCCCTCGAAGAGGCAAGTGAACATTTCTCTCAGTAACCAAAGTGCTCTTTCTGGTGTTATTATGGTATTATTATGGTATTATTGTGGTATTGTTCTGGTTATATCATTATTTCTCTTCCATTTCTAGTTAATTATTTCTGTTCTGCATACTATTTTATATCTGGAATACTATAAGATCCCAAGTTCAATTCTTTCACCATTGAGGACAATGATAGTTGTGAGCATAGTTGTGAGGATTGGGGTTTGTCTTAATTTCTTCACCACAACCCATATGTCGATGTTGGTTTCACCGATAAGAATTTTAAGGAGGAAATACATGGTCTTATAAAGCAGATGGAGCCAAGCGAATCCACACTAAACCAAAAAAAGGAGGGAACAACATTGAGAAGGATGAGGAAGACAGAGTAACGCTCACAACATGAGAGACATACCTCAAATATGACACCAAAGTGTGTTCCCATGACAGATTGACTTGCAGAAAGACAGAAGGCAGAAAGATGTTTCTGCAGGAGAATGAAAACACCCAAAGGAATAAATGAGACAAACATTTATGAACAAGACAAACTCAACTATAAACAACTACCATATGTTAAATCGGCCTCTAAGAACTAGATGTGCTTTGATACCACTGTTAATGCATACAAATGTAGATCAACGTGGAATACATTTTATTAATATGATACACGTATAAATACATAATTTGTACCTTTGGATTCATCTTCCAAGAGGTCTCTTGGACTCCCGATGAGAGTTCTTATTCACTTGACTTTTCATATTCCTTCAAGTGAATAATACAAAATATAACCCTAACAAATTAACAGACCTTTGGCTATGGGATAAGAAAAAGTTCCTCTTTGAGACTCTTGTCACTCTTGTTATCTTATATGGATGTGAAGTTTGGGGATGTAGTATTTCTCGAGAATCCTGGAAAAAGATAGAGCAGATCCAAAATAATTTTATAACTTATAATCTCAAAATTAAGGGCAATACACCCTATCCTATCCTCCTCATTGAAGCTAGCTTTTCCTCTTTGAGAGCACATCTATGATTTGGTACTTAATGTACACGAACAAGATAAACAACATGGATAACAAGAGACTCCCCAAAATTGCTTCAGACTCTAGAAAAAATCACCAACAACTCAAGTGGGGATGACATAATGATGTCAAGTCTTTGCTAAATCATTAGGGAATAAAAGAAGAAGTTATTATGTAGAATACCAACGATATTAAAAAATTAGAATTAGAGGATAAAATAAAATAAAGATATTATAAGGAGGTGGTTAACCCTAACCGTGAAGATCAAAAGTATCTAGTGTAAAGAAGAGAACCGATATTGCTAAAATAAGAACTAATTCTCATGAGCTGCATAGTGAAACTCCACATTGTACAATTCCCAAAGCACCATGGCAAGAAAAAATCTATCACCTTTGTGACACCAAGAGGGTTGAAGATGAAAATCACTTTCTCCTATGATGCTTTGAGTATACCCAAATTAGATTCCAATTTCAAAATATTTGTCACAATAAGGATCTTCCCAACCTTCTAAATCATCAAAACTTTAGTGATCTTGGAACACTTCTCTTAATGCTTTTGAGGCATCTAAATAACATTTAAAAAAAATTCAAGTAATCTCTTAACATTTTGATCTTAGTAGATGTTAACCATCGTATTTTTTAAAATTATCAATAAAAAATAAATTTATCAAATCTATAAAATACAATAAATCAAAAATCAAAATTAATATAAATCAATAATAATCTTATTATATATATTATTCTTAGAATATTAAATTAATTTAGATAACATTATTATTATTTAATTATTTTTATCAATTTATGTTAAGTTGATATTACGTTACATTATATTGTATTTATTTTAATCATACTAAAATATACATTTCATTTAAAAAAAAATACATTTTAATTAATCACTTCTAACTTTTTTTTTTCCTTATGATTTGGAAGGCAAACACTACGTAAGACTTTTCTTTTTTCTATTAATTCTGGTTTTGAAGGCAAAGGTGGTACCAACTGGCACACTACTTGCGCTTCACAAGAACCTATACTAGTGCAGAATCAAGTTTCTACTGAAATTTCTTTCATGCATCCGCTGGCCACTTGTACCTCTGTTTTAGGAGTATTAAAGGACTTATAGGCAGACTGTATGTCTCTTTTGGCTTAGATTTTGATATCCATTTTGTTATCTTTGATAGTTTTTTGGTGTCTTGGGATTGGGGTAATTTAGAAAGTATATGAACACAGCGTATTTTATGGGTTAATTATTATGAATTTTGTAAAGATTTTGAAGATGTAAATAAGATATTATCTAATATGATTGAGTTAATTTTTTATTGAAAAAAATATATATATACTGAAATATATATAAATATATATACATTGTTGAATAATTTTAATATATATATATAAGAATATATTCGAATGTATATATTATTATATATCATTATCACTTACTGTGGCATTGAATGCTATGCAATCTCAATAGGTTGGTTATTATTCGCCCAACAATTTCCGTTCCATAACTTTGATATATATGTTGGAATATATTCGATTGTATATATCAATTACCATGGCTAGGCTGGTTATTATTCGCCCAACAATTTCTGTTGAATCACTTTGATATATATGTTGGAATATATTCGACTGTATATATCAATTACCGTGGCATTGAATGCTATGCAATCGCAATAAGATGGTTATTATTCGCCCAACAATTTTTTTATTAAAACCAGATTTGACCTACGATCCAATGCAATTGACAATTCACAAGCATGGAAACCTGTGAATACCATATTCAAACAAGTTGGTTGGGCAGTGGTTGTCAGGGAGTTTTATCACAACTAGCTTATATTTGACTGTCAACGCTTTACTTTAATAATCCCAAAGGAGGTTATCCCTAGTTTCAAGAGTTCAGATACTTGCCCCGCTTAAAGATTCGGAAAAATTGAAAAAATTCAGATAGAAACAATGTCAAGTGTTGTTCCTCCTCCTATTCAAGCCCTGCAACCCCCAAATAATGATTTCAATTTTCCACCATCTCACTGCTCTCGTTTTGCTTCACGTTTTATAGTCAATTGTGCAGATCGATCCTTCGAAGGTAGGGTTGGACCAGCTATGGGAGGAGGCTTGTTTCTCTCTCGTATTGATGTAAGAGAACGCCCCGATATCAACAAATGTCGTGCCAACTTTTTGAAGATTTTGGAGTCTCTCCAACCTCTTTAACTGACTCTAGTTGTAGTTGTGAAAGGGTTAAATTCTAATTCAGCTTCCCATTCGAGTTGGGTTGATGGTCGTGGCTTTTTAACCACGACAGTTGAATCTTTGCAGATGGGTTTCTTCCAAGACCTCGAGATTCTGTGTATTCTGTTTGATCTCACGCAACAGATAATGTCATCCTTGCATGGACGGTCTCTTAATTTGGAGACCCATAATTCCTCTACAGGAGGTAAGTTTGATGGGTATCTAGTCTTCAAGAGGAGGAGCATTGTTTCTGCATTTTGTGTTTTGACAACAATGAGGAGCATTGTTTCTGCATTTTATGTTTTGACAACAATGGCAATGTAACCCTGGATGCCCAATTCATTAGTTTCAATTGGAGGGTTCCATCCTTTTGGATGCCCAATTGGAATTTCTCTAGAAAACCATGTCTTCCTCCTTCACATGAAGCCTTGAGAATCCCAATCCAAGGTGCAAAGATTGAAGCAGCAGACAAGAAATGATTGTTGCAGGAAACTCTCCAGATTTGAGATGATAACCTGAAACAACTAAGGTTGGAGATAATGGATTGGAAAGGCCAGCTTTGTAGAGCACCAGAATCCCTCAAGGCCATCTTTTTCTCCAGAGTCAAGATTTCCTAATTTTTTTGGTGAGAGATCGCCTGAAAAGACCAGTGCACTCCTTCCTCACCTTTGAAAGTGAGCTTTCAACATTTTAGTACTATAGTTTTATTCATCACATTTTTTTTTAAGAGGCATAATACTAACCTGAGGAATTAAATTTGGCATTGGTCTCAGATTACTATAAGGGTTTCTCTTATGGTTCAGTTGAAGAGGAAGATCCCTTTTCCATGATTATTGTCACTGTCATCAAATTCATTGCCCAATTGGATGTCCGACAGCTATACCAATGGCAAAGAAACTTGTTTCATGGCTTTTGGACTCAGGGCATATGTGGTCCTAGGGGCCTGTGAAAGACCTCTCTTGCATCTTGTTTGGCCTCCAACTGCAAAGCCAAGAGGCATTTTGTTCAAGGAGTGTATTGGATCACTTCTGGCCGCAAAACAAATGTCAAATCCCTTCAATGTTGCCTATGGAAGGCCATCTCTGGTTCCCAAGTTGTCTTTACATATGTGGAGGAAGGCCTGTGGAGGAAGGCCTCACTGCACTCAAGAGGAAATTCTCAGAGAGTTTTATGCCTTTCCTCTTGATTGTTGATGATGTGTGGGAATCTTATCAAGGGGAAAGTTTCATTTGTTTAGATGGTAAGGAGCCTGGAATACTTGTAGATGATAGATTTGTTGGAAATTTTAACATGGATTTGCATGATGATAGATGATAGATTTGTTGGAATTATAATGTTAGTAGATAGATTCTAATATTTAGGAGTTTGTTAATTAATATTTAGAACTTTGTTAATTAGTTAGATGTAAGAGAATTGATCCAATTTACTTAGTTCCTAGATTTGATGTGTAGTTGAGATATTCTCTCAACTCTTGATTATATGACTAAGATAGTCAATTTATCTTAAGGCCAAAATTAATGTGTGTGTATATATATATATATATATATATATTTCATTGAATTGATAGGATACTCAAAACATTTTTTTGGTGTGCCAAAGAAAATGTCTACTCTCCATTTTTCTTTCAAGATTAGGGTATGTATTGTCCATAATTTAATAGAAAACAAAATCTCCAAACATGACAAGATTTACAAATGAGCTACATAAGTTACACACAAAATCTTTGAATTAAGAAACAAAAAAGAAAAAAACAATTTAATTCAATAATAACAATTCTATATAATATCTAACTTTTATTAAAAATATTTAATTTTATTTCTCATAGAAATCAAAATTTTATCTTCTCATCCATTAAAAAATATTTATAAGGTTTCCTAAAAATTATAAAGTTTCCTAAAAATTATAAAGTTCCTAATAAAATTTTAGAGTAAAATTTAATACTTGCATATCTAATATCTAATAGTGACTTCTATATCTAATGAATGACTCCTATATCCTATTTAAAAAAATAAATACAAAATATAAAGTATAAAATATTAAACTAACAAGTCTTATAAAAATATAATAACTCCTATATCCTATTTAAAAAAATAAATACAAAACATAAAGTATAAAATATTAAACTAACAAGTCTTATAAAAATATAATAAGACTATCTATTTAAAAAAATAAATACAAAACATAGAGTATAAAATATTAAACTAACAAGTCTTATAAAAATATAATAACTCCTATATCCTATTTAAAAAAATAAATACAAAACATAAAGTATAAAATATTAAACTAACAAGTCTTATAAAAATTATAAAGTTCCTAATAAAATTAGGAATACAAAACATAAATTATAAAATATTAAACTAACAAGTTATAAAAATTATAAAGTTCCTAATAAAATTATAAAGTTTCCTAAAAATTATAAAGTTTCCTAAAAATTATAAAGTTCCTAATAAAATTTTAGAGTAAAATTTAATACTTGCGTATCTAATATCTAATAGTGACTTCTATATCTAATGAATGAATCCTATATCCTATTTAAAAAAATAAATACAAAACATAAAGTATAAAATATTAAACTAACAAATCTTATAAAAATATAATAACTCCTATATCCTAAAAAAATAAATACAAAACATAAAGTATAAAATATTAAACTAACCAGTCTTATAAAAATATAATAAGGAGAAATAGGGTTTCCAAGACTTACAAGAAAGAAACTTAAGTAAACTTGGAAAATGGTTTTAAAAATAATTATCACCATCACTTTTTATGGTTCAACAACTTTCCTTGTCATCCTATTTGTTTTTTAGGAATCACATATGATCTAATTGATTACAAGGTTTGCTTATGTAGGGCATCACCCTAGTTTGTTTAAAAGTTTTTCTTATAGAGTTTGTTAAGTAGAGCACCGTACCTAGTTTCTTGGTGAGATTTTCTAGAAAGGTTCAATTAAAAAGATATTTACCCTAGTTTGTTTATGAGATTGTCTTACATGTTTTTGTTCAAGTAAGGAATATGATCTAGTTTGATTATAATGAATTCCAAAAATATAAAATAGGAAGAAATGTTTAAATGTTCAAATATCTCATTAACATGTTTTGTCAAAAAAATTCAAAATATAAATTAGTATCACATTGTTTATTATTAAAAAAATCATAGAATTTTTTTACTGAGAAGAAATGTTTGACTTATTATGTCATTAACATTACTAATTATGTTGTAATACAATTACTAATCTTAATATTATTTAGGATACACATTCAGTGTCGTAATTTCTTATGTTTTTTTCACAAGCTCATTTGATACTCCAAGTGTATTCATTCATATTCAAATAATATTGAGCCACACATGCTTGAGAGAGAAAAACATTTTTAGAGTGGTTTGAAAGCATTTTGCTCCCCTTTGATGTATTGTTTTATTTTTTAATGTATCATTTTGTAATGTATGTGTGTTTTAAGTGTTGACTTGGATAATTAAATGTAAGACACATATGTATTGGGGATTGGTTTGTGGACTCAAATAATGAATGTTAAATGTAAGACACACATGTATTGGGGGTTGGTTTGTGGATCCAAATAATGAATGCTAATTCATTGAGATGTATAAATAGACTGTGATTGTATAGGTAAAGGTGTTTATGTGATAGTTTGTATAATATGTAATATAATAGATTGTAATAAGATATTTAGACTATTTGTAAACTTACTCAAATCTATGTAAACTTACCGAGTTTCCTTTGCTTTTGAGGTTTCTCATTCCTCTCAGAGGGTGTGCGAGTGCTTTAGCCTATTTCTATAATTAAAATATGTCATTTCAAAAAAACCTAAATTTATTTTTGATCCCAGCGTTTCTATCATATGTCTCCATAAGTAGTTAGTTTTTTGAATAAGATTTTTAGTGTATAGTGGAGGTTTTGCGCTCGTAGAGATTGTCCTGCCAAGTTTAACCGTATGCCGAATCACGTCTGCCAAAAAAACGGATGGGAAGCCTGCCACCAGATCCATTGGGTTTCTAACCCCGCAACTATCAAATAACTTACCAAAAAAATTAAAAATGGTTTCATAACTACA
>ML776662.1:827934-845236 GCA_009831015.1 Picea engelmannii
AAAACTTATTTCATAGGTCAATGGTAACTTACCAAAATAATTAAAAGTGGTTTCATAACTACACATTTGGAAAAATAAGAAAAAAAATAAAAAAAAAAGGTCTTATTTGTTATAAATTTTTTTATCAATAGAGTTGTACCTTATAAGAAAGTGACACTCATATATAGTCATGTCAAAATTAATTTCAAACCTAGAATGAAGTGAAGGTTGCAATAACACTATCAATTATTGACCAATGAGAGGTCATAAAAATACCAATTTTGTTATCTTGAAAAATAATTTTTTTTATTTGTTATGTTCAACATTAAAATTTATACACATTTTTTAAGTCAACATAAAACTAATATGAAAGTCAATGCTAACTCATTGCTATATACTACCTCCGTGCCTCCGACAGTATAATAAGATATTTAGACTATTTGCTCCCCTTTTGATGTATTGTTTTATTTTTTAATGTATTGTTTTGTAATGTATGTGTTTTAAGTGTTGACTTGGTTAACTAAATTTAAGACACACATGTATTGGGTGTTGATTTGTGGACTCAAATAATGAATGTTAAATGTAAGACACACATATATTGGGGGTCGGCTTGTGGACCCAAATAATGAATGCTAATTCATCGAGATGTATAAATAGAGTGTGATTGTATAGATAAAAATGTTTATGTGATAGTTTGTATAATATGTAATATAATAGATTTTAATAAGATATTTAGAATATTTGTAATATAATAGATTGTACCCCTGGATGGGGTGCCACGCGGAAAGGAAGGGCACGTGGAGGCGCGAAGGGAGAGGCCATTTATGGTGGCTCTCACCTCACACCATAGCCATTTATGAAGGCTTTCACCTCCGTCGACCTCTGGTTATCGATGGGGCCTCTCACGCGTGAGCATAGGCCGGCCAGCCAGAGCATTAAGCTCTTAGCGTTAATGGTGGCAGCCATAGTCTATGTCATTATCCGTCTTACCGGACCTCTCAGAATGCAATTGAAGCTCGTCGAGCAGAGCAAGAACCGAAGCGCAGGAGGCATCCTAACACTAGCCCTCACTCTCACCATGCTGCGGGCAAGGGGGAGACCCCGCAGAGGTGTTGGCAGGTACGCGGCTGATTCAAGAAGGAAAAGGCATACGCGTTTTGAAAGAGCTCTGCTCCTGGCCAAGAGAAAACGACGCGATGAAGCCATAGCAGCAAGTTCGCCCCCTCGAACTTACGTCGAAGAAGACCCGTCCATAGAGCTCCCTCCGGACTTCTTTGAGAGCCGAATGTTTATCGTCCCAAATAATTGGGACCCCCCGGCTTGCATTGGAGAAGTAGCACCACCACCCAGTTTGAAAGAGACTCACGTCCCCAGCGACGCTCCGAATGCAGAGTTCGACACTTGCCTAGTGGAGGAGGAGCTGTCGAAATGCACAGTCGACTCGCAACCGCAGAGGAAGACGCAGGGTCACTAGGAAACGGAGGCTGAAACAAAGTCGTCGCCATCGCCACCATTCCTACATATGGAGCACCTGAACCTGATCTTTGAGGTACGCAGCCTGGTGGATGATCAAATTTTCAGAGCCGTCTGCGTTAGCCAACGTTTGGACATGCTTTACACAGCCTACTCTAGGGCCACACCTCGGCGCCAATGCCCCACCTGTGCTCAGCCCTATGTCATTCCTGTCAATGGCGGCAAGGCGAAGGAAGACTGCGAGGACTCTGGCGAATAGGTTCTACTGTTTCATATGGTTTCCAACTCCTTTTATTTTGTTGTTTATCAGAGTTGTAGCTCTTTAGTTACTAGCTCAGTTAGCGTTAGAACTGACTTTACTAAACTGCTGATGAAGATGGATATGCACCCTGGTTTCCTTCGGGCAGGGTGGCGAAACATGGTGTTCGATTTTGCATGCTACTGTGGACAGGCCAGTTGTCCTATTTTCCTGCATAGGCAGGACAGCTGGCACCTGTATGTCAAGTGTATTTCTTTTTCTGAAGGTTTAATATAACAGGATTCGCCATTTTTTACTTAAAAAAATAAATATAATAGATTGTACTAAGATATTTCGATCATTTATAACCAACACCATATATCTACATTAACTTAGATAATTTATAACCAACACCATATATCTACTAAATTAATGAGATGTTTCATGTGTTTCTTTTATTCTCATGTTTTGGCAAACTGATGCATGGATGTTTATGTATGCTAGGTTGTGTAGCAATCTTGAAATAATTTACTAAAGTTCTATCCCATAGCACAAATACTCTTAACATGGAGAAAGTGACAACACTTAATTGTAGCTCCCAGTAAACCTAATCCAAATGTTTATTTTATTGGTATTCCAATTAGTGGACAAATTCAATGTTTTTGATGAGTGCACCTGGACTATTTGCACACTCTTGGACTGATTGCTCCCTAGTAAAAAAAAATGGACCAAAACCTTAAAGTCAATGCTTAGTTATGATTTACTAATTTTTTCTATGATAAAAATTGTTTTAAAATAAACAAAAAACCTCTAAAAACAATGAAGCCATTTAAATACAATTATAATTTAAATAAAAAATTTATCAAATTTAAAAAATATTTTTCATTAAAAAAATAAATTTGTAACTTATAAATTTGCTCCATAATTTATTATCAACTTGATAAAAAAATATAATTCTACAACCCTATATTTTATAATTGTATCTCTAAATAACTTTTCATTTATATAATAAATTATAAAATATATTTCTATAATTACATCAATCTCCTTCATCCCTGACTTACAAACATAAAATATTTTTTTAAAAGAATATACTACTTTACTTTATTATTATGTCCCCTCCACCACCTTACCACTTCAAGTTTTTCAAACTACATTATGTAAATTCATTGAATATACTATTTTATTGTTATGTCACCTTCACCACCTTATCTTTTTTTATGACGATACAAATTATATTTCATTGGAATTATTCATTTTATCAAACTTTATTTAGTTATTAATAATGACCTTTAACGTATAAAAACCTTTACTAAATGTCATTTGAGCTAATGCTTTGCTAACGGTATCTATTGAAGTATTGTCGATCGTATTTTTAAATTATTCATTATTATACTACATGGATCTATCAAATATTAAAAAAATAATCTGTGTAAATGCAATATATTTTACATTAAAATATACTTTGCTAACAGTATGTATTATCAAGARGGATGTATTGCCGATCGTATTTTTAAATTATTCATTATTATGATCTATCAAATATTAAAAAAATAATCTCTGTAAATGCCATATATTTCACATTAAAATGGATTTAAATTAATCTTATTTTAATTTTTCAACAAATTTAAAATATAAAAATAAATAACTTTTTAATAAAAAAAATATTTTATATATGAATAATAATGAATGAGTTAGCTTTTATTTAAAAATGATAATTAATAAATCATTTTAATATATAAAAATAATAAGGTGTAGGACACTCGGTGATGGAGTGTGTTGTTAAGCCACTTGTTAAAGTCACCGGTTCGAAACCTGCGGGGACAAAAAATCCAACCATGTTAAGTGTTGGTGTGGCTCAGGCCGGGTGCGATCCCCGGTAGATGCCCCTGAGTCGCAGTTTCTCAAGCCACAGGTTAATCGCGTAGTCAACAGGTCCCGCACAAATTAACAAACAAATATATATATATATATATATATATATATATATATATATATATATATATATATATATATATATATATATATATATATATNAAAAAAAAAAATATATATATATATATATATATATATATATATATATATATATATATATATATATATATATATATATATATATATATATATATATATATATATATATATAATACTAATATAAATCCATAAAATTAATAAATATAAATAATATTAATATAAATCCATAAAATTAATAATAATATTTAAATAAATTTAATATTTTAATTTTTTAGATTGAAAAGACCAATTCTCACGACGTTACTTATACTAAAATATTTTTTAATTTTTTTAAGGTTGGATAGACCAATTCTAATTCTCATGACGTTACCTTATACATCTTTTTTATACTTAAAATATATTATTTATTTTTTATTTTTAAAATTTCTTTTTCAAATAATTATGGTTCCGTGCGTAAAGGTGGTATCTAGAGGGATGCTACTTGGGATACATAAGTGGTAGGGGGCACGCAAGCAATTTATTTTTATTAAACTAGATTTGACATCAGATCCGATGAATAAGGGGCTAGATCTCTAATGGATGAGTTCATCATTGACTTGATATTAGTTTAGGGTTGACTTTAAAAATTTTCAGAAATTATAATGTGTAACTTAGTATTAATAAGGCCTAGCAATAAGGAAGAATAAGTCAAATGTAAGAAGACCTAATAGAAGTTTCTGCTTCTAGAAGGATCTTCCTCTAGATTGTTCTTTTGGATAGATAGATTTAGTATAAATAGAAGTAGAGGGTATGCTAAATATTGTCTTGGATATTATTGTAATAGAGATCTACTCTATTGGAGGTTGCCCCCTCGAAGAGGCAAGTGAATATCGCTCTCAGTAATCAAAGTGCTCTTTTTGTTGTTATTCTGGTATTATTCTGGTATTATTGTGGTGTTTTTCTGGTTATATCATTGTTTCTCTTCCATTTCTATATAATTATTTATGTTCTGCATACTATTGTATATTTTGAATACTACAAGTGGTATCATAGCACCTTCCTCGGCAAAAAATTGTGGGTTATTTTTATTTTTTTCACGGTAGAGACGAATTTTGGAGTCTTAAAACTACAGAGATCTGTCGTTACATGCATAAACCCGCGGTTGGGTATTCATACACGTATGAAATACAAGTGGTACTTAAGCGCACATATGTTGGCCACCCTTGTAACTCCTGTTGGTACCCCTTCGATTGGTAGTGTTAGTAACATTTCTCGTCCGAAGCACAAGAGCGATCAGGTCTGCTAGTTGCACAAGAAGCGCCCGAGCGCGACACGGGAAAATCTCTTTTTTTGGGTTTCCTGGAAAGTAAGCAGGCGAAATTAGGTCGTCGATGGTCCAGAGCATTTCGTAAGAGCAGATCGGTGGTCAGCGATAAATAGCGGATAACAGAGTTGCGCCGAGATTAGCGCAAATGGATCGCGCCCATATTATATGTAGAGAAGAATAAAAGTCGTTCATCCAAAGGACGCGCGGCGCGAGATCTAGTCGCGTCGGCTTTTCGGCAGTCGCGAGTTCAAGGGGTGAAGGTTTTATGTCATTGAACATTTCGAAACCCCGAACCCTGAAGCGCTGAGAGCGCTCAAAGGCGGGCCCACAATATCAAGGAGAGGTCTCAGCCGTCCATCTAAAGGGGACACCTGTTGTGCGATTAGACTCCCCACCTTTTCGCCTATTGCGATTTCAAAGTGCAAGGAGCAGCTCCCTCATATCCCCAATGCGCGAAGTAGTGAGAGCGCCCAAAGGCGGGCCCACAATATCAAGGAGCGGTCTCAGTCGTCCATCTAAAGGGGACACCTAGTGTGCAATTAGACTCCCCGCATTTTCGCCCATCGCGATTTTGAAGTGCAAGGAGCAGCTCCCTCATATCCCCGATGTGCGAAGTAGCGAGAGCGTCCAGGACCTGGGGCCCACAGCGTTGTCGGAAGAGTTCAGAACCGTCAGATCTAGAGAGGCGCGTGGCACCAGATTAAGTTGTCTCGGCATTTCTCTCATCGGGATTTCATAAAACAGGGATCAGCCCCTTCTTATTTGTGAACGCCAAAAGCATCTTGGGAATAAGCACAGGGTCACAGCCCGTGGTCACTCGGGAAATAAAGGGGCCACGCAAAAGGGGGGCTAAAGGTGTCGGGTTTCAGTCATAGAGAGGTCCGTCCCGACCTCCAGTTGCCATCGGACCCGACCTCAATCCTGGTCTTCGCTTGGAGTAAATGAAGACAAGAAGGGGTGATTGATGCCTCTCCTCATTCATTAAGTATGGAGGGCCTGGCGAGCGGTCTACTCAAGAGGGTCTTGTGTACCCATTTTTCCAAAGAAGCCATGACAAAGTCCTCGATTAGACAGAAAAGTCTGCACACACCATTTTGGCCTTTAATTGTTTAGCTACCTCCCCTGCAAAGGCCATGCGAAGTTAAGGAGACGTCTGACGAAATATTTCCACCCGAAGATCGATTGAAGAGACGCTACGCCTTGGAGGGCAAGCGCGCCTCTGTTGGGAAAATATGCCCAAGTATATATACTCAGTTTTGGCATTTTTGAAGGAGGGATGGTTGAGCTAGGCTCTCGCTCTGTAAGTTTGATTAAGCGTTGGTCGCTCTGGTTAATGTATAAGGCATTCAAGACTTCTTACTTTATGGATGTCAGCCTCTTTTTCCATCTCTTTGTTTACTGTGTTAGAACATCTCGGAATTGGAGGATCCAGTCTAGTTGCGTTGTTGTAGGATTATGTAGGTTGGATCATTGTAACAGTCGTAGTGTTTCTAATCAGTTCTTATGTTCTCTCAGTGCTGGAATGGCTTGGAATTGGAGGATCCAGTCAAGTCACCTTTCAACTCCTTGAAACTCTGGACCAAGAGGATCTTGGCTTCTGAGTTTTTCTTCCTCAAGCTTCCGAAGGTTGGTTGCCTGAGGAAGTCTTTCTCACCCTTCTCACAAGTCTTCCATCTACCACCCTTTAATCTACTTACTGACGGAAGTTGGATCAAGACCTCCCTTGCTTTCTACCTACCAGACCCTGGTTCCTGAGTCAATGTTTCTTTCCTGGGTCTATTTCCATTCGACCACCCCCAATTATAAAATCGTGACATAAAAACTGATGGGCGTCGGGCTCTGCTCCTGCAAGCAATCCAGGAGTGACTTTTGACGCTAACATTTCTGGCGCCGTTGCCGGGGATGAAGTTGAAAATTTTCCCCGGGATTGAACGACATTGAGCCTCTGATTCTGAAGGTGCATCAGGTATCAGAGCCTTTGAAGATTTCTACTGTGCACCTGGCGACTCCATTGTGACGACTTCACTGGGGCAAACTTGCTCTATTAATTGTGGCTTTCAGAGGCAGACACACGTGGTCTCATCCACAGCTGCCTCTAGCTACACCTGAAACTGATCCAGAGGTGGTTCTTAGAAAAGGAAAGGCCTCTGAAGAAGAAGTTGCTACCGCCGAACCAGGTAATCTGCCATCTCCTTCTATAAGAACTCCATTTTCTCATCCTCAGTTTCTTAATAGACCGCCTTCAGAGGTTTCCCGTTTCCTGAATTTTGGGAGTGTCCCTGCTGAGTTTTCCCCTCTTGGTCTAGGATTGGAAGGAGAAATCCTTGTCACGCCCCTCTCCTCTGCAGCTGTACCTTGGCGTAGGCCCAGGATTGCAGAAGATTTCCCCACTCCTACACAAAGAAGAGCGTTACTGACTTGAGCCCGTTAGCCTTCTCCTTAAATCCCCTTTTGTTTCCCATCCCACTCCGAGACTCATTCCCAGTAGCCCCTTCGCGAATTCCTTCTCCTCCAAGTTCTCCCCCGCCTAATATTCCTATGGCTGGTGCTAATCCCCCTCTAAACAGGATGGACACCATAGTCATTGCCAGATATGCTCCCTTAATCTTACCGCATCCTATGAATCCTCTCCCCGCTGAAGATTACTTGAAATATATGCCCAAGTTCACTAGGGAAGGGGATGTAACTGCTGAAGAGCATCTGGCTGCTTTCTGCAGTTATGTAGACAACCTGAACATTGAAAATGAAGATGTCTGGATGAGAGTCTTTGTCCAGAGCCTAGATGGTGAGGTGAGGAAATGGTTTAGAGGATTGGCCCTTGGATCTATTGCTGGGATCAAAGCCTTGGATAGTGCTTTCCTGAGGCAGTGGGGCGATAGGAAGGATTTCATGTATTACATGACAAAGTTCGGGTATTTGAATAAGATGGATGGAGAGTCGGTCTTCGACTTCTCCAAAAGATTCAATAAGATGTATAACAAAATCCCTGCCGAGATAAAGCCTTCAGAAGCCTCAGCCAAGATTTCTTATGCTGGTGCGTTTGGCCCCGGTTTTTGTCTGTTACTAAGAGAAAGAAGAGCCACCTCCTTGGCTCAAATGCAAGATGCAGCCATAGAAGTGGAATCCAATGTATTAGCAGCTGACAGACTGAGGAACAAGGCCGATGCAAACAAAAGAAAGGGAAGGTCGGAAGCCTCAACTTCTGGCCCATCGACGCCCCACCCTCAAGTGGATGAGATGACCAGGATGGTGAAGTCTCTGTCTGCAGATATGGAGAGAATGAAGGTGGAAGGGAGGCAAGCATACAAGGGCCCTCAGAACGCTGAAAACAAAGGAGGTTTTAGGAGGCCAAACAATATCTCTCCCCCAATTGTGTCAAGAGAGAGGGGAAGAGACAGAGAGGACCAGAAGATTTAGCCCCCTTTTCAAAACAATTTTATGGCCGAGGAAGAAGAAGGGGGAACAGGAGAACTTGATCCTGAAATCCATTGCCTCGGAGACACTCCTCCTTTTCCTCATCTCACTCAATCAACATATGAGTAGTCTCTCATGGACAGTCCGCTAAATGAACTGAGCAAGGAAGACAAGGCTAGTGCCAGCCAGGGCATGTATGATCTGAGGTCTAAGAGAAAGACAGTAGCACTCGATGTTCCTGAGCAGTCCACTGGGACAAAGAAGCCTGCAAATGAAGTAGCAGATAGTCACAGAGGTAAGAAGCACCAACCCCTCTCTCCCATGGTCCAGAGTCATGTTCCCAGAATAAGAGAAATCCCAAAGCTTACACCTTCTTTTAATTTCGAGCATGAAGTTCAAAAGATCAGGATCCCTGTGCCACTGACCGAATTAATTAAACATGAAGGGTTCAAGAAACGTTTCTCTGAGATTTTACAATCTGAGGTCTCATGCCTTCCCACAGATTCCATTAATTTACAAGATGAAAAGCCTGCAATTATTCTAGGTCCTATGGTAGAAGATAGGAATGACTCATCCCCTCCCTTCTACACTTCCTTGAACATACATGACAAGGTACTGCACAACTGCTTGATGGATTCAAGGGCTTCTCACAACCTCATGCCCAAAAATGTCATGGAAGAATTAGGGCTAGAAGTCACCCGAGCCTATCATGACCTCTATTCCTTTGACTCCAGGAAGGTTCAATGTCTAGGAGTAATCAAAGACCTGGTCGTGACCTTGTTTCAGTTGCCCATGAAAAGTGTGGTCATGGATATTGTAGTGGATGATGTTCCCCCCAAGTTTGGTATGTTGTTATCAATATCTTGGATAAAAAGACTAGGGGGAACTTTGCAGATGGACCTCACATATGCTACCATCCCAGTGTTTGGAGGAGAACATAGGAGGCTATACAGGGAAGTCCAATTGGCCTATATAATCAGTGATGAAGCTAATCCTACCAACCATCCTATTTTTTCCTTAGAAACTGATTTAGGCTCCAGTATACTACAACTCACTCATGCCCCCGAGCCTCCTCTTAAACTCAAAAAGTTGCCCGCTACTTT
The DNA here is from genome assembly GCA_009831015.1 of Picea engelmannii. NCBI lineage: Eukaryota > Viridiplantae > Streptophyta > Pinopsida > Pinales > Pinaceae > Picea > Picea engelmannii. The sequence goes on from ML776662.1 coordinate 837,422, forward strand.
CCATGAATTTCCTCCCTCTATCACTCCCGTCTGGAAAATGTTTTTTGATGGAGCCTGTTCCAGGGAAGGTGCTAGAGTTGGGGTGTTTTTTGTGTCACTTCAGGAAACCATATCTCTGTCATACAAACTAGAGTATGAAGCTACCAACAATGTGTCAGAGTATGAAGCTCTTGTCCTAGGATTAAGAGCCGCAAAGGAAATGGGAATTCAGGAAGTAGTAGTGTTCGGAGATGCAGAGTTGGTGGTCCAGCAGATCAGAAACACTTATCAAGCCAAGCATCCTTGACTCAGAAGCTACAAAAATGAGGTGTGGGACTTAGTTGACAGTTTCTTCTTGTCATTCAACATTTCTTTTGTCCCAAGAGAGGATAACACAATGGCAGATTCCTTGGCTACATCAGCAAGCAATTTCAAAGTATCCTTGCCGCCCAAATTCAGATATGATGTGGAGGTAAAATACAGGCCCTCCATACCTGACAACGTCAAACATTGGAAGGTATTCGAGGATGATCTCGAGATCAAGAAGTTCTTGGAGACTGTTGAAGAATTTTCAGAGATGCATATCGACCAAGACTCTGTCTCTGAAGAAAATCTTGATGGGGGTAATTTTCTAAATAAGATTGCAGAGCGTAACATTGTGCAGCTGCCCAACAATCATATTCCAAGAGGACTGGTTCCTTTGTAAAGGATTTTTGATAGAAATGATGTGTCATTAAAAGGGGAAATCTCGAAGGATGATGCTGGTACTATTCGATGCAACATCGGTACCGAGAATGAGCCCAAGTTTTCCAAATTGTCAAGAAGCATGACATATAAGCAGAGGTTCGAATACATTGGACTATTGAGGGAATTTGTTGATGTTTTCGCCTGGACCTATGAAGACCTCAAAACCTATGACACCTCTGTCATCGAGCATAAAATCCTGTTGAAAGGAGAGGCAAAGCCATTCAGGCAGAAGCTGAGATAGATCAATCCTATGTTGCTGCCTATCATGGAGAGGGAAGTGAAGAAGCTACTTCAAGCTCAGATCATTGTACCACTGAGATATTCAGAGTGGGTAGCCAACTTGGTACCAGTAAGGAAAAAGAATGGAGAAATCAGACTCTGTGTAGACTTCAGAAATCTGAACAGGAGCTCATGAAAGGATAAATACCCTTTACCAAAGATGGAACATATACTGCATAGGGTAACAGGAGCATCCGGGATGTCCATGATCGATGGTTTCTCTGGCTACAATCAAGTCTCTGTTCTTCCCGAGGACAGGGAAAAGAAAACATTCACCACTCCATGGGGCAAATTCATGTATTCCAAGATGCTATTTGGATTAATGAATGCAGGGGCAACGTTTTAGCGTGCCATGGACATAGCTTTCGTCGGGGAAAGGGATAAATTTGTGGTCATCTATCTGGATGACATCACAATATTTTCAAAATCTGATAAAGAAAACTGCTGTCATCTTGGGAAGGATTTCCTGAAATGCAGGAGTTTTGGCATTTCATTAAACCCCAAGAAATCTTTGTTCGCCATGTAGGAGGGAAAGTTACTAGGCCACATAGTATCAGTGGAAGGAGACAGGATCGACCCTAGCAGAGTTGAGGCAATACAAGCCTTATCAATCCCGAGGTCTAAGAAGGAGGTCCAATCCTTCCTCGGTAAGATTAATTTTCTGAGGACGTTTGTGCCTAACTTTGCTGAGGAGGTAAAACTTATAACAACCATGCTAAGAAAAGGAAATGAAGTGAGGTGGACTTCCGAATCGCGGAATTCCTTTGAGCAAATAAAGAAGGCCCTGTCTGAAGCCCCCGTGCTTATCAGTCTCGATTACTCAAAGTATTTCCTTATTTTCTCCTTCGCTTCACCTGACACGGTAGTTGTTGTTTTATTACAAATAAACAAGGATGGGCTAGAGCAGCCTATTGCCTATTTCAGCCGGGCATTGAGGGATGCCGAAGTCAAGTATGACACTATGGAGAAGCAGGCCTACGCACTGGTAAAGGCCCTCAAGGCATTTAGAATCTATGTCCTGCAGTCAAAAATCATAGCCTATGTCCCCTCAATTGCCGTTAAAGATATTCTTATTCAGCCTGACATAGACGGGAGGAGGAGTAAGTGGATAGCCAATATTCTGGAGTTTGACCTGGAAATAAAGCCTACCAAATTGATCAAAGGTCAAGGTTTAGCCAAGCTGTTGGCTGAAGCCAATTGCCAAGCTTTGGGGATAAGTTTCATCAACAAATGCTCAGGAATTCAGCAGGGTCGGCTGTCTGAAAGAGACCCTCAAAGGGAGCCCCCATTGGCTCAATGTCCTTGGTATAAGGATGTCATATACTTTCTGCAAGAGTTGCGGCCTCCAGACGGCCTGCAAATAAATAAAGAAAGAGCTCTGAAACTCAAGGCATTCAGATACTGCCTTATCGATCAAATTTTATACTGGAAAGACCCCCTGGGGGTGCTTTTAAAATGCATGAATTCACAAGAGGCCGATATGATCATGGTTGAATTTCACAGTAGCCTATGTGGAGGGCACCATTTCTGGAAGGCCACAACCCACAAAATCCTCAGGGCTGGATACTACTGGCCCACCGTGTTTGCTGACGTCTGCAGAAGAGTTAGAGACTGCATCAAATGTCAAAGATTTGCAGGAAAGAAACAACTCAAGTCCTTGTCGTTAAATCTTGTGGTTGTTTCAGGACCTTTCCAACAATGGGGCCTAGATTTCACTGGTGAAATTCACCCCACTTCCAGTGGGAAACACAGATGGATCCTGACTGCTACAGATTTCTTTACCAAGTGGATCGAAGTTGTCCCCACCAGGAGTGATTCCCACAAGGTAATCATTGGATTCCTGGAAGATCTCATCACAAGATTCGGCTGCCCAAGTAAGATTGTCACTGATAACGCAACCACTTTCAGGGCTGAGATGTTAGCTATTTTCTGTGAGAAATTCGAGATCAAACTGATTCACTCCACCCCATACTATCCATAGGGCAATGGTTTAGCAGAATCCTCCAACAAAAGCCTGATAAGGATCATCAAAAGGCTGTTGGAAGACAACAAGAAGGCTTGGCATTCCAGATTAAAATTTTCTCTATGGGCTGACCGAGTGACCACAAAGAGATCTATAGAAATCTCTCCTTTCCAATTAGTCTATGGAGAAGAGGTTTTTTTTCCTTCTCATCTAGCCATTCCTGTAGCAAAGCTTCTCCAGGATCATCAGGAGGAGCCTGACGACATGATCAGAAGGATTCATCAGCTAGTGGAGGTCCAACAGGCCAGGGAGCAGGCAATGGACAGAATTCAGGACCATCAACAAAGGATCAAGAAGGTTTTCGATAAGAAAGCAAAGAAGGAAGAATTCCGGATAGGAGACCTGGTGCTGAAATGGGATGCTCCTAAACAAGATAAGGGCAAGCACGGTAAATTCGAATCCATGTGGATCGGGAATTTCAAAATATCTGAGGTTTTCTCCAATAACACATATCGACTGCAGGATTTGGAGGGTGAAGGAGTTTTCAACGGCCCAGTAAATGGGCATTTTCTTAAAAAATGCTTTGTCTGAGTCTTCGGTGGCTCCTGTGTTTTGTAAATATTGTCCTTTCTGTTCTTTGTTTTTACTTTTATTGTTTTGGCTTAGTAAATGACTCCATAGCCCAACAACAAGGCACTGGAACTGCAAAATGAGTCCTTAGAGCATCACAGGGATGACTCTATCCTCCATGGAGCCTAATGTTAGTAACATTTCTCGTCCGAAGCATAAGAGCGATCAGGTCTGCTAGTTGCACAAGAAGCGCCCGAGCGCGACATGGGAAAATCTCATTTTTCGGGTTTCCTGGTAAGTAAGCGAGAAAAATTAGGTCGTCGACAGTCCAGATCCTTTCATAAGAGCAGATCGGTGGTCAGCGGGAAATAGCGGATAGCAGAGTTGCGCCGAGATTAGCGCAAATGGATTGCGCCCATATTATATGCAGGGAAGAATAACAGTCGTTCATCCAAAGGACGTGCGGCGCGAGATCCAGTCATGTCGGATTTTCGGCAGTCGCGAGTTCAAGGGGTGAAGGTTTTATGTCATTGAACATTTCGAAACCCCAAACCTCGAAGTGCTGAGAGTGCCCAAAGGCAGGCCCACAATATCAAGGAGCGGTCTCAGTCGTCCATCTAAAGGGGACACCTAGTGTGTGATTAGACTCCCTGCCTTTTCGCCTATTGCGATTTCAAAGTGCAAGGAGAAGCTCCCTCATATCCCCGATGCGTGAAGTAGCGAGAGAGCCCAAAGGCGGGCCCACAATATCAAGGAGCGGTCTCAGTCGTCCATCTAAAGGGGACACCTGGTGTGTGATTAGACTCCCCGCCTTTTCGCCCATCGCAATTTCGAAGTGCAAGGAGCAACTCCCTCATATCCCAGATGCGCGAAGTAGCGAGAGTGTCCAGGACCTGGGGCCCACAACGTCGTCGGGAGAGTTCGGAACCGTCAGATATAGAGAGGCGTGTGGCGCCATATTAAGTTGTCTTGGCGTTTCTCTCATCGTGATTTCAAGAAACAGGGATCAGACCCTTCCTATTCGCGAACGCCGAAAGCGCCTTGGGAATAAGCACAGGGTCACAGCCCATGGTCACTTGAGCAAGAAAGGGGCCACACAAAAGGGGGGCTAAAGGTGTCGGGTTTCAGTCGCAGAGAGGTCCGTCCCGACCTCCAGTTGCCATCGGACCCGACCTCGATCCTGGTCTTCGCTTGGAGTAAATGAAGACAATAAGGGGTGATTGATGCCTCTCCTCATTCATTAAGTATGGAGGGCCTAGTGAGCGGTCTACTCGAGAGGATCCTGTGTACCCATTTTTCCAAAGAAGCCATGCCGAAGTCCTCGATTAGACAAAGAAGTCTGCACAAGGCATTTTGGCCTTTAATGTTTTAGCTACCTCCCCTGCAAAGGCCCTGCGAAGTTAAGGATACGTCTGACGAAATATTTCCGCCCGAATATCGATTGAAGAGATGCTACGCCTTGGAGGGTGAGCACGCCTCTGTTGGGAAAATCTGCCCAAGTATATATACTCAGTTTTGGCATTTTTGAAGGAGGGATGGTTGAGCTAGGCTCCCGCTCTGTAAGTTTGATTAAGCGCTCCCCGCTCTGGTTAATGTATAAGGCATTTGAGACTTCTTACTTTATGAATGTCAGCCTCTTTTTCCATCGCTTTGTTTACTGTGTTAGAATAGCTCGGAATTGGAGGATCCAATCGAGTTGCGCTGTTGTAGGATGATGTAGGTTGGATCAATGTAACAATCACAGCGTTTCTAATCAGTTCTTGTGTTCTCTCAGCGCTGGAATGGCTTGGAATTGGAGGATCCAGTCGAGTCACCTTTCAGCTCCTTGAAACTCTGGACCAAGAGGATCTTAGCTTCTGAGTTTTTCTTCCTCAAGCTTCCGAAGGCTGGTTGCCCGAGGCAGTCTTGCTCGCCCTTCTCACAAGCCTTCCATCTACCACCCTTTAATCTACTTACTGACGGAAGTTGGATCAAGACCTCCCTTTCTTTCTACCTACCAGACCCTGGTTCCTAAGTCAATGTTGCTTTCCTGGGTCTATTGCCATTCGACCACCCCCAATTATAAAATTGTGACATAAAAACTGATGGGCATCGGGCTCTGCTCCTGCAAGCAATCCAGGAGTGAATTATGACGCTAACAGGTAGCGCATGGAGTAAAAAAAAAATGAGTACAATGGTCCCACCAATACACTTATTTGGGACCTATCCCATTGGGTTCCTCTCTTCGCCCCGATTCCAGTGATACCTATCATTTTTAACCCAATTTTTTTTGGACCCAAACCGTCTCCAACACCCTTATTTGGCTCCTATCCCTTTGGATCCCCCTTTTCACCCTCATCACAGTGGTACCTATCATTTGACACCCTTTTTTCTTCGTGGTCCCGCCCACCCCTCCAGATCCCTTTTGTTTCCCCTATACCATTTTCCCACTCCTTTGTCTAAATGACTACCACACAAGCCCAAGAACTCAATGCCTTGATTGTTGAAAACCATCAGAACAAGGATGCCATCAAGCAACTCACTTCCAAAATTAGCTCAATCAATTCAACTATTGAGATCCTCAAGGACCAATGTTCCCACATCAAATACCTCAAGGAATAATGTTTCTACCTCAAAGACTTCAAAGAACACTTCCTAGGCCATTCCTAGAACCCTTCCTCTTCTGAACAACCATTTTATAGGAATGACCATGACTCTTCCCATTACCAAGGCCCTCATACTACCCACTTTTCTCGAGACCTCCGCCCTCCTAGAATTGAGGTGAAAAAAATTGATGGATCAAATCCTACAGGTTGGGTCACCCAAATGAACATTATTTCTCTTTGCATGGCATTACTGATGATTTAGCCAAGCTTCGTTATGGTGTCCTACATATGGATCCAGAATGATGGTAATGGTTGAAATGGTGAAAAAAGGAACGCCAAGGGTATCTTGCTTGGACACGCTTTGTGGTCGAACTTTATGACTGTTTTGACTTCGACACCCACCATTTAGGTCATTTTACCAAGTTAAAGTAGTCTGGGACTGTGGGAGAATTTATTTTCGCATTTGAGCACTTGGATTTTAGGATGGAGGGCATGTCAGATGCTTTCTTTAGGGAATGCTTTATCAATGGCCTCAAAGATGATATTCGTGCCTATGTTATCATGGCACACCCCCAGACTTGGTTGGAATCTACTCAACGAGCCAAGGAATCCCAACAGATTGTGTCCTCCCAGACCCGCAAACCCTCCTTTCCTCCTTGCCCTAAATGCACCCATTTTTCCCCTTCTGTAACTCCCCTCAAGATCCAGAAATTAACCAGGGCTGAAATGGTTGAACGTCAACTCAAGGGTCTTTGTTATAATTTTGATGACAAATATTTTCCCTGGCACAAGTGTAAGGAACAAAATCTTTGTATGGTTGTGATTGAGTGATCCAAATGGATTTTTCGTCTTTGAAAGTATACTGATCCAATAATGGTACAATGGTAATGATTGATATGGTTCAAACCATATGGGAGACATCTTTTATGCTATAAGCTTTAACATGTTCCATACCTCGTCGAAGACTAAGCTTATATTAATGTTGCTTACCACATTACTTAACCTATGTGTAAGCTTCGACCTACCTATATACATGTTATATATATATCATGAACCAAAGTGTATGGTTTATATAAAAGGTTCCAATGTGGTTAATGGTGCGAAGTTTCCATATTAGCGCTAAGGGTATGATGTTACATGTCTCGCATATATATATATATATATATATATATCATTATGTATCACATAATGCAAAAGTTACATGTTATAATCTTGCGCACGGGTCGAGTATCAACATATGTGATATAATATGGGGTGCAATATATATGTGTGTTAACATTCGGTGCATGCTCCGCAGGGTGACGTGTAAAGTACAGTCTGAGGCTGCGCAATGATACTACACATGTGGCACACTTTGTGCACTGTCTCGTGGATGTGGCTTAATACATGTGCAAATCCCGCGTGACATATATATATGGGAAACGCGTTTGTGCATCGCTAATGGTATGACAGTTGGATGGAGTGACAAACCTGTGCAACATATATCAGGGACTGTTTAGCCATTTATGGTGGAGTTTAACAACTTAGCAGAGTTATATATGGATAAGCAGAGCTTTATGAGTTATATTCGTAACATTGTATATGGTGGAGCTGTGGCATATATCCATTGGTTACGAAAACAGTTGACATGGCATCCGTTTATAACAGAGTTTAAATATGTGGAAACAGTTATGGAAACATTAAAGAGATCCA
>ML776662.1:872070-906009 GCA_009831015.1 Picea engelmannii
ACGGAGCTCAAACACCAAAGCCAGGTGTTCTTCGCTGAGGAGAGGACCATGCGTACCGCCACCCGAGCCACTAGGTGGAGCAGTCTCCTGTTCCACAGCTTCGCCAATGCCGACCGCTTGCTTCCTCTGTACCCCGACCGTCTTTGCATTCACCACCTTCTCATCGCCGGTAGCAAACAGGTCCTCCGGCCATGGGATTTCCTCAATTACGCAGCCATGAAGGTCATCAACCATAGTCGTGATACGCTTGGTGCTCTGTTCGCTGGGCGTCTCCATGGCCCTTTTTATCTCGTTGCTCGGCAAGTTCCCAAGCGACAGGTCCTCCTCCACAACATAGGATGGAAACAACATCATGGTATCGGCCTCCTTCCCAACCCTGCTGCAGCCAGCACCCTGCTCGATGATGGAGTCGAGCACCGTCCTCCCCTCCGCCCGGGCCCTCTTCCTGAGAATGGACGATGCCAAGGCCAGAGCACGCTCGAGCTCCTCCTCCCGCCGCCTTTGCTGTTTATGTGCGGCCCAAGCTGAGCCTCGTCGAGGCTTTCCACGATGCCTGACCATTGCACTCAAACTAATGCCAATCAAACGCAGAACAGAAATGAAATGAAACCAGTTCAGGAGCGGCTGCACCAGAAGCCTGTCTTCTCCGCTCGGGCTCAAAAGAAAGAAAGCAGGAGCCTTTCTAGACACATAGAAAAACCCCCAGCCCTGGAGAATCCTCTCGGAGTGCAGTGAGAAGGCGAGAAATGACCATAACAAAGCTGCACCAGGAGCCTTTCTACGTTGCTCGGGCTCTCGAGGAATACCATAACCGAAATGCCAAAGCCTCCGTCCATCCATATTCACAATGAAACCGTATGCGCAGGGGTTAATGTCCACGCGAGGGAGGCGTACCTCCATCCCATATCCACTGCTATGGCCGTCCACCATTGTTAATGCGAATGTGTGGGTGGCGGCCATCAGCCATTAAACCAGGGCTGGGTGCGCGTCCAACTGTCACCTCCATCAAGCCGCGTGTCACCCCATCCGGGGCAACAAATTTAAAATATAAAAATAAATAACTTTTTAATAAAAAATATATTTTATATATGAATAATAATGAATGAGTTAGCTTTTATTTAAAAATGATAATTAATAAATCATTTTAATATATAAAAATAATACTAATATAAATCCATAAAATTAATAAGAATAATATATAAAAATAATACTAATATAAATCCATAAAATTAATAATAATATTTAAATAAATTTAATATTTAAATATTTAAATAAATTTAATATTTTAATTTTTTAGATTGAAGAGACCCATTCTCACGACGTTACTTATACTAAAATATATTTTAATTTTTTTTAGGTTGGATAGACCAATTCTAATTCTCATGACGTTACCTTATACATCTTTTTTATACTTAAAATATATTATTTATTTTTTATTTTTAAAATTTCTTGTTCAAATAATTATGGTTCCGCAGGTAAAGGTGGTATCTAGAGGGATGCTACAGAAGTGGTAGGGGGCACGCAAGCAATTTCTTTTTATTAAACTAGATTTGACTTCAGATCCGATGAAATGGACAGCGCACAAGCATGAAAAACCTCTGTATATCATATGGAAACAAGTTGTCTGGGCTGTGGTTGTCGGGAGTTTTATCACAATATTAAATTAGACTGTCAACGCTTTCCTTGAGAATCTCAAAAAATAGTTTAGATCCTTCGTTTGAAGAGCGGCTATCCTCGTTCAGATCAAAGTTTGACAGCTGAGATCCTTGTTCAGATCATAGATTAAGTGGTTTCTGAGAAATTGAAAAAAAAAGAATCGAAACGATGTCAACTTCTGTTCCTCCTACCTTATGATATACCTGCAATCCCCATATAATGATTTCAATTTTCTACTATCTCATTGCTCACGTTCTGCTTCACATTTGATGGTCAATCATGCAGGTCGATCCTTCGAAGGTAGTTTTGGACGAGCTATGGGAGGAGGCTCAGGGGTTGCTGGCTCGTACTTGTGTACGAGAACGCCCCAATATCAATAAATGCTGTGCCAGCTTTGTGAAGTTTGTGGAGTCTCTCCGACGTCTCAGTATCACCGATTCTAATTGTAGTTGTGAAGGGGTTCATTCTAATTCCGCTTCCGAATCAAATTGGGTCGATGGCCGCGGCTTTCTTTCCACGGCAGCTGATTCTTTGCACATGGGTTTCTTCCAAGATCTTGAGATCCTGTGTATTCTGTTTGATCTCACGCAACAGACAATGTCATCCTTGCAGGAATGGTCTCTTAATTTGGAGGTCCATCATTCCTCTACAGGAAATAAGGTTGATGGGTATCTGATGTTCAAGAGGAGGAGCTTTGTTTCTGCATTTTCAGTTCTTCAGGACAACAAAGGCAATACAACGCCGAATACTCAACTCACTAGATTCAATTGGAGGGTTCCATCTTTATCCTTTTGGCTGCCCAGTTGGAATTTCTCTAGAAAACCACGTCCTCCTCCTCCTTCTTCTTCAGATGAAGCCTTGAGAATCCCAATCCAAGGTGCAGAGTTTGAAGCAGCAGAGAAGAAAAGACTGGTGCAGGAAGCTCTCCAGATTGGAGATGATAATCTGAAACAGCTGAGGTTGGCGATAATGGATTTGAAAGGCCAGCTTTGCAGAGCAGCAGAATCTCTCAAGGCCATCTTCTTCTCCACAGAGTCGGGATTTCCTAATTTTTTGGTGAGAGACCGCCTGAAAAGACTAGTGCACTCATTCCTCACCTTTGAAAGTGAGCTCTCCACAATCATCTCATGGTACTAGTTTTATTTATCCCATTTTTTTGAAGAGCCATGATACTAACCTGAAAACTTGAATTTGGCATTGGTCTCAGATTACTACGAGGATTCCTCTGATGGTTCAGTTGAAAAAGAAGATCCTCTCCATGAATATTGTCATTGCCATCAAATTCATTGCCCAATTGGATGTCGGACAGCTATACCAATGGCAGAGAAGCTTGTTTCAGAGCTTTTGGACTCAGGTGGATCTCTTGTAGTGGGCATATGTGGTCCTAGAGGCCTGGGAAAGACCTCTCTTGCATCTTGTGTGGCCTCCAACTGCAAAGTCAAGAAGCGTTTCGTTGGAGGAGTGTATTGGATCACAGCTGGCCGCAAAACAGATGCCAAATCTCTTCAATGTTGCCTATGGAAGGCCATCTCTGGTTCCCGAGCTGTCTTCACATCTGTGGAGGAAGGCCTCACTGCACTCAAGAGGAAATTCTCAGAGAGTCTTCTGCCTTCCCTCTTTATTCTTGATGACGTTTGGGAAGCTTCTCAAGTGGAAGGGCTCCTCTGTTTTGATGGTAAGGAGCGTGGAAGAATTCTTGTTGTCACGAACAACCCACAAATTCTTTCATCCACAGAGGCATGCATTTATACACTCGGTTGTCTGAAGGAAGAAGATGCAGTACAGCTGTTCCAATGGGTTGTAGGATGGGATGGCCCTTTGACCATGGAACAACATGATTTGACCACTAAATTAGCAACGAAGTGCAATGGCTCACCCTTATTCATTCAGGCCCTTTCAAGTGCATTGTGTGGAGCAGGGGCCCAGCAAAAGTTGGCTCTGGAAATATTACTGAATGGAGGTGGCGAAGTTGCAGGGGAACAGATGAACACAGTTAATCAAAGCACTATAAATCAAGCAACAGGAGAGGAATGCATGGACATCGCTGAAAGTTCTGTGAGTGGGAAACCAAACTCTGACAGAACAGCAAACTGCTTGGATTCTGTATTGTATGCTTGCTTCAGTGCTTTGGGATTCATTCATCCTCTGTTGCAGGAGTGTTTTCTGGACCTGGCTGCTTTTCCAGAAGGAGAATGGGTGAGCTTGTCAACATTAGAAAAATTATGGTTGGCTTTCAGCAATGGGCTCAGCCAGGAAGACATAGTGGTTATTCTTAGTATTTTAGTATTCAGATCGATGGTAGACTGGCGGCTGAATGTACTTGATACTTATGACTTAGATAATGAGTTAGAGTTCAAACTTTTTGAACCATTTTACAACCTGGCTTCAAATATTGTTTGCCAAGATATCAAAGAATATTTGAAGAAGAAAGATTCCAGTGTTCACAAAACTCCCTTTGAGCTTCTTAACAGGAGAAAGGAGATAGAAAACGAAAATATTTCATCAAAATGCATGGGATTCATGACTAGGTTTCTTGGTTCTGGTAATGTATACATGAACTGCACTGAAGACAAGGAATTCAAGTCAGGTGAGTTGGTTATATATTCCAAACATAACGATTCACCATCTCGTTTGGATCACTTAAAGTCTGAAATCACTTTAGTATCTGAGACACGCCAAGGGAAAAATTCAATAAACAACACAGATAGGAATTGTCAGGTGACTCGTTTCCAAAAGGAATATCGCCTGTTTGTGACCGACTTCAATAATAATTCCTTTCAAGGAGCCTCATTAGATGAGACATTATACAGGGCAACAAAGTTCTCAATTTATAATAGCAACATCGACCAATTTCTTCCTACCTTAGGCTGTCCATTTCTTCGTGTTGGATTATTGGGTGGGAACGCAAGATTGTCACTTCCTTCCTCAGCAATTTTCACGAAAATGACCCAGCTTTTAGTTCTTGATTTGAGGGGGTGCACATCTTGTACACACCTTCCTAAAGCAATCTCTGCCCTTAAATCCCTTCAACTGCTTGATCTGAGCTTTTGTACTTCACTTAAATCATTTCCATCTTCTTTTGGCTGCCTGAAAAATTTGAGGTTTCTCAGGATCTCTGGATGTACATCTTTGACACATCTTCCAAAGTCTACAGGCATGCTAACTAAACTGGAGGTTATGTATCTCAGTGGGTGTGTGAAGCTCAGAACTCTGCCATCTACAATAGGGCAATTGTCTCTTCTAAAGATACTTGATTTGAAAGGTTGCTTCTCTTTATGTTCATTGCCTCCATCTGTGGGTTTACTCAGAGAACTTCGTTTTCTAGATTTGAGCAAATGCAGCAATCTCTCCTACACTCTTCCCTACCATACACAGTTATTACTGCTTGTCATAGGTAGCTGCAAAACAGAAAACATGGCAGTTCCAACTGGTCTGTGGAATATTGATCAGGTTGAGGTCCTTCGGCTAGCATACCTCAAGAACATGACTTATTTACCTCATGCAGTGGGTAAAATGCAGCACATACGAAAGCTTGATCTTTCCAACTGCAGGAGATTGGAGTATTTACCAGAGGTGATAGGTAACCTGTGGCTGTTACAAGAACTTGATCTGAGCCACACTGCCATAAGAAAACTGCCTGATTCAGTAGGACAGCTGAGGAACTTGCTCCGTCTCTGCCTCCAAGGTTGCTGCAGGTTATTATGTATACCATGTTCAATAAGTTCACTACCAAAACTGAGATGCTTAGACTTGTCTGAGTGCTGGGATCTTGTTCTTCTTCCGAGTTCTATAGGAAATTCATATTCATTGTGTGAACTTGTGGAGCTTGATTTAACTTGTTGCAGTTTCAAATCACTGCCATCCTTTTCTTTGCATACCCTTCCCAAGCTGCAGTACTTGAAGCTTGTTGGATGTGACACCCTTATTTCCCTTCCATCCACATTTGAACAGCTAACTTCACTTAAGAAGATTGATTTGGAAGGTTGCCATGCTCTGACTTCCCTGAAAGGCATTGGGTTGGGCAAGCTTGACAAGCTAACATGGCTGAGCCTAAGAAACTGCACTAATCTTACATCCCTGCCAACGGAGGAGATGGTTGAGTTGAATTCTCTGAAGTATCTGGATGTCAGTGGCTGCACAGGATTGTCCCCATTTCCACAGCCACTCTTAACTCGTGCTCTTGAAGGCAACCTAACATTGATTCGATGGGGAGCTGTCTGGCCAGAACAAAGGTAAGCATAAAATTCACATTTTTTTTGTTGAAACTTACTTCATGCATTTATATTTTGAATGGGAAATATTGGTTGATATAAAGGCTCTACATACATTCTGAAATTATTCGTATGTTTCCCCACAAGTTATCCAAAGTATGCAGTTAACTTTCTAAGATCTATGGAAGTATTATAGGGTCCAGACTGGAATACATATTAGACATGATTAATGCAAGTCTTGTCTCGTCTCACTTTGCAATTTGGATACGATAAAACTGATTGAAACCTTCCAAGAAGAGAATATTTTGTAGTTTTAGTCTTCTGTAGTGTTATCACTCAAATCTGCACTACGGGACAGCAAAGATTCCAAGACCTACAGCAGGGAAATTTAAGTAATAACTGATAAGCAATCAGCCCAAAGGTCACTAGCTAATTGCTTCTCCGTTATTGGTGCTTTTCCAATCTCAGGGGGGCATCCCCAGTGTTTATGTGCTGTAAATCACTAAAAATCTGTGTGTTAGTATAAGAAATCAGCACAAAGATAATGGTCTTTGATTTGCATGTAATCAATGAAAGACGAGAAAGTTTTGATACTTTAAATAATGTGAGTGAATTTCAACTTGCAACAGATAAACATGAGGGGAAACAGAAAGAATATGTGCAATAGGTGACTGATATAATTAATATAGAGGCATGAAAACTGTCCACACCACTGGACAAGACATAAATATTGCATCAACAAGTTAAAGAGCTGCGAGAAAAAGCATGGTCAAAACTTTATCTTTGTATTGGTCAAGAGATTGGTTGCATCATGGAGACGAAATACAAGACTGGTCACAATATCTCTGCTCGACAGAAAGTGTAGACAGCAAGGAAGAAAGAAGAGAAGATGGAGAAGAAACGCTGCTGGCTGCTCTGAAAAACTCTAGCAAATAATGACAATTCGCCCTGTCTTTATAGATTTCTTGAATTCACTAAGGAAGGTGCTTCACTCATGCAAGAGCTTCTCCAAAAATATCTTAGCCATGCGCTCTCCTAAATGAAGTCATCCTTCTTCATGCTCCATCCTTAACTCTCTCTAAACTAAAGAAGACCAAAATAAAGTGAAGTCGCCCTGTTTATAATTATCCCAAGCTCATGTGCCTTTCTTTGATTCTCCATGTGGTGTTGACTGAAAATAAACTGAAGTTTTCCTCAAAATAAACTGGCTGTCCAAAAATACCAACTTCCTCATGCAAAGTCTCTTTGTCCAAACTTAGATGCAAGGTTATCCTGTTTAAAATTATAACTTTCCCTCTATATTTTTGCAAATTTTAGAAAAAGAAGGAACTAGAAGAAGGGTGCCTCTCTTTACGAAGAATAGCTGATAACTTATAAGTCATCCACCTGAAAATAAAACTTGATGCACGGAGATAAATTTTAGGCCATTGTTAGATTTACCCAACAAGGCGACTAGGGTTTGCTTCAAAACACACTGCCACATGTCATCCACATGGCACCACCACCTACTGCCACATGTCACGCTGTATGGCGACCACACCTGCTAATAATAGCGCTGCTAAAAATAGACATGCTAAAAATCACAGTCCCCCTAAAAAGTAGGAAAAGAAAAAATGTGGGGAACTGCTGGGAGAACACTGCTAAATACAGTATGCCTAAAAATAGGTAGTGCTAAAAACAGCAACTTCTTGCATGTCAATGAAATCAGGCTCATTGGCTTTGATTTTCCGCAAGGAATCCAAATATGTGCTCGGAATCGTCATTTGAACATTGAAACTCTAACTGCTAAAGATAGCAATGTTTCGCATGTTGCCTGGAAAAAGTCCATCGGCATCGTGGGCTCACAAGGACAACCAATATGTAATCATCTTTGACATGCAAACCTCATAACTCTGGCTCCTAAAAGGTAGGAAGACTACTAAAAATAACAATTTTCCCCAAAACTGATGAATATGCCTCTAAAATGTCTCTGCTTCTAACAATGGATTGTAATCCTTGGAAAACCTGTGAAAACTTGTCTCTGACTACCAGCTTGATGAAAGCTAGCTGGATCTTAACCCTCCATTTGCATAAGAAAATCTGGGGGTTAACATGCAGTCAACTTGATATGCATATGTATGTTATTGCTAGGGTTAACGACCAGATTATGGACCTATTGATGGTGAGGTATTGAGTCGTTGAATCCCGCATCAGGGGATTTGATTATCCCATCCTCAACTTAATTATGCCAAGTTAGGTTTAACCTGTGTTTGTGTTTGTCAAATAGGAATACTATCATTTCCCAAGCATACTTGGAATTGGTGGAATGGATTCATGTTCTAAAGCTATTAAGTTTCATCTTAGTGTAGGACTGGGTTTATCTTTTTAAGGTCTTTATAATTCCTTTTTAAAACTACAAAAAATTCTTCCAAAAAATTCTACAATCAGAATATTTTCTGAAGGCTTGTATTCCTGATCACAACCATTCACTGATGCCATTTGCCCCTCTTTAGCTTTCTCTTTTGAATATTATTAGCCAAGGATATGACTTGTACACTTCACTAAGGTTTTTACTTCTGTAATACTCTTCTTTGTATGTCTGGAGCTAAGGTATTATTTCCTTATGAGTGGGGCTTATAAATGTTATATAGGATGAATTTTTTTTTTTGCATGGAAAATGTTTGTGGTTGGTCTTGTTTCAAGATGTTGAAGACAGGGTTAAGAAATGTATATATTCATTCAAGGGACCGATATAGCAATGTGCTCCTATCATTGACTTAGGAGTTGTGAAGCATTGATTTCTCAGTTTTATAAGTAGTATATGTCAAAAAATGAAAGCAAGGTATCTTGGCATTTGGTGACACTGCAAAAATGTTTAATAGCTGGTTTGATTCCATATAATACCAATACCAATGCCATGGTCATTTGTATTTCAAGAGTACATGATCATAGTTGGTTATTCCGTGGAATTTTATAAATCATTTAGGAATCCATTTATTAATCTAATAATTCAAGGTTTGATAATTTGACAATTAAAAGCACTCTTTGTTCTTTGAAGGCAACTTGCACAGCAGAAACTTCCTACAAATTCATTAAAGTTGCATTGGAGAAAGTCTTAAGCATTAGAAGAGATAAGTTATATTCACGACTGAGGGTTTCCATAACATATCTATGCATGCCTTTTTTCTAAGAGGAACATTCGGGCTGATACCTGCTAACAGAGTTTCTTTACATTTAATTTGCTGCATCTGTGGTCTGTAATGTTAGGATATTTAGACACTTAGGAGTTATTTAAGTTCAACATGGTCTAATGTGTCTTTAGGTAAAGTGTGTTTCTTTAGTGTGCTTTTCTAACTAACTAATCTGATGGTCGTGATTATGCTATGGACATAGAGTGATCCGATGTTTCATCTTCTCCTCGATACTAACAGCACTTGATCCATGGCTTAACACCCGGTTGGTCCATGATCTCCTTTTAAAGAACACGGAGGGTCATTTTCCAATGATCGATTGTGAGAGATTCTTATGTAAACTATTTTCTTTTTTCATTAATATATTGCCTCAAGTGGCCGCATTTGTTGAGGCTATGGACTATCTCCCTCTTTGAGGGTTTTAATCATGTATACACTGGTGTACTAATCTTTGATCTGTTTGTGTAAGCAATTGATTTAAGGTGTTCAACCTATGTGGATATACCCCATTTATTGAAAATGTAAGGTTTTTAGGACTTTCACCCGATTTGGGATGCTATTCACTAGAGTGTGCATGATTTGAACCTGGGTCATCCTCACAACAAGCACTTTACCCTACAACTAGACCATAACATGATGGACTCCATATCTATGTGTGTTTCTTTTTTTTTGAAACACTTCTTATATTTATAGAAAAATATTTACAAACAATAAAGCAAAAGAAGGGTATATACGATGGACATCATAACCTCTTCCACAAAGAAACTAAGGCTGAAATAAAATTAGAATAAGTTGTGGGGTGAAGAGTACATGCATCCTTGATCAACAAAGTGCCCTTATCTAGGAGCTGATGGTGTATCTCATCCTGCCATAGAGAACAAAAAACTAATAATGAGTTGGGATCACTATTGAAGGCAAACTTACACTTGACTTTCCAAAGGAAAAAAAGTTGAATTCCGCAAACACTACCATATCCTGGAGAAAGTAGAATGAGCTAGAAAATGACCATCACCAAAAACTACAACAATGCAAGCTATCTTGAAAAAAGGATGAATATTGATCCTCAACATGACGCTAGCACTGTTTGGCAAATGGACACTCCCAGAAAATATGCTTCACCATCTCTGAGCGGTGACAAACTAGATGAAGCCCATCTAAAAGCCCACTTTTGGCCAACCGAGCTGTAGATGGAATCCCTTGATAAATAACCAACCATGCAAAGATCTGTAGCTTATAAGAGAGTTGCACAAACCACACAATGGGAAGGAATTGAACCCATCTGTCCTCCACATTAGTGAAAACCCATCTTCCATTGAGGACCATGGATAACGGATGATGTTGATAAAGCACTAAATACAAACATTGGGAGTCATACTAGGAAAGCGGATAACCAAAACTCCAACCCCCATCTCTCCAAAAAGGCCCAATCATCCCAATACCCATTTTGTATAACTCAGGCTTTGGAATAAGGCTCCCCAACTCCATGATACAAGGGCGGTCAAGGGAAATCAACCCAAACTCCTAAACAAGAGAGCCAATCCTTCTAGCTATGGGAGGAATAGTCCCACATACCTCTCCAAAAGAAAATGCCTTCTTTCTCAATCCACGAGCCTAAAAATGAGACATCTTTGCAACACATCTCCTGAACACACCAACTCCAAATGGGTTGATTGGAGATCCCACCTTGCTCGACTGCCCTCCTAATGCCAATGGACCAAGGTTGCAATAGCTCTCCAAGTTGATACTCCAAAAACTTGAACAAGTAGGGAGTAGAAACAATATCACATAACCCAAAAATCGTCTAACCCGACCAGAATAAGTAGACATCACCCATTATCCAAGAAGAACCTGCCAAGAAACAAAACCCTCTAAACACGTCACTACCCACTTGGTCACAAGACTATTGCCTTGGGTCGCAACATCAATTAGACCAATACCCCCCTTGTCCTTGGGCATAATGCAAACATCTCAAGGAACCAATGAAAGACCCATCTAGCCACCATACTAAGACCACAAGTAAGACCACAAAATCTACTCTACTTGCCGAAATTGGGTCCTTCTAGGGAACCAACAAGAGGCATAATAGATATGGGAGGCTTGAAGAATGTGTCCAACAATAGTCAACTTCCTAGTAAAAGGGATGTTCTTATGATGCCAGATGTGAAGCTTGCTCAAAAGTCTTTGAAGACACCAATCACACATGGCTACATGTGACAAACTGACCCCAAAGGGAATACTTAAATACCTCACAATAAACCCAAGTCAGATATGCGTCCAAGTAGCAAGAATTTGATCTAGCAGTGCATCCGATCTGACCAACAAATAGTTAGTCTTATGGTTGTTGACCATGGAACCTAAAGTAGCACAAAACATGTATAAGCAAGCAAGGGTTCCATCAACCGAGCCTTGCTCAATGCTCATAGTGAGAAGAGAATCATCAACAAAGTGGTTATTAACCATCTCAAAACCATCCAAACATTGAATGCCCCGAGTCTGTTCTACAACACGATTAGATTCCAACAAATAGCCCCAAGCATCCATCATTAGCATGTAAAAATAAGGAGCTAGGGGGAAATCTTGAGGAATGGAACAATGTAACATAATGTGTGGCAACAAGGCATTATTGATTGAGACAAAGGTGGAAGCATTGGTGAAAAGGGCATTTGCCATTTACCATAGCCACACAATGTGGGACAAAACCCAAACAAGTTAGCATCTTTCAAATGAACGATCAATCCACTCGATCATAAGCCCTTTCAAAGTCAAGTTTGAGGACAAGGGATTGTTGGTCAGTCTTTTGGGCCCACTCCATAGCCTCCCAAGTTGAAACCATAGTGTGAAGGATAAATCTTTGCCTACATGAAGCCGATCTACTCCTGTTGTGCCACATACCTTGCAACCGATCGGATCCATAAAGCCAATGCTTTAGACATGATTTTATAAGCAACTGAGAGTAGAGTGATAGGCTTCCATTCCCCAATAGAGTCTCTTCCAACATTCTTCAGAATGAGTGTGATCAATCCTTGATTAAGGAACTTGGAGAGTCTACCTAAGGCGAAGACTTCAGAGGCCAAGCAACAAAATTCATCATTGATAGTATCCCACATGGCCTTATAAAAATCACAAGGAAGGCCATCCATACCCAATGACTAGCCATTTTGCATGGAAGTCAAAGCAAAAAACAACTCCTACGAAAAGTCTCTATCCAATTTGTCCTGATCATCACTGAAGACTTTTTGGGGAATAACCTTGCAACAAGCATACATAGCGGCCACCACACCATTCGTCAAGGCATAAGGAGAAAAAATATTCTAAAAAAGGGAACTAAACATACCTCTGACCTCAGAAGGGTTCTCTACAGGAGAACCATCTAACTTGCGAAGAACAAGCACCCTATCTATAGCCACTTTCTACTTGAGAAAGTCAAAGAAAAATTTTGACCCCCCATCCCCCTCTTGAATCCACTAAAGAAGGGAGTACACCCCAACGCCCTGGGTCCAACCTTGCAGGCCTCCTCCTGTTGCCATCCTTATACACACTTGCAAACGTGAGCTAAGTCCGGCTCACTTAGTGTGTCCTTGGAGGCACAATGCCTAGGTTCAAAGCCCACGCTGTCACTTTGATTTGAACCTCTTCCGTCTAGGCTCACTCCTAGGGAAGCCAAGGGGGGTAGTCCCTAGTTTCTAGATTAGTTTTAGAGTTAAGTTCTAGGAGTTAGTTTTAATTTGTTAAGGCTTGGGGGGATTCTAACCTAAGATGCACAAGCAGCAATGCAAGATGCAAGGGTTAGTATGTTAAGCAAACCTTTTCCTAGGGCAACTAAGATTAGTGCCTAAAGATTGGGCTTGGGGTCAACTAAGTTAAGGAGTTGTTCGTTACAAGTAGATTACAATATTACTTACAAAAGAATAACTTGATCAAATAGATATTAGACACAAGATTTACAATTCAAAGAATGCTAAAATACAACAAGCAAGCTAACCACTTTAATTATTTTGTGTTTGTGCAGGATATAAAGAGATTAAAGCATCATATAACATTATCATCAAAGCAACAATATCATCATCATCAATACATCAAGAAGAAGATTTATGAAGTTAAGCACAAGTATCAAGGATGAGGATCGACCACTCTTAATTATTAAACCCACAAGTATTTAGAAATTTAGATCCAGGGTTGAGTTGTTAAACTTTCTTAAGGTTATCAAATTTTATTAAGCTTTCACCAAAGCCTCCTCCTCCTATTGCCAAATAATTGCTGGATGCTCAATAAGTGTTGCCACCCTAGCTTCGCAGGTCAGCTCTAAGACAAGAGTACTTCCCGGAGAGGACACATCCTGTGCGCTGTGAGACAGTCCCTTACCTACACCCTCCGTTGTTTTCCTCAAGTCCCGTTTTAGATGGTGAAGATGGTGGTCTAAGGCACCCTAAAGAGTCTATTAAGTTTATATATAAGTTAGGTAGGCTTTTAGGAGTATTAAAGAGTGTTTTAAGAATTTTATGACACTTTTTAAAGGTGATTTAGTGACTTGGCCGAAACTCACTTCAGCCTTAAAGATGTGTTGATTTAGTTAAAAATTTAAGAGCATTAACACATGCATATGTCATTAGATTGCACAATTAGATAGCTTGAAAGAATAACAAAGGAAAGAACAACTTGCCACCCAATAGAAGATATGCAATCACACTTATATCATGTTCAATAGCATTTAGATAAGAGCATTTAGTGTGAAAGAGAAAAATATTTAGATGTGCCTACTTATCAACAAGTTACTTCAAGTATGTAGCATCAATGAAAAATAACACCATCTACTTGTTGAAGCATCTAAACACCAAATATTATAGATCTAAGCATGTAAAATAAAGATAAAGTCTTGAAGTAAACTAAGCATGCATGAGATCTAGTTAAGTTGACTATGGTGCCCAATAGGCTTAAGCTAGGGAATTATAAAGTGTATTAGATCTAGATCTAGAATATTATAACATTAAGCATTTAGATCATTAACCATAAATTAAAACCCTAATCTAACCTTTTGGGGTATTCCTCTCCCAAATAGGTAGGCAATTAAATTAGCTTGCTTAATTAGAAATTATTGAGAAAGGAGAGAAACAAGCAAGCCGAGAAGAGGAATCAAAAGAGAGGCAAGCAAACCAAGAAACAAACAAGAAGCAAGCAAAAGGAAAAGACAAACAAGCAAACCCTAACAAGCAAACAAGCAAACCCTACTCCACGTCCTAGGGTTTGGGAGATACCCTTTATCTCACAAACCCTCACGTCCTAGCAAGAAAAAGGCAAGAAGAGCAAGATCTAGATCAAACCCTAACTACCCCAAGGCTCACACGTGGGAGGAGGCCGTACCATTCCTTCTCCCACAACTATGAGCCACTACAAGCAAGCAAAAGGAGAAAAAGTGAAGGAAAACACTAAGAAATTGAATGAAGAAGGTTGAGAAATAGCTACCAATCCCTTGGGGGTCTTTGAGTGTTGTGTGAATGCCTTTGGGTAGCCAAAACCCCTCTCAACCAGATCTGAACCTGCAAAAACCAGCAAGCTATGCTTGCTGGAAATGTTACACACAACTATACCAATGAAGAAAAACTTTTGCTTTTTTAGGGCAAAATTTTTTTTTGAAATTTTTTATGAAAAAATTATATTATGATGACCATAAGACTATATTATGCTAGCTGAAATATGGATTGCAACATAAATATAAAGAGAAAGAGCAATAGAAGAAGATTGCTTGAAGTGTATGAAAATCTCAAAGGGAGACTCTTCCAAGAGGCACCCTAATGAAACCCTTGAAGTTCAACCTGCAAAACCTAACACAATAGCATGCATACAATGGATAATATGGAGGGTTAAACTAATAAAGTGAAATACTTGCACCCTATCTAGCTAACCACATATATAGATCCACAAGACTACTCTTTGCAAGATCTACTCAAATAAAATACTTTACCTAAGATCCATTCATGCAACCATCATATCAAATTAAAACAAGTTTACCTCATATGTTTGTAAAAACCCAAATACTTGTAGATCTTCCCAAAATCCTCCAAAGATTTTTTTATTATTGCATCAAGAAAAGGGATCTTGGAGAAATACTTGCTCCAAAACCCTAAGAGAAGAATAATGAAAATGGATGGAATAGAGAGAGAAAGAGTGGAAAATCAAGTAGCATAACAATAGCTCAAGATATGGTGAGTTGGGAGTGAGGAAAAAGACCTATTTATACTTGGAGAGGAAAACCTACCTCTCTTGGATCTATGCCAAGTGTCCACCACCAAACAAATGAGTAGATCTCAAGGCTAGGGCGCACCATCTAGGGTTTGAAAGCTAGATCTAGGGTGTAGAAAAATGTGGGAAGTGTTGGGATCAAACAAAGAGGTGTGGGAAGCCTTGGGATTGATGCCAAGGAAGGTGAGAGGTCTCAAATAATTAAAAAAAAACTTATTTGTGGAGTTTCTAGATGGAGGGGGGCGTAACTCCTCTTGGAGGGCGCACCACATGGGGGAAAGGCAAAGAAAGGGGATGAATTAATGAGGAAAGGGGAGTGAGATCACCTTAAGAGGTGGTGTGGAGGCTAAAGGGAGGAAAAGCACAAGAGAGGGGGGCCCATCTAAGTCACAACGTCCTCCACCAAGGAAAAACGTCAATCCCCCTAGGGGGGCGTAACTTTTGGGTAAAGAGAAGGTGTAAAGGGTTAGAATAGGTTGGGAGGGTTATGTTATGCTTAGGGGGTCTCTCTATAACCTTTATTCCATCATTTTACATCCTCTAACTCATTATTACAATTTTTACATTTTTTGCCATGTTTGGACTTTAGCAATTAAAATTGTTGTTTTAGACTGACTGACACTCCGGGTGGACAAACCCATGGTTAAAGTGGTCCAAGTGAGCTGAAACTTGGTCCATGGATGTGGGGGGTGCTATTCCATTTGTTTTGAGCACAAATACCCCTATCAAAAGTCCAAGGACCTAGTTTTTACAATTATTGCTCAAAAATAATTAATTAATTAAATAATTAAACCTCCAAACTTAGGGAAATTTAATTAAAAATTAATTAATTAAAAGAAACTATACTAGACTCGACGGAATTTCGCAAAACTTTTTAAGATGTCTTGCATGGTCATTTACAATGATTCCCTATAATAGATACCAAAAGATAAACCCACTAGAACGTCGTTCACCACTTTGGAGGAATTATTGCAAGTGTGAGGGAAAAACTCAAGGGAAATCAATAAGGATGAAAAGCCCAATTGATAACCTGAGGATAAAAAAACCTCGGTGAAAGGAACTCTCCCAGTGAACCGATCCCAAGGTAACTGACCTAGACATGACTCATGCAGACCTATTACATTATTAACCCACACAAGGGTGCAGAAATTCCAATTACAAAAAGAAGTGCTGGGGCCAAACATGCCCTGTAGAACCAAAGTCTTCGACAAATTTGCATCTGATGATGCATCTCTTCATGGCACATGGAGTTGACCACCTATGTTGGAGAGGCGGTCAACACCTCCTGAAGAGAAACATTATGAAGATCCTCCTCTAGGAAGATGCGAATCTCCTCAAGTCTGAGATGAGCTGCCTGCAACTCTTTTCTCCACTTGCGAGCCATCATTTGACTCAACCATGCATAAACTTAATAGTGCGACAAACAACAACCTACCACCAAAGAATCCATCCTTGAGCTCCCACTAGTCTAGGGGAAAGGGACCAAACTCTCTAAACTAAGGTGTAGAAATCTGGTGATTCCAAATGAGAAGGATACCAAGGTCTGAATTGGAAGATGATCTGAACCTATCTCATCCATCAACACATCTACTGGATTCCATATCTATGCATGTTAATAGTCACACCATTTTTTACACATAGACCCAAGATAGTCATGCTATAGGGAAACATCGTTCAATTGTAAAAAAATCCAATTGAGAAAAGATGGATACAAAGAAACTACTTAAGCAAATGTGGCATGAATTGCTCAAATGAAATTTATCACATTGCTATTAGAAAGTAATGAAGACAAGAAAAAAATTATGGTATGTTTTTTTATATTCGAAATAATACTTTATATATTAAACAAAAATTCATATAGGTACAAAAGATAGTGATAACAACTACCTTATTGCAGTCAGAATTACAATCAGTTCAAAATAAGTAGAAACAGACAAATGTTTTGCATCCTTAACCAACAAATACCCATTGGACGACAAATGCTTTGCATCCTTAACCTTTGGATCTAGTGTGGGAAACCAATTCATCCCAACTATCTTTTGGAAGGATTTGATAGTATCTATTGACCATAAAATATATACTTACATTTAATCCTCCAAATTGTATACAGTATTGAAGCATGGAGGTAATGCTACAAGCCATGAAAGTGATTGAGAATTTGAGAATAAGCTATTTGCAATCCCCGAAAAATGCTGCATGCTAGTGTATAGCTCCTTGTAGAACTTATGCAAATCTGATCTGGGCTGTTTTCCAGCACTATCTTGCAAACATGCACTCCCAAAAGATGTGTTTCATTGTTTCTAGTTTCCCACTATGGGTGCACTTCTTGTCGGTTAAACCAGACTTGGCCAATCTTGTTTTGGAGGGAAATCCTTGATACACCGTTGACCACATGAACACCTTGAAATTGTAGGATACTCTTTTTGAGAATGGTATGTTATCAGAATTGGAACTAGTTGAGTGTTGGACTGACATTGTCTAGAGAGCCAGGTTGAAGAACTGTTCTAGTAAAAATTACATAAAATATGAAAAATCGAAAAATCTAATATATATATATATATATATATATATATATATATATATTCACTTACATCAATTTAAATCCAAACCATTAGACACCCAACATGCAAAGTTTGCTCATGTATATAGCATGTCAAGGTCAATATGGCAAATGGCATCGAGTGCGATACATATTTGAAACAAAATACATAAACATCAAGGATTTAAATGGCCTCTAGAGTCAAAAAATCATCATACTACAACAAATAACCAATGTTGCACATATCACGATATTATCGGAATTATTGCGATAGTATCGCCAAAACCAACCTCGATGATAATATCACCTAAAATAATCGTGATAATTTCAAAGTTTGAATTTATCGCTATAAATTGAAATTATGACGATAATTTCAGTAATTATCGTGATGATATGGAAATTATCGCTTTGTTTGCATCAATTTCACCTTATAAGTTATAACCAAATTCTTGGTCTTTTAACTCTCATTTTGCAAAAGTGAGTTAGGGGTGGCAATTAATGGTAATGGTAATGTTAAATTCTTAAAGCAAAAGTTGACATTTCCTTTATCTGCACAAAAGATCTAACTAACAATGAAGCATACACATCATGCAATGGTGTGAAGAGAAGAGACAAAAATGGAGGAAAGAATGAAAGAATTTCTATTAAATGAATGAGAGAAAATGATACATTACAAGTGATATACTATGTATCACACAACTAACTCGCCATAGTAGTCAACTAATGCGCATTACGAGTGTTCTAGAGAGATCTGACGCACACTGGAAGTCACTGGAGTTAACTGCCACCTAGTCCTAATTAACTAACCATGCGGTCGTCAGTTAACTAGCCAAACCAGAGTGAAACGAGGAGGAGATAACTCACAGATGTGGAATGCGCCTTATTGGTGATGATCTCAATGCAAGTGCACTTACTAGTGATGATACCGAGGTTAGCATGCAACACTTGGTGATAAAACCAAAGTCGACATGCAACACTTCACTCAACTAGTCTAACTGAACGGTAACTGAGAGTTGACTGGAGGGTATGTGGCACCCTTGTCTAGGGGAAAATATCCTCAATGAGGGGAGAATATCTCATACTAAGGGACCCTCAACATAGCCAAATAAACTTAGGAAAAGAAAATGAAAGGAAAATCCTAGGTGTGTGTAATATCTCCAACAGTAAAAAGAAAGAACAGGTCAATGGTAGAAACTGCTAAGTCTATGGTTCATGACTAGATCTGCCTATGTTTCTTTGGGTAGAGGCATGTTGTACAATAGTCTACATACTAAATAGGTTTTCTCATAGAGTTTTGAAGTACAAGACTCTATAGGAAGCTTTCACGGGGGAGAAATTTGATTTTTATCTTTTTAGAGTCTTTGGGAGTCCAATTTACATTCATGTTCTAGAGGAGAAGAGGACGAATCTTTAACCCTTTAGTTTGAAGGGTATTCTAGTTAGCTATAATAAGTCCACTAAGGATTACAAGATCAATGTTCCATCTCAAAGGAAGATAGTAGTGAGTTGGGATGTGAAGGTTGATGAAGTTGCATGGTCTTTAGGGTCACAACGTCCTCTAGTGGAGGTTGAGGAGGTAGAAACAATTGCTTTCCCAATTTCTGGTGCACAAAAATAAGCAAGTGTAGTGTCAGATCAACCAAGTTTTAGTATAGGTGCAGAGACAATTTTACCTTCTAGGACAACTAGGAAGCCAAGGTAGCTTACCTAGACATTGCAAGGGGTAGAGGAGCAAGTTGGTTCTCCAAATACTTACTTTGGGTATGTCATCCTTAGAAAATTTTTCCCAATTAGGTTGCATATATGTCTTCCGTCATTGATCTAGAGCCTTCCAATTATGAGGATGCAGCATGTGAGTAGGTATGGCAAGATGCCATGGTCGAGTACAACTCCATCACGAAGAATGTTGTGTGGGAGATTGTGCTTAGACTAGAGGATAAATTAGTTGTTGATTCCAAGTGGCTATACGAGGTGAAGCATGCATTGATGGCAGCATAGAGAAGTACAAGGCTTAGTTCATAGTGAGAGGGTTCTCCCAAAGAGAGGGTGTTGACTATGATGAGACCTCTTCTTCAGTTGCTAGGTATATTTCTATCAAGACTATTATATCTTTAGCAACAATTTTTGGTTGGAAATTATATCAAATGGATAAAGACAACCTACCTCAATGGTGTGATTCAGAAACAAGTATACATTAATCAACCAAGAGGGTTTAAGGTGCATGGACGAGACACCCATGTGTGCAGGTTGAAGAAATCCCTTTATAGGTTGAAGCATGCACTTCATCTTTGGTAGTCCACGATTGGTGAGTACCTGTTAGGTTTGGGATTCACCAAAACTTCTATAGATCCCAATCTTTATTATTTATTTGATAGATCTGATTTGTTTGTTTTGTTCCTATATATAGATGATCTGATACATATAAGGAGTTCTGAGAAGCTCATAGCAAGGTGCAAGGAAGAGTTGGCACGTGAGTTCGAGATGAAGGGCATTGCATTGATGCACTACTTCTTGTGTTTAGAGGCGTGGAAAAATCCAAGTGAGGTGTTCTTTGAACAAGGTAAGTATGCGATTGAGATTTTGAAAAGGTTTCAGATGATGGACCCGTTAACCCCTAGATTTCTATTTTGGCTCGCATTTTGAGATTCTCCCAGAGTTAAGCACTTGTGTTGAGCAAGAGGTTAGAGATAGGTATATGATTGGTATGTGGTTGCTTTGTTTCAGAGTTAGAGTTAGCTTGTGTTCCTTTGCATTTTGAGAGAGATGTCTAGACTCTACATACAACGGGTGTTGCTACTTTTTAGGAGCCACAGTTTGGGTGGATCTCTTGACAATTTCAAGCAGTTCTGAGCATACAAGGATGGTCCTTGCGTGATTCTAGGCCCAATAACACTTTTCCGGGCAACATGCAAGAACTTTGTATTTTTAGCATTTACAGCTCCATGCCCCAGATTCAGAGTCTGAGCACAGATTATTGATCCTTGAGACATTCTGAGTCTTTTGGACCTTTTTCGAGATGATTTGGCACAAATTTCTATTTTTAACAGGTTGAGCACCATGGCTTGCATGTTAATTATGATTGCCAATTCGGATTCCTTGCGGAAAATCGAATCCAATGAGCATAAAGTCATGGACATGCGGACAATTTTCTACTTTTAGCAGTCATCATCATCTCCAACAATGCTGAGTGGCAAGCTCAGATTTAGACATGTGGTAGAGTTTCAGTGAGATGTGGCATCTACGTGGCATCATTTGACCAAAGGCGCATGGGATGAGGTGGCATTTCCCGGGAGAAAGTTTAACCAATCTAGGATAACTTTTCTCACTAACCTTTCCTCACTCACCTTTATCCTAAACCCACTTCCCTTTAACTCTACACTCATTTACCTTTCCCACATATACATTACTTTATTAAATTAAAGTGTCCTCTTTTTAATTAATTAAAGCCTAACCCTCTTAACCCTTTTCCTTTATACCTACCCACTAAACTCAACTATACATATCATTTATCCTAACTACACTACGTATTCATATATCTCCACCACCCACTAAATCCACCTATACATATCATTTATCCTAACTACACTAAGTATTCATATATCCCCACCACTATTAAATAAATTCATATATCCCCACCAATATTAAATAAAGTGTACCACTCACCTTTTTAATTAATTATTTAATTAAAGGATTACTTTATTTTTGTCCCCTTTTTTTATTAATTAATTCATTTTGTATCCCATGTCTCCCATAGTCATATGTACCTCCTTTAGCACCCATCCATTTTATAAAAACCCACTCACCTTTTAATTAATTAATGTCCCCCCTTTATTAAGTTGTCCCCCCTTATTCTCATGTAAACATGCGTACTTCCTCCTTTTAAAACTCACCCATCCCTTTAATTACAATCCCATGACTAAATTAGCGTGGCTTCCTTTTTGGGCCATGCGACCCCCTTACATCAGGATTCGCTTTACCCTTACGTCATCCTCCCATGCATGCACAAGCTTACCCATCCATGTGCATAGCTCATCTCCTCACGTTATCGCTCCCTCCACTAGCTCATAGGTCCCTAACTCCATTCATGCGCTAAACCTCACCTTCTCGTCCATGCATGCATATCTTCCCATGCACACTTGACTATCCATGCGCCATTTTTTCCACATTAAAGAATTCACTCCATATTTTCTATTCCTCTCATCACTCCATATTTTCTATTCCTCTCATGAACCATCACTTGTTTCTTGTCCCTATGCATCTCCTCTTCTCTTGCACATTAAAACTTTCTATTTACCTCACATAACACTCACTCCCCCTAGCATGGGCTGACTTATTCTCTTCGCATGTGCTCTCTCCCATGTTCTAGCTCTTATTTCGTCGCTCGTATACCCTCCTTTTCACTCAAGCTCATGCCCTCTTTACTCTCACTTTACCTTTTTCTCACATCCACTCACCCTCATGCGCATGATCCCCACACATCGACTTATCTTACCTTTCTCTCTAGTTTCTCCATGCACATGCTTGTTTATCCATCACTTAACCTTCTCTTACCTAAGCGCATGTCATTCAGACTTCCTCATGCGCCTATACTTCCTATCTTTACCTCCCATGTGTCCTTTTGCTTTCTCCTTGGATATGTGCCCTCACGAGCTATATATTGGATGGATTCCATTGGTTATCTGTCGGATTATTGCAGCAGCTAGCATACTTCTTCTCTCATTCTTAGTCTAGTTACTCTTCTTTGAGCAAAGTGATTATTGTACCGGTTGTGGACTTGTCAATTGTGGCGTAACTAACCCTCTTGCAAGCCTATCAATAAAGAAATTATGTGTTTGTGTTCTAACCTTGTTTCTTGGTGGTACTTTGTGAATTTTTGCAATTAGATTAGTCGTTTTTCTTGCTATTCATTGTGATTTCTATTGATCTTTTGAGTAGTTTCTCTCTCTATTTCTCGTCTATATTTCGTTTTCTAACCCTGCAGGATCCCTCCAAGCAAACAAACTATATATTTCCCCTTGTTTTGGACGGTTTTAACCCACTGTCCAAAACATAAAAACGACTGGTTTTTGTCATTAAACGTAGAAAATCAGGACTTCGAACATCGACAAATCACCTTAGGGGCTCCCTCCCTGAGGCTAGCAAGCACTAGCCCAAATGGAGAGAGGTCTAGCTCGTGACAATTTGGGGCTTTTCTTCTTGAATTAGCCAAGTTTTCATTGCTCTTATAACAGGTTTATCAACTCAATTGGAGGGTGGAAATTTGTGCTAACAAATTGGCGCCGTTGTCGAGGAACGCAAACCTTGGTGACAACGACATTGGTGAGTTTTTACTTTAATTTATTTATTTTTTCTAACTCACCCGGCGACTCCACAGGATACAGGGACGTCTCCACAAGGGACTTATGCAAGAATATCTTTCAATTTCGATTCCCTCACAAGGTCTAGTTTCGAGCTTGAAGAAACCCTAACATCTTTTCCCAGAATAAGACTATCCTTTCACCAAGAACTCATCTCAAAGTTGGTAAGTATATCGAGATCTTTGTTAATTTCTTTTCGACGAGTACTATGGTGAGTGTATCTTCGACATCTTCATTTTGTGTTTTATTTCCATCTCGAGCTAGTAGTAGGGTAGCCACTGTATTTTTTAATTTTTTTCCATCTTAGACTAAAAATATGGATGTAGTTGTGAGGCCACCAATAAGGTGGAGATTTTCTGCCTTTGACCCACTAAGTTTTGTTGCATTCCTAGATTATCCTCATGACTTACATGCACATAAATGGCTTAAACATGTACCTTTGTTTGTAGGGAGGTTGGGAGAATCAATTGAGGATCACTTGGCTAAATTTTTGCAAGTGGTGGGTGATTTTAATGTGGAACATGAGGATGTGGTGATGAGAATGTTTGTGTCAACCCTTAAGGGGGAGGTACAAGTATGGTACAAGTCCCTTCTTGATGCTTCCATTGATGGATGGGATTCCTTCTAGGAGAAATTCATTGAGAGATGGGAAAATACATAGGACATTTTCTTCTCATGCACAGTTTTTTCAAGTATTAAGAAGCATGAAAGTGAAACTATTTTCCAATTTAACGCTCATTTTTCCAAATTTTACAATCAAATTCCTAACAGAGTAAAGCCTAATGAAGCTGCTTCTTTGATTTATTATCTTGAGACATTTGATGGTATTTTTGGTGTTTTTCTCAGGAATGAAGACCCTCAAAATCTGGAGGAAGTGCAAGTTGCCGCTATCAAGTTAGAAAGGAATTACCTTGCAGCTTGTGAACTCCTTTCGATCCATGTCCCAGACCAACCAGTGAAGGTAACTCCACTCGATGATCTTCAACCATTGATTGTTATTTAAGTGCAATAAATTTGTGTTATTGAAGATGAACCACAACTTGCACCATGTCAAGTTCCCAAAGATGAATAGGAGGGTGATAACCCAATTTTAGATAATTCAGAACCAATAGTTGCACCATTTGAGTCACATGCAGAGTTCCAAGAAGACGAAGGTGAAAATTTGAATACTCAAGAGTGTTCATTGGTTCCTCCCATTAGTGAAGATGAAAAATTTCAAGAGGAACCATAGGTTAACCAAGTAGAGGTCAGTCAACAGGGTATTTCATTCGTGCCCATCCTAGTAGAGGCTTCATCCTTGCCTATCACAACAGTGGTTCAGGAACAACTTGATCTGATACCATTATAGCAGGAGGAACCACTTTTGGTTCAACCAAAGGATGATGTCCCTTACACTTTTCCTACGATTCCGCATCTCGAGGTTGTTCTTCAGGATCCTGAGATTGATCAGAGCTTAGATATCAAAGTTTATCATGACCCAGTTGAGATCAGGATGATTGAGGTATTTCAACAGGTAGATTCCAAGAGTTTTGGCTCTCATGCATTCACGCTTCTTACTGTTGAAATACTATCCCATCCATTAGCTTTTAGTCAACCAATACCCTGTAGTTATGCCTCCAGTGGAAAGTACATCAAGGCAGCTTTGGGTCGTATGAGATTTCATGATTGGTTCCCTTGGAAGGTTGACTTTGTTGACCTCTCTTGTCGAACTAAACATTTGGTTACATTGGTCCTATGAGTATGATGATTTCATCATGGTCTATTTTCGTACAAACTTTTTGGTCTAAGTAGTTCCCGTTTCCTTTTCCGCATTCTCTTTTCAGTAGTTTAGCTTGCTGTTTTTTTTTTACAATTTTAGGACAACAATCTACATTTTCCTTGTAGTGTCTTTTCCCTTCGGTTATCTACTTCAGTCTTTGCATAAATGTCACTGATTTTTGCCATGTTATATTAGCATGTGGTCGAGTCTTGTGTGTCTTTCCTTTCTAAATAAATGGCTATCCATAACTATTATTCCTGGGATAAAATTTGAATGTCAAAACCCTTCACACATCGAGCATTTGTGTCTATCATTAGAGTGAGTCTGGATGGGGGTCCCATTTTGTCATTGTTTCCCAAAGCATTGAGCCTTTAGGATGGGTAGTTTGAGGAGACATAGGAGTGTCTTGAGTCATCTTATGTCTTATCTCCTCATCTCTTATCATTGAGTCCTATGCTTTGAGTCAGTTGTCCTCCTCATCCAACAATAGGGATATGGTACCTGGTTCTTTCATCTTGATCTTCTTGAGTTATCACTTTGCATTGAGGGAAGAGAGACATTATTGCTCTTCTTTTCAGCAGGTCATCCTGTATCGACTTTGAAACATTATCTACAAATGACCCAGAAGTAGAGCACCTTGGTAGCCATTAGCTTCATTGGCGGTTATCTTCCATCTGACAAGGATGAGTATCATTGGGTCTTCATTGGATGATCCTTGTCATTGTTCGACTTCAGAAAATCTTTCATAGTGATAGGTTGTGCTTGTACCTTTGGACCCCCTATCATTATTGGTGTTGTTCCTTCGCACTTGACAGGTGTTTATATTATTTACACTTGATTAGGTGACCCTCTCCCTCGTGTTGACATCAACACATTTACCGTGGGTAGGAGTGTACATATTGGGTGGTAGCAGGTAGCAGATTTGGATGAGACCCCTTGAGTTTTAGTTTTCAGTGGGAGGTGTTATATTGATTTGACTCCATGGCCCATTAGATAGGCTTTGGTATCACAAGTCAACTTACATGATCTTCTTTGTCAGTTTACAGGGCCTCCTTTCCTTCCAAACATTTACAGGGGTACATTTTGGTACATATCTTTTCAGAGCATCATTGGTACATCTTACATAGTTTTCACAGAGCAATATTGTTACAGACACAAAGATTCACATGGTTCTCGACATCCCACAGGGGGATCCTGTCCCCTTGAGTCGCCATTGTTAACCCCTAGATTTTCAAACTTGAAAATCTTGAGGGTTAAGAGACACAACATGCACTATTTTGGCTAGCATTTTGAAATTCTCCTAGAGTTTATCACTTGTGTTGAGTGTAACACACTCGACCCCTAAACTACCTTTTTAAGGGATGGGGCATCAAAATTTCGCTTTTCTCAATCATCTCGAATCCTCTTCCCGATATCTCCATCACTTTCTTCTTGTCAAGAGATTTCCAACGACTGTTACCATGCTCAAATCTGAGCTCTGAATTGGAAGTTATGCCCTTTTGAAGCTGTTCAGGCATCATTGGTTAAAGGCCATGTGGCACCCACGTGGATTCACGTCATTTGTACCATTCCACCTGGCACAGACTCGACCAAGGTTGTCAACCTTTAGCGATGACATGGCCACTGGAGGGGCGGTTACAGGGAATGTTCCCCATGCTTTCGCGATTACCGGGCCTTCGGCCCTTCGTCCTTCCTGTCCATGTCTGAAACATTCTCTGTAACTGCCCCTCTAGTGGCCATGTCATCGCTAAAGGATGACAACCTTGGTCGAGTCCGTGCTAGGTGGGATGGTATGAATGAGGTGAACCGACGTGTGTGCCACATGGCCTTTGACCAATGATGCCTGAAGAGATTCAGAAGGGCATAACTTCCAATCTAGAGCTTGGATTTGAGCATGGTAACAGTCGTTGGAAATCTCTTGACGAGCAGAAGGTGATGGAGATATCGGGAAGAGGATTCGAGATGATTGAGAAAAGCAAAATTTTGATGTCCCATCCCTTAAAAAGGTACTTTAGGGGTCGGGTGTGTTACAGAGTGGTATCAGAGCTGGAAACAACACTTGGCATGCTTGGGCTCACAAAAGAGTCAAGTGATTTTTATTTCTTAGAAAACTTTAAGGGAGAGGGCACCCTGCCCTACCCTATCTAGTAGAGCATGATTCAAACACAGACTTGGATGGGCTTGAGAACAGTCATACGACTAGTTTACCAAGGCTAAGATGAGCCTGTTGAGAATATTACTGTCATATGGAAATTATCTGCATAAGTTCCTTGAGGAGAAGGATGCAGATTAAAATTCAGTTGGGATTTTACCCAATGAGATTGAGTAATGCTAGACTGTGGCAGAAGAAGCCTATCATTTCTTTTGGGAAATGATAGTCAGTCCTACAAAAGTGGGATTATGCCGAGGGGCATTAATAATAAAACTTGGATGCAAATGGCATAAACCAGTTTTAAGGAATACTCAAGTCCAGAAGGAAAATGGACTGAATAGGCTGCAGAAATTGCCTAAAAGTGGGCATAATGAAGCCTCTATTAATTAAAAGCGTTGATTAAATGAAGGATTTGGCATTGGGAGTACAATCCTCCATGTCTAGAGGCCTTATTGAAGTAGGTGAGATCAACTTACTTGACCTGTCATATCTAAAAAACTTCCTACTAGGGTAATCACTCTTTGTAAAATAAAAGAAGTCACGTGGACTGAGAATGAACTTCATGGAAGAAGTGAAATGACATGAGCAAGTTCAAAAGCTCATGGTTGTGCTAGGGGAGTGTGTATCCCTATTAACTTAAGGGTGTGTCTATGCAAGAGGAATAGGTCTGGTGACCATTTTCTAAAAAGGGAGAGCATGTGCAACTCTCTGGTTCCGAAGGGAAATGAGAAACAAATTTGTTTTTGAGTATAGGAATTGTTGGGCAACATTTTTCTAATCAGGTTGATAAACGAAACTGCAGAAATATGGAGTGATTGAGTGAGAAATCACCACAACCTCCCTTGCTTGGTGGATAGAAAACTAATCTGTCAGAATTCCTGTGGGAGGAGGAGAGTGACCTCCATCCCTGGCTGTTGCTGAATAGAAAGATTAATGAAATGTTGCTCCTGAATGTGGTAAAGGAAGTGTTGGGAAACTTCTATATGACCAATGGGTCAGGTTGACATCCATAGGTGGATGGTATCCATATAAGGTATGGCTTGATATGCTCAAGTAGTAGTGAGAGGGAATCTAGAAAATGATTCCCTCGATAAAAGGTCTGTTAACCAAAATTGGTTTGAGGCATGAAAAAAAAGAAGCTTGATAAGCTGTCTTGTTGCCTTGGGCATTGTTGGAATTGCCTGGATGGTGTTTTTGGATTGTTGAATAACTTTATAGTAGTTGAGGCAAAAAAATGCTTCCTTGCTGGTTGTTGTCGTATGGAAAGGGGAACATAGTTATGATTATGTCTGTTAAACTTGTCATGTGGATATCATGTGAATGAATGCAAGCCCTCAACAAAGAGGGACGCTCAACATTGAGTATCTCGATGAGACTTGTCATAAGAATGGCAGCAAGATCCTTGGGAGGAGGATCTAGAAGTCTGGTATGTCCATGTGTATGAATGACACGGAAAAGGTGCAAGCAATGAGCTTGTATGATGAATGTTTGGCTATGTTTGTATATGCTTGAGTGCATGGATTTAATGCATTGTGAAGTTTCTTGATATGAAGACTGATATTAAAACCAAATAGATATGAATGATATTAAATGTGCAAGTGATGCACATTTATGATGTAAGAGTATATGTATGCTAAAGGCACGATGTGACTGCCTGAATGAGTGAAATGTGAGGCAAGAATTGCACTTGCCAAAATGAAATGAATACCATGGATGCATGGCTGACTCCATTCTGAAGAGTCATGAAAGTTTTGTTTTGAATGATAACTTGAGGGGAATGTGTTCCATTCCCTCAGGAAAGGCTAGTATAAATAGATGAACGAGTAAATGAGAAAGGATGCTCTGTTGTCATGGTAAAACGCAACATGATTATGCCTTTGAGGATCGCATGAGAACAATTGTAAACAATCATGAGTTAAATGATTTTAATGAAAAGATGTATGTGAGCTGTAAAGTATACCTATGGTAGATACACATAGGCTTATGATTATGCATTTGGTTAAGTGCATCATGGATGTAAGTTAACAAAACAAGGAACATGTGTGGACAGATAATCTGGATGCATAACAAAGATGCATGTTTATATTCCTTATGGAATATTTGGTAAACAGCTGGAGCTAACTCATGGTTGAGGCCATCAAAGATAGTGATGGATATGCAATAAGGAAGTTGCATGCTGAAGAAGTTCCCTGTGTAAGGACTCTGTCAGGAGAACAAAGTCACAACCTTAATAACTGCTGAGAATTGAGTAGTGGACTGCAAGCATATATATATATATATATATATAAGAATCTTGGATTACATTTTAAAAACATCATGCATGAATGGAAGACTAACAAATGAATGTTGACCATTCTAATAACTGAATGGTAATGTGTAGAATACATAGGTTCATGATTCAGTATGAACAAAAAAAAGTTTGCTATTGGAGCATGTTGATGTATCCAATAGGTTAGGGTGAGCCTAACCAAGGCTTCTCAAGGAAAAATGTAGAAAGATCCTAGTAGGGAGTAGATTGCATAAGCAAAGAAAGAGAAAACGAGGAATACTTTCCTCACCCTAAAAAAAAAAAAAAACTCTGAATTGTTTAATAGAGTTGTAAGCCTTAGAAGAGCAGTTGTGGAAACAAGTACAGCTAGAAAAAGGAAAATAAATAAATTAGTAAGTTTGAATGAATAGGCTTGGTTCAGCCGTGATAAGTAAAGGCAGTGAGGCCTTGGAAAATAACTCAGTTGGACTGAAAGTCCATGGCTGTGTAGAAGGAGTTGGACAAGGGAAGAGTTCCTTGACCCCTTCCTTGTTGTTTATTGTATTTCTTTGGTACGAGAGATTGATTTACTAATGAAAGTAAATGTTTTGACATCATAGTGATATGGTTGTATGACTGTAGAAACAATTGAGAATTGTTTGTGTTGCACTCGTGAAAACATTAAGGATAATGTGATTGAGTGCATAAAGATATGCTAGGACATATATGAAAATGTTTTATTCATTTGAATGCTATGATACAAGCATTTTTATTTTACATGACGACTAATATATTTGTGATGTATGTCATGTGTAGAAAGAAATTGGAGCTGTTGAGAAAGACAGTTGCCAATGATGGACAACGTCAAGCAGAGGATGACTATGTGAAGGTTGTTGTTAAAAGATTGTTGAAGGGACTTTGGAGCCCCCTGAAGCACTATTGATGAGGTAAAAATCAGAAAAAGGGTGCTAGCAGCCGGAACAGGTATAAAATTGTTCATGCTTGTGTGGCATAAGGTATGGAGGGATTTGGTAAGAATCCCCTCTGAAGTATTTTAATTTCTTACTGATATGCGAATAATTTTGAGTGGCTATTGTATGCCATTGCTACCCAAGTAGGGTAAGATTCAGAAAAGAAGAATCTGAATAATAGAGAGAGGAATTCTATGTCAGTCAAGGATGAGTTATAATCCTTGCAAGAAAATGCATGAGTAAGGAGTACCATGGGTACAATGACCAACCTAGGGAGATTGGGAATAAAGGTGCTCATAGTTAGCACATTGCATGGAATGCATTCAGGAAATGCATGTTTTCATAAGAGGGAATACAATGGATTTTCCATTGAGGAAGGAGGACCTTCCAATACTCCACTTGAATTTTGTAGTTGTTAAAGAAAAGAAAATTTGGGTGGCCATGAGTGACGATACCTTGGTTACTAATGAAGGAAGAATGCTTGGGTGCATTCAAGAGAAACTCTTAGTTTCATATGTGCTGATTTGGGATCATGATCAACTTATAGCAGGAAGCACAGTCCCGTTGCAATAATGAACGAGAATGAATAAGCCATATGGCGAAGAGGTTGGTTGAGCTCCAACACACCATGGCAAAGTGCTTGGCATAAAGTGTGGAAAACTGGAAATCAATGCAAGGGTGCATTGTGTATGAATGTGGCCATGAATATTGGCACATTGATTAAAGTCGTTTGATATTTGAATTACATTTGGAAAATTTAGTATGTTGAAAGGATGCATACGTAAATAATGATATTTCCTTTTGCTTTGTACCCTTGAATAGATTAAAATGACTTGGACTGTTAGTATGCATAGTTTTGAAAATATAAAGTGCATGAAAACTAACAATTTGTTTGGCCGAGGAATGTTGAAATTGCAGGAAGAAAAGGGTCTTGGATATGGAAGTATTGTAAACCCATAATGAAGACCAATTGCTTGCTGAGCCAAACTGTTATGGGAAGGAAAGTCCCATACTGGTGAATCTGATTCCTATGCGGAACAAATCTGAAAATAAATGTGGAATTTGGAAATCTGTGGGTGACAGTTTTGCAAGAAAATTATGAATTAGAAATTGAGGATAATATCTCATAATTTCTATATACTTGTGATACAGGTGAGACAAAAAGATCTGTCTAGGGAGGACAGATGAAGGCTGTCAAAGATGGAAAGCATGAGAAATGCTATTGAGACATGAGAACCCTGTGGTAAGCCATGATCGCCCTAGAATATGTTGTGTTGTGGCAACACAAGTTGGAGGGACGTCTCGACAATGCAAGTCTGAGGGACACCTCGACTGTAAGGCTCAATGAAGTCTTTATAACTCTTCCTGTGCGAGAAAGCCTTGGCAAGGCAAGATGGATCGTCCGAGGGACTGTATAACAGAGAAGGGGATGCTTGAGCCTGGGCCTGGAGGGTGAGAGACCGCAAAGAAGAGGAGACTTTGATAATTCTTATAAACTATTGATTGGGATCATGCACACAATGGGCATGTCAAGGAAAAACAGTGAGCTAAGATAACAAGACAACCATATGGATGCAGATCCATGAACTGCACAGATAAGTATTATGTTGGATTATGAAATTTTTCTCTTGAATTTTGAACAACAGTAAGATGTTTTCGCATGAAATTGTGATTAATATGCTTGTTGTCCCAAATTATTGAAGGCATGTGATGAAGGCCAAGGCTCTGGAAAGGACCTGACCAAGAAAGAGGATCAATATTTCTGAAGCAACTGAATGACAAAGGCATGACAGGTGTTACTAAGGAAGAACACTGAGGACAGTGTTCCTTTGAAGGGGGAGGGAATTGTAATACCCCTGTTTCCCCCAACTTATAATTAATCATTACTTATGATTACCATGCTATAGCATGTGAACAATGTAAATGTATTATTGTTTAGATTGCCAAAAACTGACTGTGGGGGTGAAGCCTTGAAGTACTGGCCATGATATCACTAGAGGAAAGAGTGAGGAAACTATAGAGAGGGTTCATTATGTCAAATGACCCAAATTTTCCTTGCTGAATAATAAGTCTCACCCTGATCCCAAAGAAAAAATCAATTAATAAAAGAAGGGCTAGTGGTTGAACAATCAAATACCCCAATGAATGGAAGCATGGAGGGTCTGGTTGAGGAGACAGAAAACTGTTAGCCCAAAGTACTACAGAACGCAGTTTCCTGCAGGCCCAGATTGACTCGAGTTCCTTCTGACAAAAGGAACAGGACACGTTCAGAACCTCCCTAGGGAAAAGGGAGGGCATGCAAGAGAATAAAGGAGATACCGTTCAGAAAGAGAAAGAGTGTGTGAGGCTATCCATCTCAGAAGAAGAATTGAAGGATTAAGCTTTTCTAGTTACTGGAGAGAACCAGAGGATGAATTCGGTCTCTGAGGAAGAGAATCGCTGAAGGGAATGCACTAGCACGTGCAATAGCAAGATTAGAGAACTCATGGAAGAGTTATGAACTAGAGCATAGAAGACCCGAAACCTAGACTGGAGCAAAAGAGGGTCGCGGACTTGGTGCTGGCTGGAAAGAAACCGGTGCTGGAAGGAGAGGGCATCGAGGGACAGTGTAGCTGTGAAGGGACTCTCTTGCACAGAGGAAATCCAACTGGGAAGGCATCTGATAAACCCTGTGGAGGCCCTAAGCTTAGTGGGGAAGAAGGGAGACTTCTACTGCTGCTAGAGTGGTGGAGGAGAGTAACGTCCCCGATACTGTTCTTGAGTTTGGAAAGAGAACCCATAAAACCTGACCCGAGAAGAAGGTCGTGAGCTTGATGCTGAGAGAGCACCTGATAAACCTCGCATAGGTTGTGATAGAGAGAGGATCTCTGAGAAATTTGCAGAAGTTTCCCTAGTGATATCATTGCTTGGCACGGGGGTGGCCAGAGTGCTAAGAGTGAATGTCTCTGAGCCTATGGTTGGGTGGAGAGGCAAACACCCACAGTCAGTTGGCTGGTTGCAACTTGTAATAGATAAGTATTTCATATACCTTGTGCACTTGAATTGAAATGCATGATTTAAATGCTTGTATTTGTGATATACATGTACCTCCTGGATATAGGAGGGTGATGGTATGATATTGTGTCAAAATGTGCCTCGCGTGAAATTGATGGTAATAATGCTTATTTTTCTTCTGCAAACTGCTGCATTTGAATGGTTGTAAGATGACAAGTTTTGGTTGCTGCGCTGGTTGGAAAATCCTTAAGGTGTTTTCCCAAGGATCAACTTCATAGTTCTAGAGTCGGGACAGACTCCACGTGACTACTACAGTCCTATTGATCCCTCGAAAATACCCTTCCCTGTTATAGAACTTGAGTTCTATGAATGGAAGGCGCTTCCTTCAAACCTCAGTTGCACGAAACGGGGAAACGTTTCTGAGTTTTCGAAACCAGGACGATACAAAACAAACCCTCAAAAAATGGAAATGTTGGGGGAAACGCCGTATATAAAAAAATTAATATATATATATATATATATATATATAGTTTTTTAAAAAATAAAGCATTATATTGCAAGAAAAACATAATGATACACATAAATGACATTTTAGAAGGAAAACCATGTCCATATTAACTCCCATAGATGATGAATATCATTCAT
>ML776662.1:917090-967621 GCA_009831015.1 Picea engelmannii
GCTTTCAGCCGTGTTTATACCCCATGAAGTATTTACACCCCAGAAGTATGTACACTCTTCCACGCGGGGGAGTGCAGAGGGGGGGTACCCCCTCTGCGGGGTCCGGGGGGGCTATCCCCTCGGCTGGGGGGTCTGGGGGCAAGTGGGGGTTCGGGGGCGAAGCCCCCAAAGGAAAAATTTCCTTGTAAATGTATATTGTAATTTCATTGTAAATCTGGACCGTTCATTATAAGGTCGCAGATCTAACGATAGAGATTATGTTAGGGTTTTTGCCCTAGAAGGCAACCCTCTTTTATGAGGAAAATGTATTGCGGCTATGGTTGATTGCAAATATTGTATTCTGAGAGAGGAGACTGTGAGAGAAAGAAGAGGAAGTTACAATGGGTTTTGCTGTAGGTTGTATCCCTTCATTTGCTGGACAATAATAAAGGAAGGGCCTGACAATTTCTCTGGTGGACGTAGCCCACACTGGGTGAACCACGTAAATCTGCGTCTCTCTTGTATTGTGTATCTTCTGTGTTTTGTTTCCGCATTTGTTTTATTTTATTGCTTCGCGGTCCTGTTTTTCTAACAAAGTACACGGTGGAGTCCGACCGTATGACAGAGCCGACACGTGTCATCTCATGGCTAAGCCACGTGTCTTATCGACTAATCGTATATGGTATAAGGTCGGAGAGATGGGTGCCACGTGTCAAGGTGGTGTCATCGCCACGTATCTGCCAGATGGCAAATGGTAGTAGGGACACTCGTGCAGAATGCCTCGTACGCAAGAGGGACCCACTCCGGGAGTTTGGGAGTTCGGAACTCCGGGTGTTTGGAGTGCTAAGACGCAAGCTCCAAAAGGGCCGAAGGCCGGAGCCATGTGGTAGGACTCCGGGAGTTCAGGACTTCGAAACTCTGGGTGTTTGGAGTGCTAAGACGCAAGCTCCAAAAGGGCCGAAGGCCGAAGCCATGTGGTAGGACTCCGGGGTCAAGACTCCAGAGGATTTGCAAATAGAGAAAAGTGGTTGAAGCACCGAAGCGTCGAAGTGTCGAAGCACCAAAGCTTCCCTGGTTGTAGTGTCAAGCTCTGATAGGACGGGCCCGCGTGTGTCATGGTGATGTGGCATCTTTGGATAGCTCACGTGTTATCATGGGATTGGACACGAATTATGTGTGGGACCCCACCTCTCTAGTCAAGTCCAAGCGATGTGTTAAGTGCAGCTAAATCTTAACCGTTAGATTCAAAGGTGGACAAAACTCCACCATAGATTATGGAGTAGAGAGAGAGGCTATGGGACTTCGGGTCTCCGGGAAGCTTTAGTGCTGTACAATAGAGCGTGGAAAGGTCGAAGTCCGGAGGACTAGGTTCCAGTGCCGATCGCATGGTAAGGAAAAAGGGAAAAACAAGAAGCATCAAGGTTGGGGAGGTGAATAAGCCCACGACGAATCGACAGAGACTTTCCCCTGTAAACCCTTCTTCCACGACCATGTCATTTCCAAAGGATGGCGATTGGGGCCACAACAGTGCCATGTTGGATGGTACGAGGAAAGCGAAGCTGTGTGGCGAAGGCGGTGGCCATTGGCCAATGACACCCCGAAAACTTCGGAAGGCCATAAATCTCGAACCGGAACTCAGTTTTGGACGAGTTTAGAGTCATTGGAAAGCTCTTGGAGAACAAAAGGCAATGGTGTTCTTATCCGAGGGATTCAAGAAGTTGCGGAATCAAGGAAAAAGTTATACGCTATCCCTTAAAAAGGTACTTAGGGGTCAGGTGTGTTACATTGAGAAAGAGCTTGGTTCCCATCAGAGACATATATATGATTGGTACATGGTTGCTTTGTTTCAAAGTTAGAGTTAGCTTGTGTTCCTTTACATTTTGAGAGAGATGTCTACATACAACAGGTGTTGCTACTTTTTAGGAGCCATGGTTTGAGTGAGTCTCTTGATAGTTTGGAGCAGTTATGAGCATATAGGGATGGTCCTTGCATGATTCTAGGCCCGATAACACTTTTCTGGGCGACATGCAAGAACTTTCTATTTTTAGCAGTTTAAGCTCCATGCCACAGATTCAGAGTCTAAGCCCATATTATTGATCCTTGAGACATTCTGAGTCTTTTGGACCTTTTCCGGGAAGATTTGACAAATATTTCTATTTTTAGCAGGATGAGCACTAGGGCTCGCATGTCAATTATGATTGCGGATTCAGATTCCTTGTGAAAAATCGAATCCAATGAGTATAAAGTCATGGACATGTAGAAAAATTTCTATTTTTAGCAGTCATCGTCATCTCGAGCAGTACCGAGTGGCAAGCTCATATTTCGACATGTGGCAGAGTTTTAGTGAGATGTGGCATCTATGTGGCATCTTTTGACCAAGGGTGGATGGGATGAGGTGGCATTTCCTGGGAGAAAGTTTAGCCAATCTAGGCTAACTTTTCTCAATAACCTTTCCTTACTCACCTTTATCCTTAGCGTGGCTTCCTTTTTGGGCCATGACTAAATTAGCGTGGCTTCCTTTTTGGGCCATGCAACCCCCTTACATCATGATTCGCTTTACCCTTACGTCATCCTCACATGCATGTGCAAGGTTACCCATCCATGCGCATAGCTCATCCCCTCACGTTATCACTCCCTCAACTAGCTCATAGGTCCCTAACTCCATTCATGTGCTAAACCTCACCTTCTCGTCCATGCATGCATATCTTCCCATGCACACTTGATTATCCATGCGCCATTTTTTCCGCATTAACGAACTCACTCCATATTTTCTATTCCTCCCACGAACCATCACTTATTTCTTACCCCTATACGTCTTCTCATCTCTTGCACATTAAAACCTTCTCTTTACCTCACATAACACTCACTCCTCCTAGCATGCACTAACTTCTTCTCTTGGCATGCGCTCTCTCCCATGTTCTAGCTCTTATTTCTTCACTCATATACCCTTCTTTTTACTCAAGCTCATGCCCTCTTTACCCTCACTTTGCCTTTTTCTCACATCCACTCACCCTCATGTACATGATCCCCACACATCGACTTATCTTATCTTTTTCTCTAGTTTCTCCATGCACATTCTTCTTTATCGATCACTTAAGCTTCTCT
This sequence comes from Picea engelmannii, assembly GCA_009831015.1. Taxonomy (NCBI): domain Eukaryota; kingdom Viridiplantae; phylum Streptophyta; class Pinopsida; order Pinales; family Pinaceae; genus Picea; species Picea engelmannii. The sequence goes on from ML776662.1 coordinate 920,175, forward strand.
TACCTAAGCGCATGTCATTCACACTTCCTCATGTGCCTATACTTCCTATCTTTACCTCCCATGTGTCCTCTTGCTTGTTCCTTGGATATGCGTACTCATGAGCTATATATTGGATGGATTCCATTGGTTATCCGTCGGATTATTGCAGCAGCTAGCATACTTCTTCTCTCATTCTTCTCTCTCATCCTTAGTCTAGTTACTCTTCTTTGAGCAAAGTGATCATTGTACTGGTTGTGGACTTGTCAATTATGGCGCAACCAACCCTCTTGCAAGCCAATCAATAAAGAAATTTTGTGTTTGTGTTCTAAGTTCTAACCTTGTTTCTTGGTGGTACTTTGTGAATTCTTGCAATTAGATTAGTCGCTTTCCTTGCTGTCTGTTGTGATTTTTATTGATCTTTTGAGCAGTTTCTCTCTCTATTTCTCGTCTATATTTTGTGTGCCAACCCTGCAGGATCCCTCCAAGCAAACAAACTATATTTTCCCCTTGTTTTGGACGGTTTTAACCCGCTGTCCAAAACATAACAGCGACTGTTTTTTGTCATTAAACGCAGAAAATCAGACTTGGGACAGCGGCAAATCACCTTAGGGACTCCCCCCTGAGGCTAGCAAGCACTAGCCCAAACGGAGAGGGGTCTAGCCTGTGACAATTTGGGGATTTTCTACTTGAATCCAACTTTTCATCCCTGTTATAACATGTTTATCAGCTCAATTGGAGGGTGGAATTTGTGCTAAAAGGACTGTAAACCCTTAGCTACTCCTATGATACCAAATCTAAAATTGCATAATGACTTAGATTCAACTTTTGTAGGTCCTTTAGGGTATACATAATTGATTGGATCCTTGATGTATCAGGTTATTATCAAACCTAATATATGTTTTGTAGTGAACACTTTGAGCCAATATATGGTTGAGCTGAGGAAGATTCATGAGGTAATTGCAAAACATGTGCTTCGTTACTTGAAGGCAACAGTACATTATGGTCTAAGGTATACATAAAAAGGTGAGTTGATGTTGCATGGGTTTGTTGATTCTGATTGGGTAGGGGATGCTAGTGATAGAAAGAGTACTTTAGGTTGACGCTTTAGTTTGGGTTCATGAGTGATATCTTGGTTTGGAAAGAAGCAAGGATCAATGGCATTGAGTTCAACAGAGGTAGAATACATGGTAGCCAACATTGCTAGTTGTGAAGCCATCTGGTTTTTCAAGTTGATAGAAGAGTTGGCAGGTTAGATGTTGGAGCCTACTATGATCTACGGTGACAATCAAATGTATCAAATTCTTAAAGAATCCAATATTCCATGATCGTTCCAAGCACATCGTCATTAGGTACCACTTTCTTCGGACAAGATTCAGAAAGGAGCAATGGTTCTAGAATATGTGCCTTCATATTCATAGGTTGCATATATCTTGACTAAGCCCTTGGCAAAGGGGAAGTTCAAGATGTTTAGGGGGAGATTAGTTTGGTGGAGAACACTTTCCTCGCTAAGAGGGAGTGTTAGATTTTACCTATAGCTTTATTAGTGTTATCCCTTAAACTAGGGTGCACATAGTCCATAGCTACAGCTATTGTACTATTCAGATCTATACAACAAGAAGGTACCTTCATGATAGTGCTATACAGAGAAGGATGGCACAACACTCAACAAATTAGTGCAATAGGTTTAGTAGGCAAATGGTGCAATTGTGTAGGAGGCATGTATGTGCCAATCTTAGGATATTTCCAACTTTACCATTGCAGTTCCATATCCAGTTTCAGATTTAGTAGTTCTAGTTTTGGATGGAGTTAGTCTATTATTGGAGTTTTTCTTTTGTTAAGTCTTAGCATGCATTTACTATTATTAGAGAAAGGTGCAGGCCCCTATACCAGCTAGGGCATTTGCATGGGATTTGTTTATTTTGGATGAGGGTGTAGACCTCTAGGAGGAACCAACAGGTTTGCTTGGTGCAGTGTACCTCTAGTGCGAGGCACACTTCTCTTGGAACTCTTATTCATGCAACTAGGGTACACTAGATGTGTAAATTAGGGTTAAGGTTTGACATAGTGAAACCATTTTCTTCTTGCATCTATCCACATACATCGTGTCTTCCCTCTTCTTTCTATTCTAAAAAGGATATGCAAGGCGCACCACTGAGATGGTTAGTGAGATTTTTGGTTTTGAACTATTGCAGTGTATTTCCTTATTTTTTGTATTCAATAGAAGATAGATGTGATCGAGAGTTTAGATCTGTGTACTTGCCATTACTATTTTTCTGTAGCATGTGTTTTGTAGATTCTAGTAGTCAAAGATCATTGTTTGATAAGTTTTAAGATTTTGAGTTACCTAGGGTTTTAGGATTATTCTTTGAGTGCAAAATTTGCTTACCATGGTCTGAAAAACCACACATAAATGTAACCCATGGCCAATTTTCTCCTATCCACCCTCAACAAAACCATAACAAGGGGCTCAACAACTTTGACAATCTCTTTTGCTCTAGACCAAAATTTGGTTTCAAAAACTTTCTTACAAATATCTTTCCTATCATCCTCACTGCTCCATTGAGATCCAGTCCACTCATTAGAAGAAAATATCTTCCCCGAGTTATTTGTCTAGGAAATGAGAGATTGCAACATGAGGAAGTTTGTTGCAAATTTCATGATGGCAGGCCTAACAAGCTCCTTGCCCCTTGTGTTTTTCCTTATCAGGTTTAATACCCAATGTGGTTGTAATTGTACTTAGTAATGCACTTGGAATGATCTACAACCTTACTCCAGTTTGCCTATATCTTCAAGCATGAGGATAGGTAGTGTGCAGTGCATGAAGTCCATAATATGGTTGTGTGTTTTTCCTTCAAAAACCTACTAGCAGCAACATGGTTAGAGGCATTATCGGTGATGATTTGTACAACATTCTCCACCATCACGTCTGCAACCACCTCATCCAAAAGCTGAAATAATAATTGTGCATCTTTCACCTGATTAGATACATCTTCTGTTTTGAAAAACATGGTTTCTTGTGGGAAAGAAACAAGGACATTAAGTATGGCACGGGAAGTTTCATCATTCCATCCATCTGACATGATGGTACATCTCATTTTGGTCCATGATTCTTTATAATCCTTCAAGTAATCATTTATGGATGCAACCTCATTTTGTAGAGTGTCCCCCTGATGTCATGAAAACTAGGAACTTTGGATCCCTTACTGCATACAACTCTGGCATCTAACATATGCTGGTAATATGGTGATCAGGAAGTGTTGAAAGAGATATCTACATCATACCACCATCTAGCCATGTATTTGAAAGTTGATTCCTTGTATTGTTTCTTCCAATGGTTCTCAATTGTGCACTAAGTGCCAGTGGTAGGGGTGGAGGTGGGTGCAAAAAAATCATAAATCTTCTTCCTCTTTGGTGGATGTTTTTCATGAATTGGAGCAGAATATCTAAAGGGATCACTAACAGAAGGGTTAGTGGAGAAGCCTTAAAAACTAAGGTTGCCTACAGATGCAATCTCTTTCCTTCTCCATATCTCATCTTCGATCTCTTTCTGCTCTCTATTTTCTGCTATATATTCCTCAATAGAGGCTAGCATTTCCTGTCTAATATTCGGGTCAAGTTGTCCATGTTTGCTTTTTGCAAGAGTTTCTATGCAGATATATATGATGAGATTCTGGGATTCTCAGCCTCCCACAAGGAGAAGCTGTCCCAGATGGAGCCACTGTTATCACTGGATTGAACAGGGAATTTCCAAGGTGATTTTCAGTGTGATTGTGAAGGGTAAAATTACTGGGCATAAGGAGATTGACAGTTTTGCATGATGAAGATGTTTTTTAACATGATTTCAGTTTAGATCAGCATTCTATTCTGTTTTCTCTCAGCTATTACATTGTGGAGGTTAAACACCATATCTCAGTTTTAATACAACATGTTAGATTGCCAATTCCGTTTCAAGTTCATTAGCATGAAGAACATCATTATCACTGCCTATCTTCTGGAGATAACTTATAAAAGTCTAGTGCTCAATAGCAGCAAGTAAAGTGCCCTACAATAAGTTTTTCTAGTGTTGAAAATAGGCAGTAGACCCATTGCTTTTCTCTTTGTTCAATGGCATGAGGAGTGTCGTTCATAAAAGAAGGTGCTTCTAGCAATAAAGCATATCTATTTGCTCTAGTAAAGACTGCCAACTATGAAATGGATGGTGCTGCTGTTAGAGAGGAACAAGTTTAGGCAGGAAAAACACATTGCTATTCCTGTCTCTATGATGTTGCCGCCATTATGAGGATGATGTTTTTTTAGGAGAGAAAAACACTCGGAATAATTGCTATTTCTAAGAGACAAAGGTGCTACTTTTGAAGAACTTTAGTTGCTGATGCCTTTGGCAGATAAGCACCCATGTATTTACTAATTTGGAATGGTGGGCGCCATCTTTCCTTGCATACAACTGTTATCAAGTCGGGTATCTATTGCTGTTTGGGATTAAGTCAAGCGCTGCCTCTCATGCCAAATTTAACTGCAGTTTGTGCCAAAAATATTCCTGTCTTGTGAATGGATAAGACAAGGAAGGGTGCTGCCCTTTAGTCTCTAAATTCAGCACATAAGCAAATAAAGGAGGGGCGCTGGCTTCTGTGTTAAAAGAAGCGCTGTATTTCCCTGATTTGGAACTTCATAGTTTGGAAGAGAAGTCTGCTTTTGTGCAAGTTTTGAGCAGATTTTTCATGATAAAAGAGACCTTGAGGCATCTGGGCAAAACCATTGGTGCTTCTTGAGTCCTTTCCCTGCTTCTTGCTCTTCCATTCGCATGCTTGACACTTCCTGTGCCTTTCCTGTCAAGTCCTTGAGTTCACTCAAGATTTGCTGTTGGTGGCTCCTGTATATCGTTCACACCATTGTTGAAAAGATCATCATTGGCAAAAAATCGGCGAGGGTCTGGACTCTGGAATACAACTTCTTGGCAACATCAGTGAAAAAATCGGCAAACCACTGCAACCATTAAAAAACACAAGACAAATAGAGTGCTTCAGCAGTGACTTTATATCTCCTCAAGTTCTTTGTGATGTCATTCTGATATTATCAGACTTTGTATCAGCAGCTTTGTTAATGAAGAACGTTATAATAGTGGTGGTCAATTACCTTGTGTTGAATGAATTCATTTATTTGGTATGAAAATTTCTGAGTTGATGAGATTCAAGTTTGTACTGCTTGCCTTGTTAATTTTCTCTTAGCTTCAACTTTTTGACTCCATATCGATTGGACTTAATGCACCAGTCAGAATTTGATTTGAAAAGAGTATTAGTCACTGTTTAAAGTATTTTTATGTTGGTTTAGAGCATATAAGTATTGTTAGGGATACCCCCCTAGGATCAGCAAGCACTGATCCTGAAGAGAGAGGAACAGTGTTGGTAGCAGCAACATAGTTTCTAGGCTGCCATCTGGAACCCTCAGGCATCATGCAGGAGATCAATCTGGGTGATAACACTGAACAATTTCTTTATATTATATTTTTAGGTAAATTTTTCCATTTAATCAAGAATGAGTATCTCTGGTCAGTGGTAGCTAATTTTCCATGAGACCATGTAATATTTTGAGAATAATGAGAATGCTGAATTCAACATGAACTGTATGTATGGTGGTAGGTATCTGTATTTTAGACAGCCTGTTGATAATAATTTTTCCTTGTTGAGTGCTCTCAGACAGTAATCAGCCGATATATGGATTTCCAACCGAAAAAGGGAAATTGTTACCTTGTTAAGCAATTTGTACAGTGATGCTTAGATATCAGTATCTTCATTAAAGTCGAAATGCAAGATTATATTGTCATAAAAGTGAACAGTAACCTCAGCTATATGGCATGGAAGATGGAGACCTGTATATCAAATTGAAAGCTTTATCATTTTTGAGTTCTCCTATCTTTAAAAATCATCTTGTTTTCTAGGATTTTATCCATGCTATATCTGCAGTTATAGGCAGTCTTTAGCTTTTTGATGCATCTAATGTCAGAACAGAAGTGTGTTGGTGACAGTGACCGAGTGGTCGTAGATTGATTCAGAATCATCTGGTTGCATTGGCCTTCAGGAACTAAAGGAAATCCCATGTCATAGACAGAGAATATGAGACGTCAGTGAGTTCTATTTTTCATGCTTGTTTCCCTTAGAGTTGGCTGGGACCTACGTTTACAATATTTTGATTCCTTGCCTTTACCTGTAAAAATCTACCTTCTGAAATCCCTGGTACTGACTTGTTAGGATAAGGAATAAGGTGCTGTTTGTTTTCCTTTATGTAGTTTCCTGCTTGCAAACTTCAAGCTCCTCATTGTTCACTCTTGTAGGGATTTTTGTGTTCTGGTCAATCTCCTTTTTATTGTAAAATTAAATTGCACACACATCTGGGATAAATTAGGAGTTCACAGTGCATGAATAATCACTGCATTTATTCTGATTGAAGCTACAATTTTCTCTTTTTACTTTGACTGAACATTTTTAATTATTTTTAAATTTTGGACAATTGAAGAACTAGCTCCACTATATTGTAATCAGAAAATGACCCCATATAGCGATGTATAATGGATAATATATTGGGAAATCAGTTCAACGTTGCCAGTGGTTAAATCTGAGTCAACAATATCTCGACCAAACTCCTGATTTTAGTTATTGGAGTTATAGTGATAGCTCCATCTGACCTCCTTTGTTTCATTGTTGCAGGAACTCCAGCCAGCAACATAGTGGGGCACATATTGAGTAACAGAGAATGCATTTATTTTCAATGTGGGCATTTCAAATAATTGACACACATACCTTTCACCCGCCCACCCTCCCTGGGGTTGAAGGTGTGTGTGAGTGTGAATTCATTCACCCTGTAGCTACTGAAAGATTATGCTCGACAATTTGTGAAGGGGTTAGTGGGTGCTATTAGTGAGTTGCTCGATGAATATGGGGATAATTTATTTAAGAATAGGAGGATGGAAAATAGAGCAGATCAAAATAGTTTGAGTCAACTGAAGTTGACTGTTAGTTTTCAAAGTGTTGTTATGCTTATTTTGATTTCAGGGTACATAGTCAATAGTTTAAGTCAACATCTGAAAATAGCCGATCACAGAAGTTTTGGTTAACTGAAGTTGACTAGGTTTTCAAAATGTTGTTATTCTTATTTTGATTTCAGGGCACATAGTCAACAGTTTGGATCATCATGAAATAGCCGATAAAAACAGTTTGGGTCAACTGAAGTTGACTGTTAGGTTTTCAAATTTTCATTCTGCTTATTTTGATTTGAAGGTAGATAGTCAATAGTTTGGATCATCGTGAAATATTCAATGAAAACAGTTTGGGTCAACTGAAGTTGACCAGTTTTCAAAATGTCGTTATGCTTATTTTGATTCGAGGGGACCTAGTCAACAGTTTGGGTCATCACGAAATAGCCGATCAGAACAGATGGGGTCAACTGAAGTTGACTGTTAGGTTTTCAAAATGTTGTTATGCTTATTTTGATTTGAGGGTACATAGTCAACAGTTGGGGTCAACTAAAGTTGACTGATAGGTTATCAAAATATCATTATGCTTATTTTGATTTGAAGGTACATAGTCAACAAAAGTTGACTAGTGCAAATGAATGTTTACGTACTCTGAATGTTTAAGAATAGATGAGAGAAAGATTTAGAGTTTGGATAAGTGATATATAAATTTGTAATGTTGGTTACATGTTTCCCAACTTTGATGCATCATGTTTGTGAATTGTGAATCTTATCATAGACTTGTTTTAATCTATATCAATGTAACAAATATGCATCGAAATAAGTCCTTTTCTGCACACACAATTTGAAAGAGAATATTAATGTGAAACAAAATTCCAAATCATGTGATATGCCACTGTAGTAGTAAGATTTGTAATTATTATAGGCATCACATAGATAACAATCACAAGCTAAGGAAGGCTTACAAGGCAAGACATATGAAGTTATGAACCATCACATCAACCCAAGGATGTCCATAAAAAAACTAGCTTTCGGATTAGCAAAAAGATTTTGGTGTTGGCAATGCCATATAAACCACCTTTTACTCTCAATTATTAGCATATGAAATTATTTGCCACTTACCCACAATTTGAAAGGGAGTATTGATGTATTTGATTGCAAATAGAGAACTCTTGGCACTTAAATTTCGTCCCTTTTAATGTTTTGGCAATATTCATTATTATCATGAGTAGTAAGTTTGTGTCTTTGAGAATGAAAGGATAACCAATTTCATTTTGGTCACTTTGTTGTTATTTGGATTTGTGTTGGGCAATTCAATTTATTGGCCCAGTGTCAAGCCTTCATGCTTTGAATAATGAAGGCCTTCTCAACAACTTGCAAATAACATATTATATCGTTGAAGTTGTTAAAGTTTTCTTTCATGGATATTGGTATTACTATTTTTGTATGGAGTAACCTAATCTCTTAGTAAATTAGGTCTCTTTCCATGAAAGAAAACTTCAAGGAGATGATAAAAATCTAGAAGAAATTTCAGGAATGAGGAGAGTTCTACCATCAACCATTAGAGTAAATTTGGTTAAAAGATGAGCTTCATAAGAAATTATAAAATAATAAGCCATGTATGCCACATCAAACTGCTGTATAAACTAGTCTAATCTAAAATTACTAGCTGAAAATTAAAAATAATAATGAAAAGTTTAAATTCTTATGCATATACAATGAATGATATTAAATATTATATAATAAATATTTACTATAAATATATAACATGAAAGTAAGATAAATAATCTCTTATTAATATATGATAATAATAATAATATATATGATAATAATATATATAGTAATAATAATTTATAATAATATAATATGGATTAATAATTATAATATAATGTATTATAAATTTTATTATATTATGTGAAAGTACTATGAATATATAACATGAAAGTAGATAAATAATCTCTTATTAATATATGATAATAATGTATATGATAATAATATATATAGTAATAATAATTTATAATAATATAATATGGATTAATAATTATAATATAATGTATTATAAATTTTATTATATAAATTTCAATATAATAATATCAAATATATAAACATATAATATAGTCATTATAAAATAAATTAATAATTATAATAAAATAATATTATGAATACTTACATAAGCATGTTTATCAACTAATATATAAAACTTATATTTATATAATACTACAAATTAAAATTATATTTATATAATACTATAAATTAAATGTATAATACAACTTTATAATTCTATAAATTCTATAATTCTATAATATTAAAAATCAATATTTATATTACAATAATAATAATATATAATATATTATTATATAATAATATAAATTATACAATTACATAATAAAAATCAATAATTATATTACAATAATAATAATATATAATATATTATTATATCCCCCGGATGGGGTGTTTCGAGAACAGCCAAGCCACATGGAGGCGCAGCCCGGGCACGTGGAGGTGCCAGTCGAGCAAGTCATTAATACTGGCCTCACTCCCGGCTGTGCGAAGTTAAGTCGAGGCCCGGCCTCCGTAATCCACTAACTGCCGATGGACCTCCTCGCGCGTGAAAGGAGAACGGACCGACAGAGCAATCGATGCAAGGTGTTAATGGCGTTAATGGCGTCTATGTATATCCTTGCTGCGGGTTTTGTTCATTATTTCCACCACAACAACAGATCTCCCACCCTGCTCGCGAATTCGCCCCAGCTTGCACAGCACAATAGAACCGGCAGTTTGACCCTCCTGGTCATCATGCCACGAATAAGGGGCCGGCCTCGTCGAGGAGCAGGCTGGCGTGCACCAAAAACTCGCAGGCAACGACACCAGCGCTTTGTTCGGGCCTTTCATGTGGCCAAGAAAAATCGCAGAGGCAGTGCTAACACTGCGCTTGCCACTCACGAGGAAGAAGGCCTAGCTATTGCATACCATGATGACCTCCCCGAGGATAGGAAGCCGACAGCTCCTCTGCCGAGTTTTGAAATTCCGGCAAGTGCTTTCGGACAGGCCACTCCTCCGCAGCCAGCCACTATCCCCAGCGATTTCTATGCGGCCTGTGTAATAGAAGAACAGCTACCAGACCTCAACACTCGGGAACACGAGCATGGACAGGCGCCGGTTTGCAATTCAAGAGCACTAGCAATGCAACACGAGGAAGCGGAACCACCACCGTTGTCGCTGCTGCATCCAGACCACCTCCAGCTGATCTTCGACCTTCGCAGCTCAATGGATGACCAGACGTTTAGAACCGAAGGCATCAGCCGGCGTCTGGACATGTTATTCACGGCTTATTCTCGAGCTTCTCCACACAGACAATGTCCTACCTGTGCGCAGGCCTTCACTTTCACCGGCAATGGCGGCTCTTCGACGAACTAGGTTCTAGCTCCTCCTGTTTCCTCATGCTGCATCTTTTGCTTTGTTTTAGAGCTATGGCTCACAAGACTTTTAGCTTAATTTGCTACAGTTTAGTCTTTTTTGTATGGTTGCACTCTGTGAACAAAATCCCTGGTTTCCCTCGGGCAGGGTGGCGTAACTCTACGTCTAATTTTGGCTATCACAATGGACAGGCCAGTTGTCCTGGTTTCCTCTGTTGGCAGGACAACTGGCACATGCTTGACAGGTGTATGCTTACTATGACAGTTTAATACAAAGGCTCTACTTTTTTATTTATATATATATATATATATATTATTATATAATAATGTAATAATAACAATATATATATATATATATATATATATATATATATAATGGAAGTACACATTATTAATTATATATAATAATAGTGGAAGTATAATAAATAAATGATAATAGATATTATACAATAAATGATTTAAGTACTAATAACATAAAATATTTTATATTTGGTGTTTCAAAAATAGTTAACATATCTCTAAATGATTTCACTGAGATCTTAACTAAGATAAGGTGTACATATGGTTAAATATTGTCAAATAGAAATATGACACAATCATTTTTTACTTTTATATGTTCAACTCAACCATTATTGTTGATTACATTCTTCGAAATTCTATTGGTTATTGAATTTCCAACTCAACAAGCACGATTTTTCTTATAAGGCTAGTTACACATCAAAATGCCACACTTAAGTATATCACCCTAAGTGTCATATGCACCTTGGTAAGTGTCACAAGTGTCGTCAAGTGTTGTATGCACCTTACTAAGTGTCACATGCACTTTTCTATGTGTTTTAACCACTTGAAACCATCAACGAACATTTTCTACGATCCCTATTAAGTCATATTGGAGGAAGAAACCCATCATTTCAAGGCCAGAAACACACTTTTTACTTGAAAAAACGATCATTTTTTGGGCATTTTTGAAGGGTAGCACTCCTTGGCCATGCTAAGGGAGTGCTACCCCATATATCAACTCCCCCTTTACCTTATTTAGGGAGTGTTGATCTAGGATCAACACTCTATCTCTAACTATATGGGAGTGCTGATTTTGGTTATAGGAAAATTTGGAGAATTCCACTTCTTTCTAAGGTCAACTCTTGGAGATGAGGTTGGTTTGGATCGAATGCTATCCTATGGCACTATCCTAGGATTATATCCTAACCTAAAGGAGTCATATCCTCAACTAATCCCCAAACATACTCATGGTGGTTGAGCCTCCCAAGACTATAAAAGGAGGCCATTCCAAGGTGAAGAAAAAATAGACATATATATCAAACTTATGATCTTGGGATTCATGCAAGGGTATGGATGATGAGAGCTTGGAGGAGTGATGCATCATCATCCATGTTTGTAAGCATTCTCTTTGGGTTCTCATTTTAATATACTTGGCCTATTTCCTTTTAGTATGTGTTTACACGTGCTTGACTATGCTTGTCTTAATCTTCATAGATCGATTGATTTTATCTAATCCATTAGATTAAGAGATAGTCGTTTGTTTCTTGTTGTCCATTGCAGATATTGTTTGGAACTCACGAATTGGAGCAGCTTGGACAAACGTCGTAAACAAGGTACATCATACTTCCCCTCCTCTCTTTTTTGATGGATAAAATGAATCTATAGGAATGGTAGTGTCCAAAGGTAATTTTCTGTCTTGGTAGAGGGGTATGTACTCCAAGGGATAGTTCACTTGTTTGTAGGGGAATACTTCTGTAACAAAAATTGACGACTCCACTAGGGAAGGACATTAACTTATCTTTCCTTGGATCGTCTGAGCTTTTGCCCACGTTTAGATATTATTTGTTGTGATCTACTTCCCTTTCTCTCTTCTTCATTGAAGATTTCACAGAGTTTTTGGCAAAGTTTGTAATGTTCCTAACTTGGCTTGTCTGGGAAACAATGATAATCCGATGTATCTACTGTAGATAATTCATTGTTACAACATATATATGACTATATAGATGATAAATGAGACAAACGACTGCAAATCTTATATTATGATATCTTTGTGAGTACAATGTCGAATGCAGCTGAATGAAAATGAATCACTCGGCTAGATCAAATGAAAAAATGATATTAGTTGGAATACAATAAGCAAACTAAATGATAATACTCAATAGTAGATGAACACTGCAGGATCAATGGATGAACTGAAACTATGGCAGCTCGCATGGTAACTACTGAAAGTCTGGAAAGTTCGCCCTGGTGGCTAAAATTCTCGGAATGGCCTGGAAACTGTCCCAAATGGTGCACCCTTCTCTATCCCTTAGTCTTGTTGACTGAATGACCCCTCTGCTGGTGTGTCTGGACCCTGGATGGATCCCCCTGAGGGAATGCGCCCCTCTACTACTGGAAAACTGCACCCTAGTGATTCCACCGTCAGAATCAGCTGAGATGTGTCTCAAAATGATCGCCTTGGCCTATTGTGAAATGGGTCGGAAGGATTTCCCTGGATCTGATCTGGTGATTGCTCGGGAACCCCAAATGTGTCCGCCCAAAGTGTCGCACTCCCAATGTTTGGAAAATGCGCCCCAGATGATTCCTCTGTCAGAATCTGACGAGGAACCAGGAAAAAATTGTGCCTTGCCTTCCTCTCAACTAGGTTGGAGGGGAATCTCTGAACTCTCCTTGGATGGGACAAGTTGATTCACTGAACCTCCTCAGAAGCTGCGCCCTCACCCTGAATAAGTGCACTCTTGCTGTTGGAACCTGTGTAACTGCTGCTGAAGAATGATGGAATACCCGAGTGATCTTTCCAGTGACTAGGGTGTGTTTATCAACAACGAAATCAACCAACTGGTGTCTTCCTCCTGGAATCCACTGAACTATCTCTCTTGAGATGCGCCTCTCTCCTCAATGACAAGTCAAAATCTACATAATGATGAATTAGGTTGTTGAACCTTCTCTTATAGCTTCCCAAAACCCTAATTCACTGTTGACTGCTAATTTGAGCTCGTCTATTCTATTTTTAGCTCAAATTGGCTTAAAAGTGTTTTTAGCCACTTTTAGCTCAATGTCACTTTTCGAATATAACACCTTTGACTGGAGTGACCTCTAGTAACCCTGTTTACCTCTTTTTGGCCCTGGCTATAGTCTAATGGGGTGGTTTATACCATTAAGCCTCCTCTCTGGAGCTCCTATTTGGAAAGAGACATTACAGTCCTCCCTTCCTGAAATTGCGTGTCCTTAAGAAATACCAATCCAGGGTGCTGCAACACCTGCTCGCTCTCCCAAGTAGTGTCCTCTACTAGAATCCCTCTCCATCTAATCACACACTCTATGATGACCCTGCTCATTTTTCTCTCTCGGAACTCAAGTACCTCCTCTAGAACCAACTCCAACTTTCCCTCCTCATCCAATGGGGGAAGCTCCTCTGATGTGCTGATGAATTGTCCCACTGCCTTTTGAGCCAAGATACATGGAACATGTTATGAATCTTTCTCCCCTTTGGAAGCTCTAGCTCATAAGCAACCTCGCCTACTCAGCGCATGATCCTGTAAGGGCCATAAAATCTGGGCTTGAGCTTCTCGGCCCCACTATTTTTCAGAGATGACTGTCGGTAAGGTTGGAGTCTCAAGAAAACCAAATCCCCAACCTCAAAGCTGCGCTCTATCCTATGCCTGTCTGCACTCATCTTCTGTCGGTTCTCGTTTGCAGTTTCTCTTTCAACAACTTGAGAATCTCCTGACTCTTTGTGATTCAATCCTTGGCCTTGGGGACTTTGCTCTCCCCAAAAACCAAGTCTACCAAAGTGAGAGCATCATATCCGTACAATGCTCGGAAGGGTGTCATACCAATGGACACGTGGAAAGTGGTGTTGTAGCAATGCTCTCCTAAATGTAGCGACTTGACCCATGTTCTCTGTTGTCCCCCTACATAGTTCCTCAAATACCCTTCAACACACTTGTTGGCGATCTCGGTCTACCCATCTGTTTGAGGGTGATAGCTAGTGTTGGGTGTCAACTCTGTCCCCACCAATCTAAACAACTCCCTCTAGAATGTCCTAATGAACCGACTGTCCCTGTCACTGATGATGTTCCTCGACAACCCATGAAGTCTGAAGACCTCCTTGAAGAATAACTCAACTACCTGAACTGCATTGTACTTTGTCGGTATGGCATAGAAGTGAGAAAAATTGTTCAATCTGTCGACCACTACATAGATACATTCCTTACCTTGGACCTTGGGTAGGCCCATGATGAAGTCCATCGATATACTTTCCCATTTCTTCTTTAGAATGGGAAGTGGCTGGAGTAGCCCTATTGGAAGAGTATGATCTGACTTGTTTCGTTGGAAAGTCACACACTCACTGATGTTTCTCATAACGTCCTGTTTGAGGCCCTTCCATCAGAACATCTCCTTGATTTGTCTGTAGGTTTTGAAAAACCCCTGATGGTCTGCTAGTGGTGAATCATGAACTGCTATGAGGATCTTCTTCTTGAGCCCCTAATTTGGCTCTAAGTAGACTCTATCCTTGTAGAATATGACATCGTCAATGACCTTATACCTATCATCCTGTATCTGCCCATCCATAACCTCACAAGGGAACTTGTTCTTGGAATATTCCACTAACAAGTGGGATTTCCAATCTGCTGAAATCTCCATCAAAGAACATGTCGCAGGTCTCCTCGATAGTGAATCGACCACGATGTTATTCTTCTCCTTAACATACTCTATGTCGAAGTTGAATGCATGTACCTTTGTCACCCATTTCTACTGGTGCTCACTGCGGTCCTTCTTCTCAAGGAAATACTTCAAGATGTTGTGATCTGTTTTGACCACAAATTTGTTGCCCACCAAATATTGTCTGAATTTGGTCAAGGCATGCGTGATTACCAGCATTTCATTATTATATATGGAGTACAACCTCTTGGGCTGACTGAGCTCCCTGCTCTCAAATACAATGGGGTGTCCTCCCTGCATCAAAAATGCCTCGATACCCTCGCCAGATGCATCGCACTCTAATACGAATGGCATAGTGAAGTCTGGTAATGCTAACACTGGACATGTGCCCATGACTTCCTTCATGTGATCGAAATATTTTTCGTGACACATTGGTCTAGATGAAAGCCCCATGCTTGGTGAGATCCGTCAGTGGTTCTCCAAGCTAAGAAAAACCCCTGACAAACCGCCTGTAATAGCTGCATAGCCCAAAGAAGCTCCTCAACTCTGTCATGTTCCTGGGTGTTGGCCAATCCAGAATGGCCCTGATCTTCTCCTGGTGTACCTGTACCCCCTATGCACTGATGATGTGGCCCAAGTAAAGTAGTTCTGTCATACAAAACTCACACTTGGACTCTTTGACGTATAATGATTGCGCCTCCATGATGCTCAAAACCTCATCTAAGTGCCTCATATGCTCCTGCCATGTCTTGTTGTAGACCAAGATGTCGTCGAAGAAAACCAACACTGATTTCCTCAACTGATCCATGAATATGTGGTTCATGCAAGACTGAAATGTATTTGGTGCATTAGTTAGCCCAAATGGCATAACTAGAAATTCAAAATGTCCAAAGTGACACCGAAATCTCGTCTTCTCTATGTCCTGCTCTCAGATGCTGATCTGATGATACCCAGAGCATAGATCAATCTTTGAGAAGAAAACTGCCTCATGTAGTTCATCCATCAACTCGTCAATGCGAGGGATAGGATATCGGTTCTTTATGGTTTTCTTTTTCAAGGCCCGATAATCAATACCCATCTTCATGGTACCATCCTTCTTCATAACTAAGACAACTAAAGAGGCGAATGGGCTGTTGCTCGGCCTGATGTGTCCCATCGCTAGAAATTCCTTGATTTCTTTCTCTATCTCATCCTTGAACCTCTTAGGATGACGATAGGGGGGTGTGATCATAGGTTTGTCCCCCTCCTCCAACTCAATGGTGTGCTCAAACCCCCTGACAGGTGGTCTCCCTAGTGGAATCGATCCAAAAACTTGTTGATTTCGTCCCAACAAATTCCTGATCTTTGTATGATACTATTGTCAACCCTCTGAATCCTTCGGCGTAGTGATCAAGAACTCTGCGGCATATGGTACCTCCCCATGTTTGAATATCCTCTCCATCCTCTTGGCCGAAACCGTCATGGGTGCTCTTGTTGACATGCCTCTCAGAACAACCTTCTTTCCGTCATGGTCTCTGAACCCCATCTCCAAGGTTTGGTAATTGGTGGTGATTTTTCCCAAGGTGATCATCCATTGGACTCCCAATACCGCATCTGTGTCAGATAGGTCAACCACATAAAATGTGTCTCTCACTGTGTAGTTGCCTAACTTTATCTCCAAGTCCAGAACTCTATCTAGACACTTCACTCTATGGCCATCTATTACTGCAACATCAAACCCATCAAACTTCTCTATTTGAAGTGCCCATCTACATACCAATGAAGTGTCAATGAAGTTGTGGGTGGCCCCACCATCTATCAGGGTGATTCCCCATTGCCCCTGAATAGTCCCTATGATCCGGAGGGTATCATACCTGGGAACACCAAAAAGGGTCTCTATGACTCCTCCCTTTGCTGGTTTCCATCTGTTAGCCTGCTCATGAGGCTGTGGAACTACCGCTGGGTGGGCCCCTGCCGGTGTCTGTGGTCTACGGGGAGGCTGCTCCTCTGCCTATGTCGAATCCTCCTTTGAGCTAGTGCATCCACTATCCTGCTCCTCCTCCTCATTGTCCACACTATCTGTTGCCACTTCAATATAATGAATCTCTCCCTTTCCCATGCACCTGTGGCCTGGGACCCAAGGGTCTTTGCAGTTGAAGCAAAGTTTCTTCCTCATAAGCTCTTGCCTTGTCTCTCATCCAGCTTCTCCTTGCCCTTCCATTCTCTCTGGAATGGCTTCTTGTCGCGATCCTTCTATGGTACGAAGGGTTTGGAAAAGGGTTTAGTCTTTAGCACTGAGTCTGCCAAATCTCGAGTGCGTAGAATGGCATCCTGTGAGGTGTGAGGCCTGTATGCCTTCACCCATCCTCTCAAAGGCTCCATGAGTCCCTCTGTGAATAACATGATCATCCTGGGATTTGATATATCTGTCACTTCCACTGCTACCCGCTGAAACTCCGTGATGAACACCTTTGTTGTGCCAGTTTGTCTCAACTAGGCTAGATCCCTGAAGTGGATCTCGGGATCCCTCCTGTCAAACTTGTCCACGAGTCTCTATGTGAACTCCCTGTAGGAGGTGATGTGATTGTGACCCAACGTCACCAATCCATGATGCCACCACTCATGTTCCTCACCCTTCAAGTGTAGGGTAGATAAATTTATGGCCTCTGTCTCAACCATCTGGTTGAGGTTGTAGTATGTGCCTATCTTTTGTACCCAATCTCTGGTGGTGCATTTGGACGATCCGTTAAAATAAGGTATGGTGAGTTTACCAACTTTTCGGATGAAATCGATATTATTCCCCTGTTGCTGCTATTGTCCTCCTCTTTGTGGCTCTCTGGGGCGGTTCCTGAGTCTGAGTCCACAATACTCGACTATGGTCATGTCCTGATGGAAGTCACGACCCAATGCTGCATACTCCCTCCTATACTCTACAATGTCCTCCGTATGAGTGGGTAGCCTCTGTGCTATCGACTGTTGTGCTGCTACTGGGGGTGCCATATGGAAACTAGGGAATAATGGCCTGGGAATCCTACTCAAAGAGGTGTATGTCCAAGTAGGATACTGGGGTCTATTGCCTACCCCTGAGTTCTCCTATGATGCATGTGGGGCTTGTGTGCCCGGTGTGCCCACTATGTCCAGTCTATCAACCATATGCACCAAGGACTAAGTCATGGTCTGTTGAATGACTACCAGATTTCTGAGTACCTGCATGAAGGTTGCTTCTGGGTCTATGGGGGCCTTATCACTGCCCCCTGGTCTCTCATATCTGTCTCCTAACATCCTCTCTGCCTCATGCTCAACCTCTCTCTCTGCCCTTCTCTCTGCTTCCATTTGTGCCTCTTCCTCTTCCTTTGATCTGGGAGGAAAAGGGGGAAAATAAGATCTAGGTCTTCCCTCCTTGCATCTATTGTAAGTGACATATTCATCACCTACGTGCTCACGACCCTCTGGGTCCTTTGTTGCACTCATTGTCTTTAGTCATAGGCAGGCAGGACTAAAGCTCTGATACCACTGTAATGTTCCTAACTTGGCTATTCTCGGAAACACTGATAATATGATGTATATACTGTAGATAATTCATTGTTACAACATACAAATGACTATATAGATGATATCTGAGACAAACAACTGCAAATATTATCTTATGATATCTCTGTGAGTACAATGTCGAATGCAGCTGAATAAAAATGAATCACTCATCTAGATCAAATGAAAAAAGGATCTTAGCTGGAATACAATAAGAAAACTAAATGATAATACCCGATGATAGATGAACATTGGGGGATCAATGGATGAGCTGGAAGTATGTCAGCTCGCATGATAACTACTGAAAGTTTGGAAAGTTTGTCCTGGTGGCTAAACCTCTCAGAATGGCATGAAAGTTGTTCCAAATGGTGCGCCCTTCTCTATCCCTTAGTCCTGGTGACTGACCGTCCCCTCTATTGGTGTGTTTGGACCCCAGATGGATCCTCTTGGGGGAATGCGCCCCTCTACGACTGGAAAACTGTGCCCTAGTGATTCCACTATCGGAATTGACTGAGATGTGTCTCAAAATGATCACCTTGGCCTACTGTGAAATGGGTTGGAAGGATTTACCCGGATCTGATCTAATGATTGTTTGGGAACCCCAAATGTGTCTGCCCAAAGTGTCGCACTCCCAATGTCTGGAAAATGCACCCCAGATGATCCCTCCGTCGAAATTTGACGAGGAACTAGGAAAAAAATGCGCCTTGCCTTCCTCTCAACTGGGTTGGAGGGGAATATTTAAACTCTCCCTGGATGGGACAAGTTGATCCATTGAACCTTCTCAGAAGCTACGCTCTCAGAAGCTGCACCCTCACCCTGAATAAGTGTGCCCTTGATGTTGGAACCTGTGTAACTATTGTTGAAGAATGATGGAAGACCTGAGTGATCTTCCCAGTGACTAGGATGTGTCTCTCAACACCGAAATCATCCAACTGGTGTCTTCCTCTTGGAATTCACTGAACTATCTCTCATGAGATGCGCCTCTTTCCTCAATGACAAGTCAAAATTTGCATAATGATGAATTAGGTCGTTGAACCTTCTTTTATAGTTGTTTGAAACCCTAGTTCGTTGTTGACTTCTAATTTTAGCTCATTTGTTCTATTTTTAGCTCAAATTGGCTTAAAAGCGCTTTTAGCCACTTTTAGCTCAATGTCACTTTCTGAATATAACACCTTTGACTGGAGTGACCTCTAGTAACCCTGTTTACTCCTTTCTATCCCTGGCTATAGTCTCACGGGTCGGTTTAGACCATTAATCCTCCTCCGTGGAGCTCCTATTTGGAAAGAGACATTACAAAGTTTTATGAGTTTTTATCCTTTTTTTTCTAAGTTTTTGGGAAGGGCAACACTCCTCTATTGTGTACACCAGAGCATTGATCTAGGATCAATGATCCCCTATAATGTATACCATACCATTGTAGCACTATGTCCCTTTGGAAACAAGAGCGTTGATCTCATTTTCTAGGTTTTTCTTCCCCTTTCTGCTCACTTTTTCTTAGTCTGATTCTGAAGGGATTTTTGCTCAGAGACCTTTGAATACTCTTGACTTTTTTTTACTAAGGGTTTGACATTTATCACTCATTTATGTTTATCCTTTGAGTTTGAAAATTTTCTCTTAGTTGTGGTCTCCTTGGGTTAACATGATCCCTTGGTTATTTCTACCTTTGAGCTTGTTCGATCTTCATCTCGTAAATATTTTAGGTTGCTTCCCTGTTTAGAACTGTTCATCAACTAAGGTTTGGAAAGGTTGCTTGGTATTGATCCTACTTGTCTTCATTTGAAATATCTCGCTTTTCTATATGATTAGGACTCTTATGACAACCTAGATTGATTTATGTTTCTTGTTGCTCTTCATTTGAGGATTTTTGTGAGTGTTTATCTTCTTTCTCTTTTACATCTTTGAGTTCTTGATTGAATGAGTTATCATATTTGTTTCTTTCAGTTCACGTTATCCTTTGAGTGCATTCTTTGTTTGAAATCTTTTTTCTTCGTGTTATTTGTATCTGCATCTGATTCTTTTATTTTGATTAAAATTAATGAATCATTAAAGGATTTGCATTTGCTTTCTTTCAAAATCAAATAAAGAAGACAATTGTGTTCTTGCTTTTGGGTAGTGTAGTAGATTGCATTTAGAAAATTGCATTTGGGAGTTGGGTGTTTTTGTTGAAGAAAGTTGAACCTCTTCTCCATTATGTATGTAGGATTCATTGAAGAAAAAGATTTGCGTCTCATTATTCTGCATTCTTTTGGAGTCGAGTCTAAAACATCATAAATTTCACTTTCACACCCTTAAGTAAATAACAACCCTAAAATGTGTTAAGTTTTGAGCTATTATTATGTTTCTTTTCAATTTACTAGATAATAATAGCATAGGTAGGAGCACTGAGAGAAACACAATCACAAGATACACAACATTTATCTTGGGAAACCCTCAGGGGTGAGAAAACCCAACAAAAACTTCCTTAATATAGATAGCCAATACAATCCCAAGACAATAAACCAAAACACTAGAGAATATCCAACATTGAGCAATGTTCCTATCTCTTCCTTCTTCTCCCAACTACAACTACCAAACTTGTGCACTTGATGAGTGAATGAGTGAGTGAACAAATGAGGCACTAGCCTCCTTTATTTTTACTAGCTGGCAGGCGCTTGAAAGGTGTCTCTTCACTGGGAAGGGCCGACTTCTCTTCTTAGTGGTTAAATCCACTTTAATTAGGCCTAGGGGCCAACTTCTTATTTTGCATAATATAATTAGGGTTTGACCAATCCACAAAAGGGGATTTGGTCAAGTAAAAATCCCAACATGATCAATCCACAAAAGGGGATTGATCTGATGAATAATAACTCAATAATAAATAGAATACTCTTTGCAGTTACAATATTTCAACACTCCCCCTTAACAAGAAGGGTATTCTACAACATCATTAGGAGAGAGAGAGAGAGCAACAACATCAACAACATTTGGAACACTGGCTGACATATCTATAAATCATTGGAAGTTTTTCTCATCATCAATATCATCATCCACAACAAGGAGATGGAATGGCATCATCATCATCTTCATCAACATGGATTAGTATAACACTAATACATCATCATCATCAATAGAAACACGAGGCTGATACAACATCATCAACAACAACATCACAACATGAAGGCTGGAGCATCATCAACATCAACACTAAGCTGGAAATCTTCAACACAAATTTGACATCTCATCAACATCAACACTTAAGCTGGAAATCTTCAGCATGAAGCTGGCATCTCAACAACATCAAAACGAAGTTGGAAATTTTTAGCACGAAGCTAACATCTCAACAACATCAACACGAAGTTGTAAATATTCAGCACAAGGCTTACATCTCAACAACATCAACACGAAGCTAGAAATTTTTGGCACAAGGCTGGCATCAACACTACTCCCCCTTTCGAGGGAGGTCCTTTTGGACTACACCAAGCTTGTCTCGAAAGTGCTCAAACTTTACACGAGACAGAGGCTTGGTCAACACATCTGCAACCTGTTCATTTGTTCCAACATAATGGAGCTTTATGGCTCCTCTCTGCACCATATCACAAATTTAATGATATCGGATTTCTATGTGTTTTGACTTATCATGGAACACAAGTTTCTCTGTCATTTTTATGAAACTCTGGTTATCACATAGAATCATGGTTGCTTCCATATCCATATCAAATAGACCTGTCAACAACTTCCAAATCCATATGAATTCACAACTGGCGGAACATACAACAATGTATTCCGCTTCTGTAGTGATGAGAGAAATACTTGATTGCTTCCTACTCTGCAATGAGATCATGTCTGACCCCAGACTGAAACAACATTCTGATGTGCTCTTTCTATCATAGACACTTCCAGCCCAATCTGAATAAGTATATCCACTCAGTCTGAAGTCACGATCTCCATTATAACTGAGACCAAAATCCAAAGTACCCTTAAGGTATCTCATCACATGTTTTGCAACAACAATGTGAACATGTCTGGGTTCTACCAGAAATTGAGTCAAGGTGTTCACAAAAAAACATATATCTGACCTGGTGTTCGTCAGATACATCAATGATCCAATGATATGTCTGTACAACGTAGCATCAACCAAATATGACGAAGTATCAACCATGAGCTTCAACTTTGTTTCCATGGGTGTATTCATGGATTTACACTCCAACATATCAAACCTTTTCAGTATTTCAACTGCATGCTTCCTTTGGTTAAGGAAGATCTTCTCTTGGCTCTGCCAGACCTCAATATCTAAGAAATAGTGCATTAGGCCTAGGTCTTTCATCTGCAATGAGATTATTCTTACAATCAATGATGATATTTTCTTCTCTAGTTAAGAATAAGTCATCTACATACCGCTGCAATATAACAGGCTCATCATTCATAACCTTGAAGTAAAGGTTAGAATCAACTTTACTCTTGGTAAATCCCAAGCTCGTCAAGAAATTGTCAATTCTTCCATACCAAGCTCTAGGATCTTTCTTCAATCCATATAGAGCCTTCTTCAACTTGCATACATGTGTCTTCTTGTCTTCAACTTCAAACCCTTGAGATTGTTCTATGCGCACTTCTTCTTCAATGACACCATTTAAGAAAGTCATTTTCACATCCATCTGGTGTAACTTCCACTTCATCTTAGTTGCAAGGGCTATGATGGTTCTGATAGAAGTGTAATTGGCTACAAGAGAAAACGTCTCTTCATAATCAATGCCTTCCTTTTGGGAAAATCCACGAGCTACAAGCCTTGTTTTATATTTCTCAATACTTCCATCAACAACATGTTTTATCTTGTATAACTATTTGGAAGATACCACATCCTTGCTCTTCGGTATGGGAACTATTTCCCATACATCATTATTTATAATGGATTGGTATTCTTCTTTCATAGCATCTGCCCATTATTTCTTTTGAATGGATTCTTCAAAGCAAGTAGGCTCTTTATCTAAGATATCACACATCAAAGCTATATAACTGGAGAATGGCTTGGGTTTCTTGACTTGTCTCATGGTTCCTTCGGGGGAACCATACTTCTCTCCATATTGAATAAGCTCCCTTGCCCAGGCTGGCTTTCTCTTGTGAGAGGTCATCATCTGGGGAGGTTCTTGAGATTCTATTATGTCATGATCTTCTGAAATCTCCTCATCAGGGGAAGTTATGACTTCCCTCATTGGTTCTGCAACTCTGGGAGCTACAGGTTCTTCTTCAAGTTGACATCTTCTTGATTTCTTGAGTGTTGCATCTTCATCAATGGTTACATCTCTATTGATCTCAATATGATGGTAACCTGGTATATAAATTCTGAAGGCCTTGAGACCTCACAATATCCAATAAATATTCCCTTCTTTCTTGAAGAGTCCAACTTGGTTCTCTTCTCTTTTGGAATGTGTGCAAATACTGGACAACCAAATATCTTGAGATGGCTTACTTTTGGCTTCTTTCCTGAGAACATCTCTTCAGGGGTTTTGAACCCAAGAGCACTATGGGATAATCTATTCTGTACATATACTAATGTTCTTGCTTCTTCTTCCCATAAGTGCATTGGAAGATCTTGATCGTGGATCATAGTATTCACTGCTTCCATTATAGTTTCGTTCTTTCTTTCTGCTACACCATTTTGTTGAGGATTGTAGGGAGTGGTGAGCTCCCTCTTGATCTTAGCATCTTTACAAAAATTTACAAACTCTTTTGAGGTCTATTCTCCTCCATTATCTGACCTGAGTATCTTGATCTTTCTTTCAGAGAGATTCTATATCAAGGCTTTGAATTCCTTGACTTTACCAAACATTTCATCTTTTGATTTCAAAAAGTAAATCTAGGTTTTGCAAGAATAGTCATCAATAAAATATACATAGTATACATACCCACTAATGGAGGTTGATGGCATTGGGCCACATACATCTGGGTGGATGAGCTCTAAGACTCCTTCTTCTTTACTGTCGCTCTTCGGGAAAGGGTTCTTGATGTTCTTTCCTTGTGCACATACATTGCACACACATTAATGGTCAACCTTGAATTCTAGTATACCTGTGACTGCCTTGCTTACATATGGTAGTGCCTTGTAGTTGACGTGAGCTAGTCTTCTATTCCAAAGTTCACATAGATTCTCAATGGAATGAGTCAAGGCTCCTTCCAAGTGACCTTTTAGCTTATACAAGTCACTTTCTTCTGTTCCAATAACAATTGCATCTTCTATGGTTTTTCCTTTAGGCCACATAAGAACTTCTCCATCTATGAAAGAAACTCTGAAGCCTTTCTTATCTAAAGTTGTGATAGAAAGTAAATTCTTTGTCAAACCTGGTACATATAGTACATCCTTCATCTTCATTGGGGTCCCTAAATCAAGTTTGTATTTTGATTCGCCTACTCCTTTGATAGGGTATTGGTAATCATCTCCAAGTGTAACTTTCTGGTGAAAGTTCTTTTCTGTAAGGCTAGAGAGAATGTCTCTTTGACCTGTCATGTGCTTGGAAGCACCACTATCTATGAGCCAAGTATCCTCACCAAGTGACACTGATCATGAGAGGGATGAGATTAAGACATAGTCTTCAATCTATTTTTTTATCATCTTTGTGGGTGGCTCTTCTTCTTCAACTGTATGGGCATGGTGACTTTTGTTTCTCTTATTGTATTCTTCTCTTCTAGCTGGACAATTCTTAGAAATATATCCCATTGGTAGGATAATAAATCTTTTTCTCTTCTTTGACCTTTCTGAAACTTTTGGAATCTCCTTGGAGGGTGAGATTCTTTATGGATGAATTTATTTGGGGAGTGAAACCCCTTATGTTGATAAGTTTCCTTCTAGAAGTGAGACCTCTTCCTTCCTCCTTTAGTATGAGTAGCTAGGGATTTATCTTCATCTATTGATAGTACTGCTTCTCAGTTAGCTACTCTTGCTTCTTTTTGAATGCATTCTTCCCACAGACTGTCAAAATGTAGTTCCTCCTTTCTGGCACAAACGGTTTGGATGAATGCATCCTAAGGTCTTGTGAGACCATTAAGAGTTGTCATTATGAGTTCATCTTCATCTAGAGTATCACCAATTGCTTCTAGTTTTTCCTTGAATTGTGACATTCTAGAGAAATATTCATGGACCGTTTCTCCTTTCTGCATCCTTGTACTTTTGAGTTGAGTTCTTAGATTCATCTTTCGGTTGATGTTCTTTCCTTCATACATTCTAGTTAGGGCATCAAACATTTCTTTTGGAGTTTTATTTGAAACCACTTGAGGAATCAAGTGATATTTAATAGAGTTTACAATGATTCTCTTGGCCCTAATCATGTCCTTTTGGTGTTTTGCTTTAGCTGCAACATCGGTAGGTTCTGGTACATATTATTTAATGAATCATGTTAGTTCATTCTCTTCAAGAATGAGTGCAATCATATACTTCCAGGCATGAAAGTTATCTACACCTTCTAGCTTGTCAACAAGCTTAGTGCTTGCAGACATCTCGACATGGAGTTGGGAAAATGACCAAAAATGGAAAATGCTCAAAATTTAAATCTAAACTTACCAGGAGGTGCGCTTGGTTGAGGTGAGTAGCATGGTGTAGTCAGATTTCAGAAAATCCAATCTTTTTCCCTTTAAACTAGGCCTGCAGAATTCTGGACTGGTACTTCTAGAACTGGTTCTGGTTTCCTGGTTTTCTTGTACCAATGAAAACTAGGGTTTCACTTTCCAGGAGTTCTGTCCACTGAAAAAGTGCGCTGAGGCTGCCAAAGAGTTCGTTAGGCTAGGACACACTTCCTTGATGAGTTTTAGGATGAAATTCCTCTTCAATAGAAAACCCTAATTTTCTTGTACGAAAACAGTGACATTTTTTGCTTATCCAGTGAAAAGTTCTCTCTTCAGCTTAGCTTTGATACCATGTTAAGTTTTGAGCTATTATTTGTTTTTTTTTCAATTTACTAGATAACAATAGCATAAGTAGGATCATTGAGAGAAACACAATCACAAGATATGCAACATTTATCCCGGGAAACCCTCATGGGGGAGAAAACCCAACAAAAACTTCCTTAATATAGATAGCCAATACAATGCCATGACAATAAACCAAAACACTAGAGAATATCCAACACTGAGAAATGCATCTCTCTTCCTTCTTCTCCCAACTTCAGCTACCAAAATTGCGCACTTGATGAGTGAATGCGTGAGTGAACAAATGGGGTGCTAGCTTCCTTTATTTATACTAGCTGGCAGGCACTGGAAATGTGTCTCTTCACTGGGGCAGGGCCGTCTTCTCTTCTTAGTGGTTAAAGCCACTTTAATTAGGCCTAAGGGCTGACTTCTTATTTTTCATAATATAATTAGGGTTTGACCAATCCACAAATGAGGATTTGGTCAAGTACAAATCCCGACATGATCAACCCACAAAAGGTGATTGATCTGATGAATAATAACTCAATAATAAATTGAATACTCTTTGCAGTTACAATGTTTCAACAAAATGAAGCGCTTATAAAATTGATCATACACTTTTATATTATTTGGTAGTGAACCTACATTAGCTTAAAGTGTAGGCTTTGGAATAGGTTGTGAGGATAACTTTCCAAATCCATCAGACAAACATAAAATCTTGTGCTAGGGAGCGATAAATCCAATTTTTCGTATAAGCATAGTCGGGATCCCCCTCCCACACATGGGTTAAACACGAGGTTGTGTGTGGGAGAGCAACATATATTTCCCTTCTGAAGCTTAACCCACATAGCGAAAAGATTGTATATTGGGGGTTCTTCCTGAGAAACGTCTGGTTTCATTTGGTCTCGGAGCTTCGTGAATCTCAAGTCCATTCGAGGTTCTCAGTAGTATTCTAGTCAACTTGTCTTCAATTCTCTTGAAGAATTTCATACATGTTATCCTGCCCATACGTTACTTCTCGATTGTTGATTGTACCCGCCCAGAGGCTGACTGCGAATTGTTAAGCTTAGAGGATTATATCTGTAGGGTTGATACATAAGGTGACAGTGAAGGGGAGTCTTCACTGTACCTGGGTCAAACATTGTTCAAATTCACTCGGGCTCCTTGGAGGGTACACCCATGGGTAAAACCGTGTGGGAACTTGCACCAAGGCGTGAGTCCGTTAAGTAGGTCGCCAACGTAACTGATCCAACCACTCTATCCTAGCCCCTTCCTATATTGATATCGCGATGTTGGATTTCTTCACCAACTAGTGGTTTCATTGTGGAAAGGCTTGTTTGATTGTTTAGTTCTTAGATTTGTAGCGTGTGTTGTTTGTTTTCCTTAGTGGAACTTAGGTCGAGTCAGTGTCAATGACATTAATTCCTGGGAGTACCAATGAAAGAACCCCTTTTCCCAAGGAACCTTTCACCTTTCCTTCTTTTGGAAACGTTGGTCCTCTGTGCATTGCCACACTGAGTCTTCCGGGACTCACCATCGAGTTACCAGTTTGGTTGTTCTCCACTCCGGTGATATTGAATTTTCCCAGTTCTTTGAATGCACCTAATGCTTTGTATGTAATCACACCACCCACAAATCAACCTCATGTCAACCTTTCACCTTCTTCACCCGTCAAGTCTCATTCCCTTTCTCCTTCTTCGCCCAGTGAAATCTTTAAATCAAGTAGCCATGTTGATAAGAAGAAGAACAAATAGAAGGGGAAGAAGAAGAAGAATTGGAAAGAAACCAAGCCTCCGACTGCATCATGTCATATTGGATCCAAGAAACCAACTACTGTTAATTGTACCGGGAGTGTTGATAAAATCCACAAGTCTAAAACAAATAATCCTAAACCCAAATTCTCTTGTAGGATTTGTAAGGGTGACCACTTTCTGAGGGATTTCCCTAGTCTCCCCAAGGTCTTAGAAATGTGGTCTTCCATGTCATTAACTCCTGTTGAACATGCTAGTGACACCCCATCAAATAGTGACGTTAAGGTTGGTAAGAAGAATATAATTGTCAAATTCCTTGTATGTTATGTGAAGGTGATCATTACTCTCACCTTTTCCATCGTATGGACGAGGCTTCTTATATTTTGGAAAATATTCAACTTCCAACTCGTTATCATAAGGCCTCTCCCAAACTGTCATTAGTTGATGGACTGGTCAATTTGGTTCCATCCCCGGTCAGTCCGGTTAATCAGGTGGTCAATATGGTTTCATCCTCGGTTGAACCACTAACCCAAGTAGTTGATCCAATTATGTCATTGATTAGTCCCACTCTTAATCTAAAGAGTGCCAAAGTGGTCGATCTAGTTCTGTCATCGATCGATCCCACTCCTCCCTTGAAGAGTGCAACCAAAGTGGTCGATTCGATTATGTTATCGGTTGATCCCAATCCTGATTCAAAGAGTGAGGATGTCGCTCAGGTCTACCTCATTAATACTGATTCACCCGGACAAGGGGGCACTTTTCCCATCCTGATGGCACCCCCTTCAAGTAATCAAATGTTTTCTATTAATTGGAATCATTTGACAGAACCCCGTCTTCCTTCTTACGTGCCTTTCCAAATCCCCGTGCAAGTTTGTGATAGGAATATTCCTAACACTATAATAGACGAAGGTGCTTCTATTATCATCTTATCCACAAATGCTTGGCAAACTTTTGGTTCCTCGCAGCTTGTGCTTGTGACTCAAAATCTGTTAACCTTTGACAAAAGAGTTAGTCAACGTTTAGGGATCCTTCCTTAGTTTCCGGTTACTTTGGGAGGAAAATGGTTTACATCGATGTGATGGTAGTTCATGACCCCTTGGAATTTAACTTGCTCCTCAGGTGAGAATATGTCTACGTTATGAGAGATTTTGTGCCACTCTCTTTTGAGTGATATGTTTCCCTCACAACGGAAACATAGTAACGATCTAACAACTTTCATTCATTGACCCTCATCTGATTGTCAACCATCCTCCTTCCTTGAATGGTCCATACATGCCAACGATGTCCGACCTGTAGCAGGTCAATTATGTAACGACCTGCCCTATGCATTCAACCCTGCATGAGAGGGAATATCTCCCTTCTCGTGACTTAGATCCGGTAGTTGACATGGTCATCTCTTTGATAGGGCTATTAGAGCCGGATCTCCCTACCCTTAGCTAGGTCGTCGACATGTATTCCTTCCGGAGTGTTTTTCTTCCATCTAGTGAAGATCTCCTGGAAGCCATGGATGACGTTTGTCTCTTGACATGTATTCATTCCAGAGCATTGTCCTCTTAGAAGCCATGATCAAGGAGAGGTTTTGAGCATAGTTTTGCTTCTCTGTGGCAAGCTTGTTAAAAAATGAAACAAATTTCTTGAGCATAGTTTTGCTTCTCTGTGGCAAGCTCGTTAAAAAATGAAATAAAGGTCTTGAGCATAGTTTTTCTTCTCTATGGAAAGTTCGTTAAAAAATGAAACATAGGTCTTGAGCATAGTTTTTCTTCTATGTGGCAATCTCGCTAAAAAATGAAACATAGGTCTTGAGCATATTTTTTCTTCTCTGTGAAAAGATCGTTAAAAAATGAAACATAGGCCTTGAGCATAGTTTTTTTTCTTTGTGGAAAGCTCATTAAAAAATGAAACAGAAGCTATGAGCATAGTTCATTGTCTCTGTTAAGATCATTAAAAAATGAAACAGACCCCCCTCCATTACAATCGATTCTCACTCTGGATCGAGTACTTGAACTTTATTTTGCTTCGGCTAGTGAAAATGTTTCCATTAGTAACCAAAAACATAAACGAGGAAAGAAGAATATTTTCCAAAGGAAATGATGCTTAGGGGGAAGGTATCCATCCTCTGGACATCATGCTGGAGCAAAACCGTTAAATTCTGCCAAAGAAGCTGGGGGAAAACTACCTCTAGAGAGACACGCTGCTAGGAGTGAGCCTCATTTGAAGGTCATTCCCATCGTAATGTAGTGGTCTTTTTCTAGAACGATCTTAGTCTTTGTTCTTTCTCGTGCTCATAAATAAATGAGAATGTGACAGAGTATACTTTTATCACCTTTTCAGACTCGTAAAGGTTATACGAAAAAGGAACCCCCTGGAGTTTTCTTTAAGTTCTTTTCAGACTCTCTAAACATGAAAAGATTGCCTAGTGATCTTGATTCCTTTCACACTCGTTAAAATGTTTGAATGAGCGTCTTTTGAGTGATAATTTATCTCTTTTTCAGCCTCGCGATACTAATTACGAAAAATGAACACTCTAATCAAGCATTATTAGAAGAGTTCTCCCCTATATTGTTTTAAACATTTTTCGGGCTTGGGAGACTAAATTTTTGAAAAATTCATCCATGGAGTCTCCTTTAAGTTCTTTTTAGACTCTCTAAACAGGAAAAACCATCGAGTTTTCCTTCTCCAGACTCGCTAAACTACACATTGAATGACCCATATGGGAGTGAACCCTTACTTATTCTAGTTCGTTAGATAAAGGAGAGGAACTTATTGAGGGTGAGTTATATCGAGCATGTGTTACCCTCCTTGAGATTGTTAAATGAAAAAGAGGTACTCATCTATCTGGGTGGGGGGGAAATTGAAGGAAGTGGGTAAAGTTTTTGGGAATCCTTTATAGCAACTATTTTCTCCCTTGAACTTGGCACTTGTTTGTGTCTTGTATTATAGTTGGGTAATCCACTTGTCTCTGAGTCATATCGGTTCCATGTGTCACCATAATTTTTCATCCAGTCGAAGAGTGCTCTTATTGTCGTCACATTACATTCTTGGTTCTCGTCGGATCAATGTTGCCAAGTCATTTTTCCTGCCTCATCATGTTCAAGGGAAGTTTCACTTCAAAACATCCATCTATAGTATTTCCAGTTTCCATTTCCTATGTCAGTCCATACTCATTTGATTCACCATATTACATCACTTTCTTATGTCAGTTTCGTGTCGATGATGGGGGTTACATCAAGTGACTCCTTCGACTAGTCTTTTTCTGTCGACTTCAACACATCATCCGGGAATTAGACTTAGAAATCAGATAGTACCTTGGGACGTGCATGCCTCAATGGCAGGCTTCCTCGCTTCCGACAATAGGCTTACAACATTGACCTCTAATCGGATGATTCCACGAATGTTCGACCTCAACTCATTTATTCACATTCGCTGGAATGTACTAGGGTACCTTGTGAGTCATTGACATCATTGGTGATTTTCCTCGCAGTTGTTAACGATTTACCTCAATGATCAGTAGTCAAGTGGTTTCTACCATGTTCGACATCAAATCATTTATTCACATGGATAGATTCGTACCACATTGGGATTAGGATGAAGACCCTGGTTTGAGCATTCACCCTGTTATCTGCTTTGCCCAGGATGCAAATGAGATCATTTGAGCATGATGATATATATATTGTCACATAGATCCACATTGTATTGGTCCGTTGCTATGTTTTATCATCTCGTAGCTCCACTATGTATTTTTTGTGGCTATGATCAATTCATGTCATGGAGGTATGGATCCACATTGTATCTCTAGTGGACATATCCTTAGTCAGTGTTTTTCATGGATCCACAATGTATTGGTCGGTGGTCGTGCTTTGAGTCATCTCGCATTCCGAGCATAGGTATGCCTATCTCGGAAATGGAACATACATTAATACTGTTTGATGATTGTTTGCATCTTTTGCCAGGTTCTCCAACTCCACACCCTTGCATTGAATAATTGTAAAGTGTTTTGGCCATCGGTTTCTCTTCTTATCTCACACTTTAGGGGGAAATCTGTTACACATCAAAATGCCATCCTTAAGTATCTCACCCTAAGTTTCCCAAGTGTCACAAGTTTCGTCAAGTGCCGTATGCACCTTACTAAATGTTACATACACTTTTCAATGTGTTTATATGTGTTTTAACCCCTTGAAACCATCAAAGAAAATTTTCCATGATCCTTAAGTCATATTGGAGGAATAAACTCATCATTTCAAGGTTAGAAACACACTTTTTACTTGAAAAATCGACAATTTTTTGGGTATTTTTGAGGGGTAGCACACCCCTGTCCATGCTGGGGGTGTGATACCCCATATATCAACTCCCCCTTTACCTTATTTAGGGAGCATTGATCTAGGATCAACACTTTGTCTCTAACTATAGGGGAGAACTGATTTTCGTTAGAGGAAAATTTTGAGAATCTCGCCTCTTTCTGAAGGCCAGCTCTTGGAGATGAGGTTGGTTTGGATCGAATGCTATCCTATGACGCTATCTTAGGATCATATCCTAATCTAAAGGAGTCATATCCTCAACTAATCCCCAAATATACTCATGGTGGTTGAGCCTCCCAAGCCTATAAAAGGAGGCCATTCCAAGGTGAATAAAAGACAGACAAACATATCAAACTTATGATATTGGGATTCATGCAAGGGTTTGGATGAGGAGAGCTTGGAAGAGTGTTGAATCATCATCCATGTTTGTAATCATTCTCTTTGGCTTCTCATTTTAATATACTTGGCCTATTTCTTTCTAGTATGTGTTTACATGTGTTTATCTATGCTTGTCTTAATCTTCATAGATTGATTGATTTTATCTAATCCATTAGAGTAGGAGATAGTTGTTTGTTTCTTGTTGTCCATTGCAGGTATTGTTTGGAACTCACGGATTGGAGTATAATGGACTAACGTCATAAATGAGGTACATCATACATCCCCTACTTCTGTCTTTTTGGATGGATAAAATGAATCTATAAGAATGGTAGTGTCCAAAGGTAATTTTTTGTCTTGGTAGAGGGGTCTGTATTCCAAGGGAAAGTTCACCTATCCGTAGGGGAATATTTCCATAACAAGGCCCAGTTTAGCTCCAAATTTTCTCTAATACAAGATCCATGTAGCATGGAAGAATCTCTTTAGGGTTTTTTCCCAATTTTGAATCAACCCAAATTGTCAAAATGTTGATCGGAGTTTCAAATCAATGACAACTTTGAGTTTATATATCACTATATTTAGAAAAGTGAAGAAAATTTTTCTACAAGATTATATGGCTCTTGTTCATATCAATACAAGATTGGAACTTTCTTCATTGTGTGCCTTAAATTGTGACTAGCTCTAGGAATGCTTTTAAGATAAATGGCATTAGTAATGATAATTTTCTACATTGCAATTTTGTAGGTACTCCATGCTGCTAGGATGCCCTACTAGTTTAGAAAGGATTTTGTGTCATGACTCATGCATGAAGGCATATTATTCCAAGTCACTCACCATTAACCTCAATTCAAATGATCATTCATAGTTATTGCATTATTATATTTCAATGTTCTCTGAAATATAAAAGGGGAGAGATTCAACTTTTGGGTGATGTGAATAAATTTAGTCATTTTGATTTGGATTGCTATGAATTATGGGTTTGATGGGATAATAAATACTTCTATATATCCAAGTAAATTATGTTTTGATCAATATTTAAAATCTAATACAATGTATCATGAGTGGGCCTAATGGTTAAGAAGATGTGTTTCCTCCTTGGAATTCACAGAATTGAATATAGTAGGGAGGGGGTGGGGTAGACTATGACCTACATTGAGGGATTTAATCCGGTGTTCGGCTATAATTATAATATAATCATACAAGGGTGGTTTGGTCGAGATCCAATAGCTTCATTTCCTATATAGTGGATGAAACAAGAGTAATCTAAGGCAACAATAGTGTATTACACTTCAGAGTTTAATTTTATATTTAGTGTGCTCTACCCATATTTCCATGGGGAAGTCTCTTATAATGATCAAAATTGTATGCAAAGAAAGGATCCCTCACAATTTTGAACTTGCTTAATCTTATTTTCAATACTATATACACTTCCAAAAATGAATTGTGATCCTTCTAAGTTTTATGTCCAATTCTTCCATCCAATCACATATTAACAACTTCTTAGTTGAGTCCTCAATTATTGCTATCTAACTCCAACTAGCATTCTCTATGCATATTAACGACAAACAATCCTTTACAACCACTTATGAACCTAAATAGTGATACTGTCAATCCTTGTCTCTAACTCTTAATTCAAGGTTCCAGAACTGGGGAATCCTTCCCAAACCTCAATGATTCCACACATATCATGCTCTCTCCACCATGGTTTTTATTCTTGTGAAACTTTCTTTTGTTGATGCCACACTTTCAACCTCATCCTCTCTACTCATACACATGATTATTACTTGTAAAACTTGACTAGTGTTTAAGGTTGTTAGACTCTTCCTTTTCCTTAAATGTGTTTTTCTAAGTTGGTGAGGCCTTGCTGGAAAGATTAAATTTACAATAACT
The DNA here is from genome assembly GCA_009831015.1 of Picea engelmannii. Lineage (NCBI taxonomy): Eukaryota > Viridiplantae > Streptophyta > Pinopsida > Pinales > Pinaceae > Picea > Picea engelmannii. The sequence continues at coordinate 954,889 of ML776662.1, forward strand.
TAAACTTTGTATTTTTGTTTTGCAAAAAAATTATAATTAAATGCATTTTTATAAATCTATAATGTTGACCTCATCTTTCACTATTTTTAAAAAAAGTGGTAATGTATACTTTTCCATACTTATAGAAATTTAAAAACATTTTAAATGAAAAGATAATATGATTTTGACCAAGTACTACATTGTTGCATTCACCACACAAGCTTGGGATATTATATATCATAATTTCAAAGAGAGTGGTGCTTATCAACTTGTTTTTCCCATACTTTGTTATCAATGGTATATGCAAAGAAATTAAATACATCCAATGCATTGTAATTTAGAAGTATTACTATCATAAATGTCTATATTATAAAAATTGTTGAAAAATAAACCTAAAACATAACCCACAAACAACAATTCACTTAATATAAAATTCATTGCATCAAAACGATGTTACATCACTAAGAGATTAGAGTTCAAAAGAGATATTCACAAGTTGTACTTTACTAGATAACATTATTTACACTTTGACCTATGTAAGTTAACACAACCAATTTAAACATTCATGATGTCCTTTAAAATATGGTGGTTTCAAATATGATTTATTTTCAAAATCAAGTCCTTTCCAACATCTATATATTTTTTAAGGTTAAGATTAAAAAAAATTCTTAAATGTTATGAGTTGCTTTTATAAGCAAGGATGTAAGATGTAACGCCTTGCTTCCCCCACTTTATAATTATAAGTTATGACTTAAAGATTATGATTGAAAGACAATGTATTTACATTTTTGTTTAATGAAAAATTACCAACAAGTTGACTAAAGGGTGAAGCCTTGAAGTACTAGCCATGATTCCACAAGAAGAAAGTCGGTGAGGTGTTTTGGGAAATTACCTTACATGCCAAAAATAATTATTTCTATTTTTCCCCCTTTTTCCCAAAAATCAGTTAAGGAAGAAAGGATTGATAGTTGCGCAACCAACTATCCACCTTAATGGATGTATGGAAGATGGCTAGGACATCTGAATATGATCATCCTTGGGTGCAACAGAGTACCCACCTTGTTTTGGGAGTTGACCCATGGGTGTCTTTGACAGAAGCAAGGGGATAGTCAAGAACCTTCTAGAGGGAGCAAGAGAGAACACATGGGAAACTGTGGGGCGTTGAATTGTAGTTCCATACTAAGAGGGGGGTGAATCAATATTGATTATTTTTCACAATTTTTCACAATTTTTAATTATTAAAGTTATTAACCATAACAATTTATCAACACGAATGTACAATATGCAGAATTAAATGTAACAATCATAAAATTTATATTTCTTTTACAAGCTACAACTTGTAGGAGACACCAATGTCCTTTCTTTTGAGCACCTACTCAAGGAGACACCAAACCCCTATTTTCAAACACCAACTTGAGGAAGTTTCAACTCCCTATAGATCAGGCTCCAACCTGTACAAGACTCCAATTCTCTGTTTTTCAAGCAACAACTTGAGGAAACTGCAACTCCCTGTTGTTCAAGATCCAACCTGTAGAGGACTGCAATCCTCCCTTGCACCCTCACTTCGTGTGTATGTTTCAGGTTTCATATTCTTCCTTGGACTCTGCTTCCGTTTTTGATCTTCTAAATTAGAGCACATATACGCTTTCCTCTCACCATATATTTTTGTTTATATAGTCTTCTAAAAGGTGTATGTTATTGAACAATTTTGTCTTTCTGTAAATAATAAATGAACCAATGCGCCTTTTCATTTTACTCAATAAAATAACAATAATTTGTCATTTAATTAAGAACAAATTTCCTCCTTTGTTATTATTCATAAAATCTCTTCGATTACAGTTTGAAAACCCATTTGCATTTGTATGGATTGAATCCTCTATTAGAATATGTATGATTTTCATGCCTTATGAGTCAATCGAATATATGGATTGAATCTTATAATTCAATCCTACGCTACCACTACGTCTCTGATACTTGAATAGATTAAATTCAAGATCTAATTTTCTCTCTGGTCCCTATCCTGTATCAAAAATTCGGTAGGTGCTAATCTTGTGGCCCCTTTCCCCATAGGACCAAACGATGTGACCACACAATACAACCAGAAGTTATCCCAGTTAGCGCTTTACCTCATTGCAACTTCACATTTACCATATGATCTTAACCTGTGACTGAGAGCGAGCGCATACAAGGATTATCTAGGCATTTAGACAGATCAATGGTTCAGACTTAATCAACCATCGAGTGGATGGTCCAGGCTTAATTTAGGCGCTTAATTAGATCGATAATTGGGTTTTAATCGACAATTGAGTGGACAATCCACATGATTTTCGCATTTGAGAGATTGGATCGACTTAATCCCAAGCCAAAATGCGACGAGCCTTAACAATGACACGTGTTTTATTAAATTTTGCATAAAACACTTTTCGTTTCTGCTCTCTTCCATTAACTTATGTGTGTTTTGTTTTGTGATTTGTATTAGAACCATTTGATTTTGCTTTCATTCTGATCCAACGATCAACATAGATTTTACGATTCCTATGGCTTAGTCCAATGATCTAATGATCATAGTCATACTTCTAACAATACATTCATACCTATAATGATGATCAAAGCATCAATCCTTCATAATCCTACCGGTGTTCCCTCTCTATACTTTTTTCTAACTCTATTAGTGATATGGGGTTTTGTCGTTGTCTTTTCGTTCACAATCATTTTCCAGGAGCCTTGTTGATAGTTTGGTCTCCAAGTTATGAATGATACAAAGTAAAATATATCCCTCTAAATCCCATAGAGTGGTATATCAAAGTTACATATCAAATTATTAAGTATATATAAAAAATTGAATCAATTTGTTTTTAAATATGGAGGCTTCCAATAGGTTGGTTAGGGGATGACTATAAATGGAATTATGGAAGTGTGTTTTATCTAGATTTGGACCAATTGGTTGGACATGTAAAAAACAATGATTTATTTATGAATAAATGTTGGGATTGAGAACATTTGGATTCACAACCTAATGGGAGAGAGCATGGGCTTGAGAATGTCATTTTATCCATTTGATGATGAAAACCATATGGACCTCTTTTGATATTAATGCCAACACCATAACACCATGTCCAACATTGACCAAATTGACCCTCTTTGAAATCAATGGAAACACCATAATACCAGGTCTAACATGGGGAGCATATGGTGGAGAGCATAGAATGGGAAAATGGATTTATGAGCTTTGAGTTTTGACTATAAATTCGAGCAGATAAAAACTCAAGAACTCAACCTAAGAAAGACGCCTATGAATGTGATTTTTGTTAGGAAAAGGAAGTGACATTGAGAGGGGAGGGTGATCAAGGACTATAGAGATATGAAGGGACTCCTTATGCACTTGAATCCAACTAGAAAGACATCTAACAGATTTGTGGAGGCCCTAGGCTAGGTGGGTCGTAGGGGATTTCTGTTATGTGATTGATAGGGAAGGATAGTGGCCTTCAACTTCCTAAATCTTCCTAAGAAAGGTTTGAGATTCCCTGGTGGTATTATGGCTTGTAAGGGGGGTGGCTTGTTGTAGGAATTAAAAGTACAATAGAGCCTATGGTTGGGTGGAAAGGAGAACACCCTTAATCAGTTGGTTTGGTAAGATTTTATTCTAAAAAGAGACAAGTCTCTTATTGTGCTTTACTGTGCTTTGTATGATATGTATACATTTGCAATGTGTATAAAATTGTATGGTTGCTGATAAATTCCTAAGAATGGATTGAATTGAGCACATAGTTAGTGTTCTTTGCATGTATGGTGTTCACCTATAGGTTATTAATCTCTATAAAAATAAAAAATGAATGAATGGATTTTTGTTTTCTATATTCTTGTATGCATAGTGAATTGTCTTCTGGTTATTCTCTTTTGGGGAAATTGAATACATAAATCTTGCAACAAGTGTTAAACCCCAGAGAACAACATGAAACCTGTGTGATAAAATTTTGAGTTAATTGTTGTGGAGGGTTGTTTGAGTATATAATTGTTGGGTTTGTGGTCTCGAGGACTATTTACCTTCCCTCGAATTCCATCTCTCATGATATACTTATTTCACTTGGTTACATTTTTACTTAAACACATGGGAATATTGTAATATACCTTGAACAACAAGAGTGAGAGACTAGTAGGCATGAGAGAGCCTGGGTACCGGGTCGTATTTGATGGGGCAATTTTCCCTATCTGGGACATTCGAATGTGTTTGGGTTCGAGCCTAGGAGGTCCATGTGAAAATGATCTCGTGACCAATTAATTAGAAGGGGAGAGACTGTTATTAGGGTCCTGCATGGGGATTGGATCAAATATCTAGTCGGAAACGAGAGGAGGAAGCCCCAATTATTAGGTTTGGGTGGTGTTAAAATTATGCGCAGGAAGAGGTTTTGGATATCTGGATGTGCTGCATCACAGATATCCAGAGATCCGGAAATCTGGACCCTTCTCTTATATTGTTTCCTTGTGAAACCCTAGAACCTCAGATGTCGGGTTGGGCGAGATTCCAGTGCAGGTTTGACCCCCTTAGAAAGCTAGTATCATAGGAGAGAGAAAATGTGGAGGTGGCATCATACTGATGTACCACTCCATGTGTTGATCAACCTAACCTATTGGAGGGTAAAAAGTGTCTACATCATATTGGTGTGGGTCGAGTGTGGGCCTGTTGTCGGGCGCTAGGCCTTTGGTTTGGTGCCTTTAACCTCAATTTTAGGATCACATGGGAGGTTGATCTTGGTTGCCTGATCTCTGTTGAGCATAGGATCTAGATGTGGCTGAAGTTCTGGATGTTGGATATATGGATATATAGAAATACAAAAGTTGATGTTTAGTGTGTTGTTGGAGGCCTTGGATCCCTACATGTTGGATGGATCACGGCTCCAAACCATAGTTCCGTGCTAAGGGGTCCCGTAGAAGTTAGAGTCCACGTGGCATAGGTCACACATTACACCATGAGTGGACCATGTGTGTCATTTGGATATGGGTCAAGGTTCCAACGTAGAGTTTTTTGGCCAGTGGGGATGATGTCGTGATGTCAGTTTCCATGAGACAAAGCCCTGTTAGCATACCCTATCAATCTAGGTGGCATACCATGTCATCTCATTCATGCGAGAGATGTCAAGTAAACTTCCACATGTCTGTGCCATGTAATCGTTCCATGTCAGCCACATGTCGGTGCCATGTCATCATTCCATGCCAGCCACATGTCGGTGCCATGTCATCGTTCCATGCTAGCCACATGTCGATGCCATGTCATTGTTCTGTGACAGCCACATGTTTGGCTTTGTTTGGAGGTGGCATGCCTCGTCAGTCTCGGTGTAGTGTCTTGTTAACCAGGACATATGCCATTTAGAGGAAATTGTTGGTGGTATCCATTTGGAAGCCCAAATGCATCATGTTTCTACATCGTGGTTCCTAAGCAAGCTCAAGAGGGAGTCACTGCCCCCGGATATCCGAAATTTTGTTAGTGGTGTTTGTTTGGGGTAACCCAGATCACCAGATCCTCAAATGTGAAGGGTTTCTCCCCCGAGTCTTGCTTAACAACTTGTGAAGTATGTTGCATAAGCAGTTATGTGTCTCGATGCGTCAATTCCTGAGCCATACCACATCAGCTGGTATGTGCGATGAAGATTCACATGGATGCCATGTGGAGGTGATATGGTCTTAGGCGGAAAAAGGCCGTGAAAGCCCTAAATTTTGGAAAGACCATAACTTTCAAATCAAAGCTCGGATTCTAGCATTATTATAGTCATTGGAAAGATCTCTATGAGCATAATTGAATTATGAGCTCATGTTTTTTGAAATTACTAAGACAACTGAGGGGGGGGGGTGAATCAGTTGTTATTGAGCTTAAACAATTTTAAGTCTATTAAAACATTCTTAATCTTTCTTCAAGTGATCATCAACATTATACAACATATGGATAGTAAAAGTAAAGAGCATCAGTCACACATAAGGTATACACAGAGACATATTTTCACGAGGAAACCCATACAGGGAGAAAACCTCTTCTTCTTTGAAATGATAGGCAGTCTTTTAAGTTCTGTACATCATCTATAATTGAGCACCAACTCAATGTGAGGCTGCTACCTCTGTTTTACAAGTTGCAACTTGTTTGAGAGCACCGACTATCTTGTTTCCCTAGCACCCACTAGAAGGAAGCACCAACTCCCTAATGTTCCAGCATCAACTGGATGGAAGCACCAACTTCCAGTTACACAGGCTCCAACCTGTATAACAGAGAACACTTGTTCTCCCTTGCACCACCCTGCCACCCTGGTTTCTCTGGCTGGAACCAGATGAAAGCTACAACTCCCTGTGTTCAAGCTCCCACTTGAACCTCTGAGGACAACAGTCCTCCCTAGAACCTCCCAACCACCCTGAAATATTAATGAATAAATAAACAGACAACTACACAGATAAATCAATTCTTACCACTTCTTCTCTGTTCTGTAAATATGGTCTTCTTCAACTTGTTTTGTCATTCTGCTCTGCTTCAACTTGTTCTTTCATTCTGCTCTACTTCAACTTGTTTTGTCATTCTACTCTGCTTCAACTTGTTCTGTCATTCTACTCTGCTTCAACTTGTTCTGTCATTCTTCTCAACTTCAAGTCGTTCTTTCATTCTTCTCTACTTCAAGTCTTTTCATCATTTGTTACTCTTCTCTGAGTTTTATCTCACATTGCACATATTCCCAGTCTCACTCTGCGCATTATGTGATTTTCCCTTTCTTATCGTTTAATTCATTTTTCATCTAGAGCAACAACAACCACGCACAGTCTGTATCTTTTTCTTTTATACACACACCCACGGTGGTTTGCCTTCGCATCTCCTTAGGCAAAAGAAAAACAATTGTCCGAGCAACTGAAACGCCGACCGATCGGCAATCATGAGTCTGTTTCGCTAACATATTCGTAACTGGTAAATTAACTGTGAGAGAGCACAATAACCCTCCGATCATATTCAAGTTTATCTACACCGTTGGATGAACTTTATTAATATTGCCTCTAAATCGGGTTTCGGCTTTTCGGCATTCCTGTGGCCAAGTGTCTCGACACTTCATATCGCGATCTCCGAAACTCCGATACAGAGCTTTTTTGCGCTAGCTCCTTCCTCTATATAACCAAGGCCATGACCAAGCGCTTATGCAAAAAGTGTTTTTCGCGAATTCACCTTTCGTAAGTTTGGAGATGAGGCATCTCGACTCTCCAAGTCACGATCCCCGAAACCTCGAGATGGAGCTGAGATCAACAGTCCACGATCTCGATGATTCTACGGTCTAGATCTCATCGTGAATTCGCATCTCGCGATTCCTTCAAAGAAGGTCCTTGTCACTCCAAGTTGTGATAAGAGAAACTCCGAAATGAAGCTTAGATCAACGGTCTAGAACACACTTTGATCTGACGGTTGGGAATAAATCGCGATTTCGCATCTCGCGATTTCGACGGTAGAGATTCTTATCACTCCAAGTCCCGATAGGCGAAGCTCCGAGATGGAGCTCAGATCAACGGTCTAGAACACATCGTGAATTGACGGCTGGGATTAAATTGTGATTTCGGCGGTAGAGATTCTTGTCAATCCAAGTCGTGAAAGGCGAAGCTCCAAGACGGAGCTCAGATCAACGGTCTAGAACACATTGTGAACTGACAGCTGGGATTAAATCGCGATTTCAATGATCATATTTCTTGCCTTTCCAAAACGCGAGTCACGAAACTCCGAAATGGAGTCGACGGTCCAGATCATCAGTCCCAATCAATACTTGATCTGACGGTCATCGGGAACCTACATCCAGAAACAAAATTTGTGATCATCCTCCTTGAATTTCAAAATGTAGACTCGCTCGGGGGTTTCCTGGACCTTTTCAAATACAACTTCATCTGGTAATCCGATTTGATCAACTTCTACCACATTACTTGTTTGATTAAGCCATTGAAAGTGACACAAACCCTCATCTCCCCTAGCTACACGAACAAGTCCTTTTCGAGTATTTGGCACAACTCGTGTCCCCTCCAGACACATCATTCTAGCCCGAAACTCCAGCATGATCTCCTGACAATTGAATCGGATGATTCATTACAACATATAGAATCTGTTATGACCAAACCTTACAAATCCTCCCTGTAGCGTCTTCTCATAATACCTATCTATTTCATACTTTCTGTACTCATGCCATCTTCACTGTTGTACTTGCCATCAATGACAAGTATACAAGCATGCACTATCTATTAAATATTTGCCAACATTCTCCCCCTTTGGAATTGATGGCAACTCAAGCACCCACATGCATTCAGATTCTCCTCCCGAACTCTTTTCTCCCCCTTTGACATCAATGTCAAAGAAGAAACATGCTCCCCCTGATCTGTTGCAAAACATACTCCCCCTGTCAACTATAAGCATCTTGGAAATACACCAGATATTCAATAAGTACTCCCCCTGACTAGGTGAACAGATTAGACACAAGAAATTATAACCCCCAACTTTTGACGAAGATATCCAAAAGGGGTTGCTGCTAGTGGTTTTGTAAATATATCTGCAATCTGTTCTGTAGAAGGTATATAATTCAGTTGAAAAATTTTGTTTGTTACTTGTTCTCTGAGAAAATGGTACTTTATTGGAATATGCTTAGTCTTGGAATGAAGAACAGGATTCTTGGACACACTAATGGCACAGGTGTTATCACAATGAATTGGAATGGGATCAGTGTAAGTAACCTTCAGATCTGCAAGAGTTTGTATCATCCATAAAATTTGTGTGCAGCAAGTAGCAACAACAATGTATTCTGCCTCTGTAGTGGATAATGAAATGGATCCTTTCTTTTTACTAAGCCATGCAATTAATGAGTCACCCAGAAAGAATGCTCCTCCACTGGTGCTTTTTCTCTCATCAACGCAGTTTTCCCAGTTTGCATCTGAATAAGCAGTTAACGAGAAATTCTGATTTCTAGGATACCACATACCATAAGTCATTGTTCCCTTCAAGTATTTGAATATCCTTTTGACAGCTACCAAATGACTTTGTTTAGGAGCAGACTGATAACGACCTACCATTCCAACAGCTTGCATTATATCAAGACGGGATGCTGTGATGTACAGAAGACTGCCTATCATAGAGCGATATGTCCTTTGATCAACATCAGGTGAGACATCATCTTTACCCAGCTTACAACCAACCACCATAGGTGTGCTAACTGGAGAGGAATCTTCCATCTGAAATTTCTTCAATATCTCTTTCAAATATTTTTCTTGAGAAATAAATATTCCTGTAGAACGTTGTTTTACTTGTAAGCCAAAAAAATATGACAGTTCTCCTATCATGGACATTTCAAATTCTGTTTGCATAGAGTTAGCAAACCACTGGACAGATGATTCATTAGTACAGCCAAAAATAATATCATCTACATAAACCAAAACAACTAGTAAATTATCACCTTCAGACTTAATGTAAAGGTTACTGTCTACAATACCTTTCTTGAACCCTTTTTCTTGTAAAAATTTGTCCAGTCTATAATACCAGGCTCGTGGTGCTTGTTTTAGTCCATATAAGGCCTTCTTCAGCTTACAAACATAATTAGGATTATCTGTCAATGAGAATCCTTCAGGTTGCTCCATATATACTTCTTCCTCTAGATCTCCATTAAGAAATGCTGACTTAACATCCATCTGATAAACTTTAAAGTTTTTATGACATGAATAGGAAATAAACATTCTGATGGCTTACAATCTTGCCACTGGTCCAAAGGTTTCATCAAAGTCCCAACCTTCAACTTGTGCATATCCTTTACAGACCAATCTGGCTTTATTTCTAACAACTTGTCCTTTTTCATTCATTTTATTCTTGAACACCCATTTGGAACCTATTATATTTTTATCTTCAGGTCTAGGGACAAGCTCCCAAGTATTGTTCTTTTCAATTTGATCAAGCTCTTCATTCATTGCTCTAATACAATCATCATGCTTGCTGGCTTCATCAAAATTTTTAGGTTCAGTCATAGATAAAAAAACAACCTAAGATTGTTCTGAGTTTTTAATCAATTTCCTTCTTGTCTGAACTCCTTTATTTATATCTCCAATTATCTGATTTTCAGGATGATTCTTTCTAATAATTCTGAGAGGTGATTTTGCTTCTTTCTGCTGATTTGTGTCAGTCTGAATATTCGTATCTTCATCTGATTTAGATTCTTCCTTTTCCGATCCTTGGATCGGTTCATCTTCATCTTCAACTATATCTTTTGTTCTTGGTTCATCACTGCTTACATTTCTGACTGGGATTTCTTCATCAACTTTTGTATCTATACAATCAACTAGTTTATGCAGTCTCTTATTGTAGCATCTGTACCCTTTACTATTTGTAGCATAACCCAAAAAGATACCTTCATCAGCCTTGTCATCATATTTGCCAATATTTTCATCATTTTTCTTGATATAACATTTACTCCCGAAGACTTTAAAATGCTTGATTGAAACAGGTCTTCCAAACCATAATTCATAAGGAGTCTTGTCACTGTGTGGCCTGAGATGAGGTTTGTTAAGGACATGAACAACTGTATGAATTGCTTCCACCCAATATGTCTGAGGTATGTTCCTTTCATTCATCATTGATCTTTCCATTTGTTGTACTGACCTATTCTGCCTCTCAACAACTCCATTTTGTTGTGGATTCTTTGGAATTGTGTACTCTCTTTTGATCCCATGTTTATCACAAAACTCTTTGAAGTTCCCTGAACTAAACTCTCCTCCTCTATCAGACTTTACTGCCTTTAATCTTTTTCCTGTTTGATTCTCAGTCAAATCCTTAAACACTTTAAATTTTTCAAATGCTTCAGATTTTTCTTTCAAAAAGGCAACCCAAGTTAGTCTAGAATAGTCATCAATAATCAACATAAAGTAATTTTCTTTTCCTGTACCTTCTTTCCTTGATGGTCCACATAGATCCATATGTACTAACTGGAGAGGTTTTTCTGTTGAAGGAAAGTTTATAGATTTGAATTGAGTGCGAGTAAGCTTTCCTATCTGACAGGGTTTACAAACAGAGTCATATGGCTTTGATATCTTCGGAAGATCTTTTACTGCCCCATTGTTTCTGAGTTTGATTATGTGATCAAAATTTAGGTGACCAAGTCTCCTATGCCACAACCAACTTTCATCATATTTGCTTAAGTGACATTCTTCTTTTTCTTCTTTTAACACAGACATTATTTTCTGTTCTTATCCCTTTTGCAATCAGTTGTCCTGAACTCAAAGCCTTTATTTTACAGTCTTTAGAAGTAAACACGACTTCAGATCCTTTGTCACAAACTTGACTGACACTTAGTAGATTATGTTTCAGACCATCTACAAACAACACATCTTGAGATTTTCCTTTGCCATTACTCAGGCTTACCATTCCTTTACCTTTTATTTTTCCTGGTGCATCATTTCCAAAAGTTACATTCCCTGATTTGTTTTCACTTAAAGTTAAAAACTTAATTTTGTCTCCAGTCATATGTTTGGAACATCCATTGTCAATATACTAGGGATTATTTTCTTTTTGGGCTGATAATACTAGTCCACACTTGTCATCTGCTTTCTTCTTCCAAACCTTGACATTTTCAGTAGTGGGGTTCAAGTCTGGATAGTATTTCCTTAAGTGACAATCTGTAGCTTTATGTCCATAATTATGACAGTTGTAACATTCTGGTTCACTGAATAATAGATCATAACGATTGTTATGCTCATAACTATTGTTGTGTTTCACCTGTGTCCTTCTCCCAGTCATCACATGATCTATAGTCTGCGATTGTTTGTTTCTTGACTGTCTCAATCTTTGTTGTGGAAGATAGTTATTCATTGAATATATTAACTGTTCATATCTAAATCTTAAATGACAGTTTATAGCTTTGTGACCAAAATTAGAGCAGAAAAAACAATAACCATAAAAAAAATCTTTGTACCTTGAAAAAATCTGTCTTCTTTGAGGAGGTCGATTTCTTTCATGCCGATAATCTTTCTAGTCTACAAATTCGGTTCTGGTGCATTTTATTTCATTTCTTATTGGTGACTGATTTTCCTTCTTTGTTTTTGTAGAGTAATTGTTGTCAATGTTTGAGGATTTGACAAACTTGATAGATTCTGTATTACTTGGATGATCACTACTTGATCCTTCTTCATATCCCAATCCAGCTTTCAATTTTGAATTTCTTTGCTGATTTAGAATGTAGGTTAATCCTTCTGAGGCTTTAATACTTGGCAGATTTTGGTGATACAATCCTTTAAACTTCTCCATTTCTTTTCTGATTTTTACTATCTCTTCTTCTAAGGCTTCACACCTGACTTTCTTCTCTGACAATTGTTGTTTCAATATGTCTTCTATTTTCTTTGCCTCTTCTAATTCCACTTTCAGCAGAGCAAAGTCTTCATCAGGTTTTTTACTTTCTTTCTCAATCTGTATCAACAATTGTTTTTACTTTCTATTCTTAATTCCGAGTCTGTCAATTTCTTCCAGTGCACTGATCAGTTCTCCTTCCATATCAACCACAACTTCTTCATTATTATCATCACTGCCTATGATTTTATTATCATAATCCTCTTTGGCAATAAGCATGAAGTCATTTGCCTTTTCTTCACAGGAAGAGTCACTATCAGTGTCTTTTGAGGAATTGTCATTATTTGCAACCAAACTTTTCTTCTTATTATATTTCTTGTATTTGTACTTCTTTTCATCATCAGAGTTCTGGTCCTTTTTCTGATGGGGACACTTAGA
>ML776662.1:968084-983688 GCA_009831015.1 Picea engelmannii
CTAGCACAATAGGCTTTGTATATCCAGTCTCTACTACATCCCAAACATCAACACCCAAGGCCATTAAGTATGTTCTCATTCTAATCTTCCAGAAGGCAAAATTTGTTCCATCAAATAGAGGGGGCTTAGAGGCTGAAGTCCCTACATGACTTGTCATGTTTAAGCTTACAGATCTACCTTTGAATAAAAGGAACCCGCTCTGATACCAATTGTTGAAATTACTAAGACAACTGAGAGGGGGGGGTGAATCAGTTGTTATTGAGATTAAACAATTTTAAGTCTATTAAAACATTCTTAATCTTTCTTCAAGTGATCATCAACATTATACAACATATGGACAGTAAAAGTAAAGAGCATCAGTCACACATAAAGTATACACAGAGACAGATTTTCACGAGGAAACCCATAAAGGGAGAAAACCTCTTCTTCTTTGAAATGATAGGCAGCCTTTTAAGTTCTGTACATCATCTATAATTGAGCACCAACTCAATGTGAGGTTGCTACCTCTGTTTTACAAGCTGCAACTTATTTGAGAGCACCGAATCTCTTGTTTCTCTAGCACCCACTATAAGGAAGCACCGACTCCCTAATGTTCCAGCACCAACTGGATGGAAGCACCAACTTCCAGTTACACAGGCTCCAACCTGTATAACAGAGAACACTTGTTCTCCCTTGCACCAACTTGCGACCCTGGTTTCTCTGGATGCAACCAGATGAAAGCTACAACTCCCTGTGTTCAAGCTCCCACTTGAACCTCCGAGGACAACAGTCCTCCCTAGCACCTCCCAACCACCCTAGAATATTAATGAATAAATAAACAGACAACTACACAGATAAATCAATTCTTACCACTTCTTCTTTGTTCTGTAAATCTGGTCTTCTTCAACTTGTTCTGTCATTCTTCTCTGCTTCAACTTGTTCTATCATTCTGCTCTGCTTCAACTTGTTCTGTCATTCTACTCTGCTTCAACTTGTTTTGTCAGTCTGCTCTGCTTCAACTTGTTCTGTCATTCTACTCTGCTTCAACTTGTTGTCATTCTGCTCTGCTTCAAGTCATTCTTTCATTCTACTCTGCTCCAAGTCTTTTCATCATCTGTTTCTCTTCTCTGAGTTTTATCTCACACTGTGCATATTCCCAGTCTCACTCTGCGCATTATGTGATTTTCCCTTTCTTATCGTTTAATTCATTTTTCATCCAGAGCAACAACAACCACGCACAGTCTGTATCTTTTTCTTTTATACACACACCCACGACGGTTCACCTTCGCATCTCCTTAGGCAAAAGAAAAAACAACCGTCTGAGCAACTGAAACACCAACCGATCAACAATCATGAGTCCGTTTCGCTAACAAATTCGTAACTGGTAAATTAACTGTGAGAGAGCAAGGTAACCCTCCGATCATATTCAAGTTTATCTGCACTGTTGGATGAACTTTATTAATCTTGCCTCTAAATCGGGTTTCAACATTTCAGCATTCCTGTGGCCAAGTGTTTCGAAACTTCATATCACGATCTCCGAAACTTCGATACAGAGCTTTTCTACGCTAGCTCCTTCCTCTATATAACCAAGGCCATAACCAAGCGCTTATGCAAAAAGTGATTTTCGCGAATTTTCCTTTCGTAAGTCTGGAGATGAGGCAACTCGACTCTCCAACTCGCGATCCCCGAAACCCCGAGATGGAGCTGAGATCAACGGTCCACGATCTCGATGAGTCTACGGTCCAGATCTCATCGTGAATTCGCGTCTTGTGATTCCTTCGAAGAAGGTCCTTGTCACTCCAAGTTGCGATAAGCGAAACTCCGAAATGAAGCTTAGATCAACGGTCCAGAACACACTTTGATCTGACGGTTGGGAATAAATCACGATTTCGCATCTCGCGATTTCGGCGGTAGAGATTCTTGTCACTCCAAGTTCCGATAGGCGAAGCTTCGAGATGGAGCTCAGATCAATGGTCTAGAACACATTGTGAGTTGAGGGCTGGGATTAAATCATGATTTTGCATATCGCGATTTCGGCGGTAGAGATTCTTGTCACTCCAAGTCGCGATAGGCGAAGCTCCGAGATGGAGCTCAGATCAACGGTCTAGAACACATCGTGAATTGACAGCTGGGATTAAATCGCGATTTCAATGATCATATTTCTTGTCTTTCCAAAACGCGAGTCGTGAAACTCCGAAATGGAGTCGACAGTCCAGATCAACAGTCCCAATCAATACTTGATTTGACGGTCATCGAGAACCTGCATCTAGAAACATAATTTGCGATCATCCTCCTTGAATTTCAAAATGTACACTCGCTCCGGGGTTTCCTGGACCTTTTCAAATACAACTTCATCTGGTAATCCGATTTGATCAACTTCTACCACATTACTTGTTCGATTAAGCCATTGAAAGTGCAACAAACCCTCATCTCCCCTAGCTACACGAACAAGTCATTTCTGAGTATCTGGCACAACTCGTGTCCCCTCCAGAGACATCATTCCAACCCGAAACTCCAGCATGATCTCCTGACAATTGAATCGGATGATGCATTACAGCATATAGAATCCGTTATGACCAAACCTTACAAATCCTCCCTGTAGCGTCTTCTCATAATGCCCATCTATTTCATACTTTATGTACTCATGCCATCTTCAGTGTTGTACTTGCCATCAATGACAAGTATACAAGCATGCACTGTCTGTTAAAGATTTGCCAACAATGTTTGGGTTTAGATGTTCATTTTAGGAAGGGAGTTTAAAGGAAGAGTTATGAAAATTTGACACCCCACCTCCCTAATGATGCCTAGGGGGTTGGGTGTGTTAAATGAAACTCTAGGCTTTAGTAGGAAAACAAAGGTTAAATGATTTGTATGCCAAGGGATATAAAGATCATGCTGAAGTTTTTTTCCTTTTTGTTCTGCATTAAAAGGATGTAATGATTAGTTGAAATGAATAAAGACTACATGATTCATTTAGGATTTGTACAACATAAAATTTAAATCATGTACCCTATTTGAACATGCTAATATTCACTAATAGCAGAGTGCTGGGTATTCCTGACAACATGGAAAAAGTTTTGAAATTGGGCTATTGTGGGTCAATAAGACCCTGTTAGGGCCAAATGTTGTATTCTCTTTCCGAATTTTTGTAACGACCATGACTATAATGAGCAACAATGAGTAACAATAAAAAATGGAATAACTTATCAATTTATATAGCTAATTTCATTTTTTTTTAAATCATTATTAAGTGATACATCAATAAATAAATTAAAATATAAACCATATAAAGTGAATTTGTATCAATAGAGGTTTGCACAACTTGCGCACTATAATAACCTTCTTTAAAATCATCAAAATTAAGCAACCAAGAATATGAACCTATAATATGGGTAAAATCGTAGATTTACTTTGTCATAACACAACTAATTCGACACCAATAATAAGGATCATGAATATACTTAAAGCTTTACTTGTGCAATTTACGACTTCAACTTATCAAGAAGTTTCTAGAGTGCCTATACTAAAATTAAGAATAATTTTTTCATAAGATGCAAGAAGTGTACAGTGATGGCGACTAACTACATTACACAATTGTTGCGCAAAAAATTGCGCATTAATATTATTCTTGTCGAATTTGAAATTCTGTAACTACCCTCTTGATCTTGATTAAGAGTAAAAAACTACAAAGGAATATACATTAATTAACTAGTCATTGAGTAACTTTATAAACTCAAGAAACTAATTAAGCATAATTAAACATTGATTACCATAATGCGTCCTTACTCAATTACAATTTCATATCATCAAGAAATTACTTAATGATCTAACTACATTCTAAAGGTGCTATTAGTCCACCTTAATGAGAAACAATTATTTAAGGGAACAACGTGTGGCGTCAAGCGCCCTACAACAATTGTTATTTCGTCAATAATGGTTCCATTGGTTTTGTTAGCAAAGTAATAACAATATTGTATGTATAAAATGGAAATTCCATGCAATTTACCATCGTTTATTGATATGCAGAGAGCTATCATTACATCGTATCAATCCCACATATTGTTGCAAATAATAAGTTAAAAATACTTGCATAAAAGAATGTAAACCTATATTTGATGATAAAAATTACAACAAGAAAATAATCTAATTTCATAAGCATAAATATGTGCGCATATCCTTCCCTATAAGATTTGTTGACAATATAATATATTTTTCTTGAATTATTTAAAACCTTAAGAAATTAACTAACTGGTACTAGATCTATAATATGTTGACAACTATTTTAATGAATTACAATAAGGATTACTATCACCGGGTGATCACTATTGAACCTGGCGTTGATATTGATGATGTCGAAACTAGTAGAAAGAATGATGGCAATTGATCTTTATTTTCGATTTTGTAACTCGCGCAATGTCCTTTCGCTTGATAACCAATGCGACTTCACCAATACTTCCCAGCCAACTCTAGGGGTACTCTTCTCCCCCCTTAGCCCCTGAGCCGCAAAGAATTCACACACAGAAAACCATATCTCAAATGGCACAAGATTTCCCTTGCAAGGAGAGGCTTCCACCTCTTGCACAAACTCGCAACCCAAGTCACACAAGTAAACTAGTCAGTAGAAATTTTAACAACATTTCATTCATCCAACAATAGGGTACTTTCCCTCTTCCTCACCATTCTTTTTATAAGAAAAATTGTCTTGACACTTGTAAATGCATGCACAATTAAACCATTTTTAATAATTTAATTAGAGATTATTCACCCCCAACACGTGTCACACTTTCCCCAAGTTTCACATGTTTAATCCATTTTAATTTAAATAATTATGCATTTCCCTCACACTCCTCAATTAGTTCCTAGATTATTTCTTAGTTGTCCCTTAGTTCCCCAATTGCTCTTTTATTGTGTCCCCTAACTAATTTACAATTCGAGTTTGATTAAGACTCTTCTCTTAGTTAGGATTTAGAGTTTGATTGTCTTAGGATACAAACTCTATGTTGACAACCCATTCTCTCGTGAATATAGTTTCTTTTAATTAAAAATTCCTTTTTATTAATTTCATGCACACATTGTGCACATGTCTTAATTTATTCTCCCTTCTCCATATTTTAATTAGTATAATCTCCCTTAGACCCATTTCTCCGATTTCTAGAATTTTATTAGGCATAACAATTAAACTCATATTTTATTATGTTTCCTTTCATAATTTAATATAAAATTATATAAATTCATTTCTCTTTTCTATCAGTTCTAAATAAATGTTGTATTCTCTACTCTAACAAAGTCTAAGTATTCATTTTATTTTCTAAGCTCTTCTATATTTTTATTGACTCATAAATTTGTTCATGTGACATGCCCTTCAAGACGCACCTCCACGCTCCAAGGGTGCCACTCACCATTTGAATTAGCTTGGAAGTCGTCTGATGCTTGGAGTCAATACTCTACTTGTTGACCTTGTGTGAGATTAAGGGCTTACTGAAGAATAAGGAATGCGCATTATTGCACACCCCTCAGAAATCCTCACGAGCGACTACCTTAGTCTTCCCTCACAACATCGTGAACCACTCAGAGCAAGGTAGTCATTAACCTTCAGTTCAAGTCATGGTGGGAGTGCTAGTAGGTTGTGACAGGGATGCTACCACACCTCTCCCCAATCTATCTGATATCTGTGTATGGCCCCTTTTCTCCATATGTGAGTCATATTAGCAAGTTTTACCATGCCTTCATCCACTGAAAAAAATAATATCAATAACTCATATACACGAAATCCATAATTGAAATCATCACATAACACATGTGTAATAAATCAAGTACTCATAACCGAAGTAAATAGTCCACTCCCTGACTCAATCTGGAGTCCAAGGAAGCCTGTTGATGCCATCAACATACTCATCTTTCCATGTTTCATGCACACTCAGGAAACCTCATCATAATACAAGTCAATGTTATACATCATTAAAATAACATATCAAATTTCCATACACAACATAGCATAACCTCATAACCAAACAGATAATCATAATGTACTATGTTTAACCGGATCGCTTGCATGTAAGTGTCCTCAAAGAATAAACAATGTCATGAAAATGTGATCAATGGAACTAGATGTTACATACACCCCTCTTGTTTTGAACTTCGTCCTGAAGTTTGTACAGTCTATAATGAAATCAATAATATAGTTGCTACTAATCTATATATCAAACTATCAAAATTAATAAGGAAACTGCTAATGCATCTCATATGCATCCTCCTAAGTAGTAGAATGTGGACTATAACTGTCGCACTGGACCTTGACCTACTAAAATATTCAACGTCGTATTTTTTGAGTGCGATGGTACAATATGTGGATCGACTCTTCTATGAGAGAACCCTCGTCCGATACCTACAATGAACTCAAGTCAATAACATGTGACGGATCTGAAATATAATGACGTAAAACTGAAACATGAAAGACATAGTGCATATGTCTCAAAGAATCAGGTAAGGCTAGTCGGTAAGCCACGAGTCCTTTCTTTTCTACAACTTCGAAAAGTACCATAAATCTTGGAGAGAGTTTAGCTCCCTTTATCAAACTCTTATGTGGCTTCAACCACAAAAATACTTTATCACGAACCTCATAACTATGGTCTATATGATGCACATCTGCATAACTCTTTTGTCACTCTTGCGCTTCCTTAATCCTTTGTCTTATGGATTGCATCTAATCTTCCATATCCTGAATCACATATGGTCCCACCATGCCCCTATCCTCTAGTCGATCTGAACTCAAAGGTGTCCTACACGGTCATTCGTATAGAAACTCAAAAGGTGTCATCTTTATCATACTCTAATCACTGTTGTTGTACGCAAATTCTACCAATGTTAAAAATTCTTCCCATCGTTTATGTTGATCCATTACATACATTTGAAGCATATCCTCTAAAATTTGATTCGTTCTTTCAGTTTGTCCATCTATTTTGGGGTGATATGCTATACTAAAATTCACTTGCGTTCCCAAAGCCTCTTGGAAACTAGTCCAGAAACGTCTAGTGAATACCGATCCTCTATCAGATATTATCTTCCTTGGTACACCATGCAATCTCACAATTTCGATAACAAAAATTCTAGCTATATCTGGTGCTTGATACGTCATACGAACTAGAATAAAATGTGCACTCTTCGTCAAATTGTCAACAACTACAAAAATAGAATCGTGTCTCCTTTTCGTCAATGGAAATCTAACAATAAAATCCATTGATATGAATTCCCATTTCGATTTAGGAATCACATGTGGTTGTAATAATCTCCCTGGATGCCTATGTTCATCCTCCACTTTCTCACATTCTAGACATCTCGCCACATAGTTAACTATATCTATTTTCATTCATTTCGAAAATAATAGTGGTTTAAGATCTTCCTTCATCTTCGTGACTCTAGGATGAGCCATATACACTGCTCTATGAGCTTCTTTCAAAATTAACTTTCTCAATTTGTCATTTGGTGGTACATAAATTATGGCATTATACCTTAGTATCCCGTCACTATCCAAAGAATATCCCTCATATCTAGGTATGATCATGGTATCTCATCGGATATTATCTTTTACTTGTACCATTTGTCATCAATTTGTAATGATAAGATCTTTTCTCGAAGAATCGTCTTTAGGGGTATTACTGAGAAAATGTGAGGTCTCCAACTCAACGCATATGCTACTCTGTTAACTATTCCCTTAATGTATGTAATATCTAAATCATACTCACTTAAAAGTTTTGACCAACGTCTTTGTTGTGCGTTCAAGTCACTTTGTTTAAAAATGTGTTGTAATCCACTATGATTAGTTTTCAACTTGAATTTTCGTCCAATAAGATAGTGTCTCCAAACTCGTAAGGCATAAAAAATCGCTAATAATTCTAAATTTTTTGTTGCATAATTCTCTTCATGCCTTCTTAGTTTCCTTAAAATATACACGATAACTCAACCTTCTTGCATTAATACTCCACCCAATCCTTCCTTGGATGCGTTAGTTCATACCAAGAATTATTTGTCCATATCCGGAACTTCAATATTGGTGTTATTGTTAATAGTTATTTAAGCTTCTGAAATGCTTTCGTGCACTTCTCTGACCATACAAATTTCTTGTTCTTCTTTTGTAGTTCTGTAATTGGGTTTGTTATTTTTTAAAAATCTTCGACAAAACATTGATAGTAACCTGCTAATCCCATAAAACTATGAACCTCTTGCACGTTCGTCAGTGATGGCCATTCCATAATATCCTCTACCTTCTCTAGATTCACAATGATACCCTCTCCCGAAATAATGTGTCCCAAATAGTGAATTTTCATCTGATAAAAAGAACACTTCGACAAATTTTCGTACAACTTGTTTTCTCTTAAACACCGCATAACTAATTTCAGGTGTTCATCATGCTCCTCTCTCATCCGAGAGTAAATCAATATATCATCAATAAATACATGTACAAACTTATCCAAGTATTCGTGGAATACCCCATTCATTAAACTCATATATACACTAGGGGCATTTGTTAATCCAAAAGGTAACATAGTAAATTGATAATGTCCAAATCTGGTCTTAAACGCTATTTTAGGAATGTCTTCCCCTTTGATTCACAACTGGTGATATCCCGATCTCAAATGAATATTTGAAAATATGGCCTCTCTCTTCATTTGATCAAATAAGTCATCGATACTCAGTAACGAGTACTGATTCTTGATCGTGGCTTTGTTTAATTGACGATATTTAATGCAAATCCTCCACGATCTGTCCTTCTTTCTTACAAGAATTACTGGTGCACCCTACAATGATACACTTGGATGTATAAGTCCCAAATCCAATAACTCCTTCAATTTCATCTTTAAATCCTTTAATTCAGGTGTCGACATCTGATATGGCGTTCTTGCAATTGGTTATGTTCCAGGTTTTAGATCTATAGTAGATTTCAATTCTCTATTTGGCGGTAAACCCAATAATTCTTCAGGAAAAACATCGGCAAACTCCGATACTACTGGAAAGTATTCCAATATTTTTGCGTCACCTTTTTCATTAAGCGCTAATATGGCGTACAACTTACATCCTTTGCGTATGTTTTCTGTAATTGTAGGGAAAAAATGAATCTTAGCTATACTCCTTGGTTTCTTCCTACAATTACTCTACTCTGTCCCAAATAATCAATTAAGATTAATATATTTGTCTTGCAGTTAAGTATTGCATCGTGTGATTCTAACCAATCCATTCTAATCACAATATCATAGGATCCCAAGATTGTGACATAAATGTTTACATTTGCGACGAAATCACCCAAGTTAATGTTACAATCCTGTTGTGACTAGCACTACAAACTCCCCATTTTACCTCCTATTTTGATACTTTCCTAAAATGGAGCCTCCTTATTTTTGAAACCTAAATAAAATTCTCATAAGTCCCTTTGATCGAACAAAAGCTTCTCCTCGTAACTCGTGATTGACTTGAAAAAATTGAGAAATTATTCAGAGTGGAAGTTTTAAGAATTTTTTGGCAAAGTTCCATTCAAATATTCTGAGTTGCTCGGAGGAGTTGCCTTCAACTCTTATAAGAAACTTGGAAGAGTTCCCTTCAACTCTTCGAAGATGCTTGGAGGAGTTCCCTTCAACTCTTCCGAGCTTCTCGGAAGAGTTCTTGCCAATCACTCTGATAAATAAAAGCAAGTTCGACAAAGTTGTCATAAAGGTCTACAAGCAAGTTTGACAAAGTTGTTTTAAGAGCCTCTGAGATGCTCGGAGGAGTTGTTAAGAAATCCTTTGAGCACACCTACCACATTTAATGCTACTTAATTAAATTCAAGCTATATAAATTGTAACGGGGTTGGGGCTATTATCACTATACCAATTTCTATTAAATTGACACTGGAGAGATGGATAAACACCATTTGAAAAAATTATCCATCCCGTCCCATCCCTCTACACGTGGCAATGATCAACCGATAAGTTCATTTCCCCCTTCTTTTCACTTTGCTTAAAAATTAGGGTTAGGGTATTTTTCCCCTCTTTCCTTTTTCACAAATTCAACCCTAATCTGCCTATATTCCCTTGGATTGTTTCCCTCTGTCGCTTCACCATTGTTGTTCAGAATCTGTGCCCTCGTCAATAAACCGACCCCTTCAATGCCTATAGATTCCCTTTGTAATTGACCATTCCCCAATACCCTAGCTTCGAGTTCGGCTGTTGTTTTCCGTCTGAGGCACGGAATCTCGACCTAGACAGACCCTAAGTCCACAATATGTTCCTCTAAGATAATCGAATGGTTCCCCACCATGATGGATATTCACAAATTTTGTCCCAAAAATTGTTTTAGTAACTCTCCGAAGCATATAATAGAAGTTACTATTAACTTCTCTGATATGCTCAAGAGATTTATTATTAACTCCATTGATTTGCTCAGAGGAGTTCTTTGTAAAACATATGAACAACCTTAAATACTAATAAAGACTCTTCTGAGTGATGCTCGGAGGAGTTAATATTAACTCCTTCAAACTACTCAGAGGAGTTACTATTAACTCCTCCAACTTGCATTTAAGATTGCTCGTCTTTCTCAAAGAATTTCCCAAGTATTTCACAATCTCAGTAGGCAATTGATTGCTATATACAAAAAAAAACATGTCTTGAATAGTTCTTTATGAATTATTTCTAATGACGTGCTATAAATTATCATTTTATGCATGTTCAGAAATGTCACCATGAAAGAAAGCAACAATGAAGCCAACGAGAGTTGAACCATTTGGTAGCTCTCAACAGACTGCAGACACATAAAGTATAAGGAATGTATACGATGATACATCAGGAATTATGGACAAAGATGGAGATATTTTTAATGGGGGGAAGTCTATCACATGTTCAAGAAATCAAATTTTTCTACAGAATCAGAGGACCCAGGCGAACTCCAGGCATTTAAGAACATAAAAAATCGGGAATCTTCAGGGTGGCAGCACATCCAACAATATTATCTTGTGCAAATTTTATATCATGGAGTTTGAAGAATGCAGATGTAGACATTGGGTATATCTTTAATGCAAGAAAGGAGATGATAGATTCATTCAGGCCTGATGATTTAGCCAAATGTTATCACCTAGAGGTCGAGAACAAAAATTTAGATGGTCATCTCCTTAGAGAGTTGGATCTCACCCCAAAGGATTTGTTCCCCACCTGATATAAAGAATATAAACAATTCAAATATCATGTCAAAGGTCGATATCCCACTACCAATCTAAGAAGACCATACCAGTATATGGTAGCCATGCTATGCAAGTTGTATGGGGAACTAGACACAACACAATTTCCTTTGTCATATCTGCCATTAATTTATTTCTATGCAGATGTAGGTGCCTCATTCAACTGGGCAGACATATTGCCTGAGAATCTTAAAAGTGCAATTTCAGCTCTTACACGAGCACAACCGCAAAGCTTCCCCAGTTTCCATATGGCTTCATATCTTTTAGACATAATGTGCATAGCTCACAAATACCTGAACATGGGATGGATTTGGTTTCCCGCTGATGTTGCTATCAATATATATTACAAACTCCTCTGGGAGAACAAATACCGAACATATTATCAAAGTATTTGTGAACACTTTCTTGCACCACTGTATGAGTTCATTTTTTGCACCTCCCCACCCTGTATTACCGACAATTCCATAAAAGTTATAAGGAAAATTGGGGATTGTTATCTAATGGAGCATGGTACATATATCACAATATATGGTACAATGAAACCGCCTCACTTACTTCCTAGGTTCATCCTAGATAAACTTGTGCTCCAAGAAGTAGCATATCAGACAATCATACATGGGGTCGGAGGAATGTTGTATAGATCGAAGAAATCCATCTGGCCTCCATTGCCTATTTTCATTGGAAACTACTTCTTTGAAAACGCCAAACATGTCGAGACAAAAGTAGACGTCTTTCTCTCCTACCATTTTGGAGAGGAAGGATTCAGGAGACACGATCCCAAGAACATTTTCAAAGAGCATCTTCGTAGCATTAGACTCCGTTACGAATACAACATTGATTTCCAGGAAGAAGAAGGAGTACATCAGAATGCCATAACCTATGATGAGGTTATTTTTAATAGGCGGGGTCAACCAAGAGGAAGGATTTTCGATGAAGAAGCTACAAGAGAGGCAGCCATAAAATATGAAGAAAGAGATGAACCTGAGAGATATTCCCCCATATCCCTCTTGACCCATTCTGGTTTTGCAAGAGAAGAAGAAGAGGCACCAACCAAAAAAAAGAGGAGAGACAAAGAGAAAATGTTGAAGAAGAAAAATGATGCTTAAAAGAAGAAAAACCTAGAAACTGACAAGGGAAAGGCTATTGTAGAAAGTGAAGCAAGAGAAAAAATGGAAGTCAAAGCAAAGTCCACTGCCAAGAAGGAAAAGGAGTTAGCTGAAGAATTAAGAATAGCGACGAAATTAGCAGAAAATGAATTAGTAGATAAAGCTGTTGAAGAACAAAGAAAGAAGAAGGATGCAGAGGATAGAGAAAGAGACACACACCCAATGGACTTGGATGTCCCTGGAACATCCATCGCAGGTATAGAAACATAAACAACAAGTAGTGTGTTAGGTCTCAGGACTTGGGAACCTTTTCGATCGACTGAAATAGTAGACATCCGCAGTTTCACGTATGATAGAAAAAATGGTCGGATCGTACAAGAAAGGGTTAAAATTGTTCTAGTAGCAGAGGGAGCTCCTCTATTAATAGTAACCCAGGTGCTCGTTATAGGAGATGTCAGGTGTAACATATCCACTACCATAATTCAAAATTTTTTGGTTGAATTCTTAATAATGAGAATTCCCGGAGTCCTACAGGGGTCTAGTGCAGGCTAGTTCTTCCCTGTACACCTCCCTGTGATCGTGGGTTAGGACCACAGGTCAAACAAACCAGGCGCCTTTCACAACTCGTGACCTCACGAGTCATGAATCAAAGGCCCTCGAATTTTCTTCACAAATCACCGATACTCGAGATCACAAATTGGGTATAGCTCCTTTCTTAGTTAGTGCCCTCCCCACCTGTAACCGTAGGCTAGGCTTAAACATCAGTGCCCCTCGCAACTCTAGGCTAGGCTAGGCTTAAACATCAGTGCCCCTCAAATTTTCTTCACAAATCACCGATACCCGAGATCACGAAATGGGTATAGCTCCTTTCTTAGTTAGCGCCCTCCCCACCTGTAACCGTAGGCTAGGCTTAAACGTCAGCACCCCTTGCAACTCGTACCCTCGTGAGTTTGTGAGTCGAACTCTCGTGCTCTCCTGTTGCGATCTCCCGAGACACAATAAGTCAATGGAGCATTGACTCCCTTCTCTAGGCGATACGTGTCCACCCGTCGGTCATGTGGACCCTACCTTGAGGTTTTCCAGGTGTTCTCTCGTGCTCGGCTCTCGGCACCTCGCTACTCGCGACTTGGAGCACCCAACCTTTGGGCTCTTACCTCGCGAGCCTCCGAGTTCACGAGATCTCTTGGATCTCCTGACACGCATCCTCAACTATGGACGGCTCAGATCCTCTCGTGGCTTCACCACTCGTGACTTGGAGCGCCCAACCTTTGGGCTCTTACCTCATGAGCCTCCGAGTTCACGAGATCCCCGGATCTCTGCCACCTGTCCCTCTCAGATGGACGGCTTGGATCCTCTCGTGGCCTCGCCACTCGCGGCTTGGAATGTCCAAACTTTGGACTCCTACCTCACGAGCCTCCGAGCTCATGAGATCCCTGGATCTCTGCCACCTATCCTTCTCGGATGGACGGCTCACAGCCTCTCGCCACTTCGCTACTTTGCGACCTCACGTCTCGCAACTTTTAACACCCAATACTTGGGCATTCACCCTGCGAGCTCCCGAGTTCGCGAGTTCCCTGGATCTCTGCCACCTGTCCTCCTTGGATGGACGACTCAGATCCTTTCGCGACTTCGCTACTTCGCGACCTCGCGTCTCGCGACTTTTAACACCCAATACTTGGGTGTTCACCTTGCAAACTCCCGAGTTCGCGAGTTCCCTGGATCTCTGCCACCTGTCCTCCTCGGATGGATGGCTCAGATCCTTTCACCCCTATTCACGAGGCTTAGCCCTCGTCTATCTCCCTAAAGATCTAATGACTGGCGGGATTCCTCATTCAGATCTGACGATTCAGATTGGTCCCAATGCCACGCCCTTTTCTAATGCTCTTTGGACGTGGAAAAACCAACGGTCCGGATTTTCTCATGGAGCCTGGGAGTCTATGATTCAGATTTCCTCGCTACTCACGAAGATAGAGGAAAAAGGTTTAAGGAAATTAATGCCCTCGCTCATTCCTTCGATTTAACGATCGTGAATGACAACAGGTTCCTCGACCAGATCTCATCCGTTGATCAATACCTAGCCTTACACTGCTACTTCGGGATTTCGAAGAGGATCATTCCTCTTCATACAGGGTTGCTAAGACTTGCACATCCAATTCCTTTTCCCAGGTTCTTGGTAAGCCTTTCTAAGAAGGGAATCTCCGTAAAGAGGTCTATTTCGGTCCATTCCTGGATACAGATAAGGGAAACAATTTCTCGAGAACAGGCTGGATACCTGACTTAGTTCAACCTGTGCATGATTTGATTCATTTTTATCGATGTAAGTCATGCATAGCTTCCTCTATTACAAGTATGTGTCCATTAGTTATTATCAAACACTGCACAGACATTCTTACACATAGATCATACATAATTTCACAGTCCTAGGACATATCCATATATATATATCATTCTATAAATTTCAAGATACAAATATGTAAAAACACTTATCCGAAATAACACCAGAAATGGTGCAACTGCTGAGAGGGGTGCTCGTTTCCACCCAACTGTAGGCTCAGCGACTCCCAACGGATTTACCACTAGCCACCCCCGAGCTGAGACCACGATGCTCTGAGACTGTGTCTCTTTGTCTGCCAGTGACTAGGAGCGAAGGTTGCAATCCTTCCTCTCTGCTATCACTCACTCTGCGTAATGCCCGAGTTCCGCTCGCGTCTCCCCCCTTTCAATCGTCTCTGCCATACACCTTATCCTCTCGCGAGGTTGCGTGTGGCACGATTACCCTCGCGCCGATCAGGCCTGACGTCTCTACGGATGGGCGGTTCACAATCCCATCCCTCGTCAAACCATTCACCTACCAGCCTACGAGGTATTGAATTTCAGGGCCAGCGAGCCGCTTTTGGTTCTCCGGGCCAGTGGAGTCCAAATACGGTATTTAATTCTCGGTGGAAGTTAACGCCACCTTTTCAGGTGCCTTCCACCACCATCGTGGTCTCTTTTTTGCACATCCCCTCTCAGCAGTCCTGCAATAAATTCAAGATATTATTCACATTCATTGACCTCTTCCTGCAGGTCCATTTACATCACATATTCATACTTATGAGTTTTCCATAGTCCTCGGCCATTCTAGTTATATTTACAAACTGGGGGAAACAGGGTGTTACAATTCCCTCCCCCATAAAAGGAACATCGTCCTCGATGTTCTTAGCTACTAACACGAATTACATGTACAGAAGTAAACAAAATCGGATATGCCTGTCTCATGGCATCCTCCATTTCCCATGTAGCCTCATCTGGGCCAAAATGTTTCCACTGCACCTTG
>ML776662.1:985795-1003382 GCA_009831015.1 Picea engelmannii
CTAAGATGCTCTTCATGTTCTTCTCTATTCTTAGAGTAGATTAAGATATCATCAATAAAAACTAGTACAAATTTATCTAGAAATTTACTGAGTACATTGTTCATTAAGCACATGAAAGTAGCAGGGGCGTTGGTTAACCCAAAAGGTACTACCACAAACTCATAATGACCATACCGTGTCCGGAAAGCGGTCTTATGGATGTCTTCACCCTTGATTCGGACTTGATGGTATCCTGACCTCAAGTCAATCTTTGAGAAAACAGACGCACCTCCCAACTGATAGAATATATCATCGATCCTAGGCAAGGGGTATTTGTTCTTTATGGTTACTTTATTAAGTTGTATGTAATCTATACACAGTCTAAGGGTGCCATCCTTCTTTTTCACAAACATGACCGGTGCTCCCTAGGGGGACACGCTGGGTGGAATATAACCCTTATCCATCATTTCTTTCAATTGCAATTTGAGTTCAACTAACTCAGGCATGCTCATCTGGTAGGGTGTTCTAGACACCGGCACCGCTCCTGGTACAAGTTCTATTGAGAAGTCAATGTCTCTTCTCGGAGGTAGACCCGATATTTCCTCTGGAAACACATCTCAGTATTCTCTCAGGATAGGGTGATCTTCAGGGCTTGGATTTTCACCTTCGGTTGTTTTCAACACCTGTACTGCATATAGGGGACATCCCTTTCGGCAATACTTCCTCATTTGTAATGCTGATATTTGTCTCACCGAGACCGGTTTTCGGATACCTTGAAGGGTTATCCTTTTTCCTTCTTCGCTCACACATTCTAAGGTTTTATAGTAANAGTCCAGTTTGGCTTTATGGGCAGCCAACCAGTCCATACCAATCAACAGATCGTATGATCCCAGGGGTAATACATTAAGGGTTGCTTGGGTGGGGAATTCACCCAACATTATTTGGCAAGCTGGTACGGCCTCTACCACCTTTCTTTTGGTGCCAATGGATAACTGTACCAACCATGGTTTAGTTTGCTTCTGTGGCTGTAGTTTACACTTATCAACATCTTTAGGGGCTATATAACTCAAATTTGAACCAGGGTCAATCAAAACAGATACCAGATGGTTGAAGATCATACCTTCTATTTCCACAACTGAAGCTTGGTGGTCAGCTTGGTTATTATCCAAGGCTGCATAGATTTGCGGCACACTCCTTGCCACATCATTAACCGTGGTAGCTTCCTGCATGTTATAAATTTTTCGACTGTTCTGTTGTCGGAGTGGATAGTCTCTCCGGAGATGATCTCCTCTGCAATCCCAACACTCCAAGGGTTTTCTCTTTGGGTTATCAGTCTTTACTGGTATAGGTCCAGAAGTTTTATTTCCGTCCGTCGAGGGAAAGTTCTGCTGGAGTACACTCCGGGTTGGAAAGTTCATTCTGTGGTTCTTCTTGTAGTTTTTAAATCCTGAGAATTTGCTCCCTTTCTTCTGAAATTTTGAACCATTCTTTTGTTTCCAGTCTCCAAGAGACTCTGCCCGATGTCCATATTGTTCATGACAATATGTTGCCTTTCGTATAGTGTCTTCTAGGGTCTTTGGCTCATCGAATTCGATTCGGTTCCGGTATTCTTTGGGTAACCCATTGATGAAGCGTTGGGCCTTCGCCTTCTCTTCTTTGATGTAGGGTACATACCTCAATAAGTCAAGGAATTTATTGACATACTCCTCCATAGTAAGTTGTCCCAGTTTGAGTTCATAAAACTCTTTAGCCTTCTCATCGAAATACCTTTCCGACAAGTACTTCTTTCGGAAGTACTTCTCAAACTGTCTCCAAGACAGGTCCTCCTCGCGGACCCCTTTCATATTCTTAAGGTCTTCCCACCAGATGGAAGCCTTTCCTTTCAGATTGAAAGTGGCCACTCGGGCCGTCAAATTCTCTGAAAAGTCATGGACTCTGAAATATTTCTTCAGTCCGAGTAGCCAAGCCTCTGCTTCCTCTCCCTTCTTTATCTCGCCATTGAAGGAGGGAGGTTTGGCCTTTTTGAATTCCTCAAATTTATGAATCTTGGAAGTCTTTTGCTTCTTCTATTTCTTTCGAGAATAGGAACTGGTCCTGCTGCTGGAAGAGCCTTCTGAATCACCAACTTCCTTCTCAGTGGAATCGTTTGGTACTGGTCCTTTACCTCTGGGGTGGACCTTTCTGGATGTGCTTCTCTCAGTGTGGCCACTGACACGACCATGATTCTGCATCTCAGGTTCATGCTGCATTTGTCGTTGTAGGTCGGATAAGCTCTGCAGTAGAACTGCATTAATTTTGGTTTGCTTTTCTTGTTCTTTCATCATCCTTTCATTATCGTCCTTGCAGCTTTGCAATTCGACCATGAGACTCCTCACAGTCTCAGCTAGGCCTAGAGGGGTTCCTATTGCTCTTCTTTCGTTTGACTCTTCATATCTGTTGTGGGAGCCTTCTCCCACCTCTTGGTGAGTCACCATTCCCTGCGTTTGTAGGTTCCCGCGGTTGATCATCCGCTTGAGTGAAAAGACAAACGTTGACTATTAGTCAAGAGTTAAATTCATTTTTATAAATGGCGCATAAATTCATAACTCTTTCACATGCACAAACAATCGGGTTTTCATTTTCCCGGTTCTTAATCCTGGTAAGATAGTTAAGTCAGGGTTTTACTCCTCATAGGAGTGTCTTGAACGAGGTTTATGTGCGACTCGTGCATGAGCCCAGTCAAGACGAGTGTTATAACCATGCTCTGATACCACTTTGTAACATATCCACTACCATAATTCAAAATTTTTTGGTTGAATTCTTAATAATGAGAATTCCCGGAGTCCTACAGGGGTCTAGTGTAGGCTAGTTCTTCCCTATACACCTCCCTGTGATCGTGGGTTAGGACCACACGTCAAACAAACTAGGCACCTTTCACAACTCGCGACCTCGCGAGTCGTGAATCAAAGGCCCTCAAATTTTCTTCACAAATCACCGATACCCGAGATCACGAAATGGGTATAGCTCCTTTCTTAGTTAGCGCCCTCCCCACCTGTAACCGTAGGCTAGGCTTAAACGTCATCACCCCTTGCAACTCGTACCCTCGTGAGTTTGTGAGTCGAACTCTCGTGCTCTCCTGTTGCGATCTCCCGAGACACAATAAGTCAATGGAGCATTGACTCCCTTCTCTAGGCGATACGTGTCCACCCGTCAGTCATGTGGACCCTACCTTGAGGTTTTCTAGGTGTTATCTCGTGCTCGGCTCTCAGCACCTCGCTACTCGAGACTTGGAGCACCCAACCTTTGGGCTCTTACCTCGCAAGCCTCCGAGTTCACGAGATCTCTTGGATCTCCCGACACACGTCCTCAACTATGGACGGATCAGATCCTCTCGTGGCTTCGCCACTCACGACTTGGAGCGCCCAACCTTTGGGCTCTTACCTCGCGAGCCTCCAAGTTCATGAGATCCCCGGATCTCTGCCACCTGTCCCTCTCGGATGGACGACTTGGATCCTCTCATGGCCTCGCCACTCGCGGCTTGGAGCGTCCAACCTTTGGACTGCTACCTCACGAGCCTCTGAGCTCACGAGATCCCTGGATCTCTGCCACCTGTCCTTCTTGGATGGACGGCTCACAGCCTCTTGCCACTTCGCTACTTCACGACCTCGCGTCTCGCAACTTTTAACACCCAATACTTAGGTGTTCACCCTGTGAGCTCCTGAGTTCGCGAGTTCCCTAGATCTCTGCCACCTGTCCTCCTCGGATGGATGGCTCGGATCCTTTCGCGACTTCGCTACTTCGCGACCTCGCGTCTCGCGACTTTTAACACCCAATACTTGGGCGTTCACCCTGCGAGCTCCCGAGTTCGCGAGTTCCCTGGATCTCTGCCACCTGTCCTCCTCGGATGGACGGCTCAGATCCTTTCGCCCCTATTCACGAGGCTTAGCCCTCGTCTATATCCCTAAATATCTAACGACTAGCGGGATTCCTCGTTCATATCTGACAATTCAGATCGGTCCCGATGCCACGCCCTTTTCTAATGCTCTTTGGATGTGGAAAAACCAACAGTCTGGATTTTCTCATGGAGCCTGGGAGTCTACGATTTAGATTTCCTCGCTACTCACGAAGATAGAGGAAAAAGGGTTAAGGCAATTAACTCCCTCGCTCATTCCTTCGATTTAACGATCGTGAATGACAACAGGTTCCCCGACCGGATCTCATCTGTTGATCAATACCTAGCCTTACGCTGCTACTTCGGGATTTCGAAGAGGATCATTCCTCTTCATATAGGGTTGCTAAGACTTGCACATACAAGTCCTTTTCCCAGGTTCTTGGTAAGCCTTTCTAAGGAGGGAATCTTCGTAAAGAGGTCTATTTCGGTCCATTCCTGGATACAGATAAGGGAAACAATTTCCCGAGAACGGGCTGGATACCTGACTTAGTTCAACCTGGGCATGATTTGATTCATTTTTATCGACGTAAGTCATGCATAACTTCCTCTATTACAAGTATGTGTCCATTAGTTATTATCAAACACTGCACATACATTCTTACACAGAGATCATACATAATTTCACAGTCCTAGGACATATCCATATATATATATATCATTCTATAAATTTCAAGATACAAATATGTAAAAACACTTATCTGAAATAACACCAGAAATGGTGCAACTGCTAAGAGGGGTGCTCGTTTCCACCCAACCGTAGGCTCAGCGACTCCCAACGGATTTACCACTAGCCACCCCCGAGCTGAGACCACGATGCTCTGAGACTGTGTCTCTCTGTCTTCCAGTGACCAGGAGCGAAGGTTGCAATCCTTCCTCTCTTCTATCACTCACTCTACGTAATGCCTGAGTTCCCCTCGCGTCTCCCCCCTTTCAATCATCTCTTCCATACGCCTTATCCTCTCGCAAGGTTGTGTGTGGCACGATTACCCTCATTCCGATCAGGCCTGACGGCTCTACGGATGGGCGGTTCACCATCCCATCCCTCATCAAACCATCCACCTACCAGCCTACGAGGTATTGAATTTTAGGGCCAGTGAGCCGCTTTTGGTTCTCCGGGCCAGTGGAGTCCAAATACGGTATTTAATTCTCGGTGGAAGTTAACGCCACCTTTTCAGGTGCCTTCCACCACCATCGTGGTCTCTTTTCTGCACATCCCCTCTCAGCAGTCTTGCAATAAATTCAAGATATTATTCACATTCATTGACCTCTTCCTGCAGGTCCATTTACATCACATATTCATACTTATGAGTTTGCCATAGTCCTCGGCCAGTCTAGTTATATTTACAAACTGGGGGAAACAGGGTGTTACATCAGGGAAAACTCTCTGGCAACAACTAGGGCAAGATTTTCATTGATGGATGGAATTGTAGATAATATACATAGGTTGTGCCAACAAAACGAGGAGAAGGAAATGAAGATCAAAGAGTTAGAAGAGAAGCTCCAACAAGTAAGGATAAATGAGAGAAGTCTTCTCAGTTTTAAAGCCAACGCAGGAAAAGTGAGAAATTAGCTGGAAGGTGCCATCATCGATATGTACGCCAACCTACATCTCTTCCAAAATGTAGCTGCAACAGTTATTGAAAAAGACAACATGATACAAATGTAGATGACACAATATAACACTATCCGGGAAGGTATATCAGACATTGATACTTGGATAGAAGAAAATCCTAATGCTCCTCCAGAATTATACAGACCCTTGAAATCAACAAGGAAGATAGATCTGTATGCGCTAGATCATTTCCAACAGGTAGGGAAACGAGTAGACAAAGAAGTGACCAAAGCAATGGGGATTTTATCTATAACTCACAAAGATTCTCAAGAGTTGATAAGACAGGGTCGACTCCCAATTTTAGATGAACTTGGGATGAATTTAGTCACAGAGGACTTAGTGAATGCAGTTAAGAAAAGTATAAGTAAAATGAGACAATTAGTTGAAACATCAACTTTCATCCCAACAAAACTTATTGATCAACATTTGATACAACCAACAAATCTCCATACTATGATACAAGCTTACATGAATAAATTGGAGAAGGATATGAGTGCCTTGGATGATAGCGTGGCCATGATAGAAGCAATGTTAGAGAAACTATCTTACAACAGGTTTGAATCACTATATAACTAGTTGGAAGTTTGGACAACTTATCTCCAGAGTAAAAGACCATAGGAAAAGGACAAACAATTGTTTTCCCTTTCATATTTTTCCTAATCACCTCAAGTTTCATCCTTTTGTGACACTTGTCATGAGATAAGGGAATGTGAATAGTTTGTAATTGCCTCTTCAAGAAGAAGGTGAAAAGGAAAATAAGAGTTACTATTATTTGTATAAAAGAGACTAGATATTCTCGAAATAGGGACTTTTTTAGACTTTTGTCTTTTCAAGCATTGTATAGACCCAAGAACTGTTTCGAGAACTTATACAGTGTTAATGAATATTGAGAAGCCCTCAGGGTCCGTATTTTTAGAAAAAATCCTGAGTAGAAACTGATCGAAGCTTTGAACTACTTCAAGTGAAGATGTTTGTTGTTTCTATGGACTGTAAGAATGCTTCGTTTGTTGTAGACTAATTCTTATGCAATCTTAATCATATTTTTGCAATATTGGTATTTATTTGAATATTTCCATGCCTCGAGTTTCATGATTTTTTATAATATATGTTATTGTAATCTCGACTAATATGATTATATACTTATATATGCTCTTGCTTCCAATCTTTCTCTTTTTATACAACTAATTGTGTTAAAGTTGTTTTAAGGTTTGGTTGCACTATAACTCACCGATTACTTTAGCTCTTCTCCTAGCTAGGATAGGTTATCATAGATTAGTGATAGGTTAGTTGTATTTACATACATGGTCTTCATCTACATATCTACATTGCATCCATCCTCGCATCGATACGCTAGATCTTAACCGATAACAAAATTAGAGTTAGCAATAATGGTATCTGGGCCGAATTCCAGATGGGACTCCTCAACCAAATAGTGTATGGTCTAATTGGGACCTTATACCGAGGAGTACCCCTTGCTATTGTTGGGTGAATTTGGACCCCTCAACATAATTGGTGTTAGATTGAGGGCCATATTTTATGGCTTACATACATGACTTAAACAATAACCAAAATCAGTCTTCAACAAGTAATCCCAACTCACAACCTACTTTATTCCCTCGAAATGAGTCTGAACAAGAAGTTATTTACGAAGACTCAAAGGCTAATTTTGGAAGTGCTTTCGAGAGTCCATAAATAGATTCTGAAACCTGGTTTCACATATCTTGAGAAGAACTTCATGAAACCCGTAGAATCACTCGTGCTTACACAAAATTACTCGAAAAATTACCCATAGCTTATGAACTTCCTAGAAGAAAATTGACTCGTGTAGAAACTCCTAACACAAATCCTGATTTTTAAGTCGACTTTGTAGACGATCTTATTGAAACTGTGTTACACAAGGTTCCATTACCCTTAAGTAGAGTTGTGCATTTCTTCATTGAAACTGAAGAATAATAATTTGAAGGTGAACAAACTAAAATCACCTTAGAACAAATAATCGAAGAAAATAGGAACCACAGAGAGGTCATACCATGATGGAGAACCCAAGGAGCTCTAAATATGGCTGGTGAAGTTCATGAAATGCCTAGGAAATTCAATAGACTCTTACCTTAATTTGATCTAGACCAACCCAGATCCCCGGAAGATCATATAAATAATTTCTTTTTGGTCATACGTCTTCTAAGATTAGAACATGAAGATGTAATATGTAGGTTATTTCCTTATACTTTTTTCTGGGAAAGCCTCTACTTGGTATTTCATCTTAGCCGTCGGATCAATTACAGACTTTGACAATTTCGAAAGGCTCTTTATGAGGAATTTTGGAGAAATAAAAAAAACAACATCTCTACGTAATGAGCTAGGAGCCATCAGAATGGAAACAAAGGGAAAGAGTAAAATATTTTAACCAAAGATTTCTAAATGTCTTGATTAAGTTTCCCCATGAGGCAGCTCTCGCTCAATCTTTATCCATTTAATATTATACAACTGCCTTAACCATATCCATATGGATGTTTGTAAAATGATCTAACAGAAACACATTGACACTAAACTTGATGAAGATGAAACAATGGAAAGCGAATTGTTAGCATATGACCAACATCCCCGTTATGAGGAAACTAAGTCAGCTGGGAAGAAGCCACTATTATTAACTAAACCACCTCACAAGGAATCTAGGGATATTGATAATGTGGTTAAAATGGTTAAGAAATTATTGAATGAAGTGGTGGAATTAAAAAAGAATGTTGGTGAAGGATCATCCAAACCCCAAATTTTCCACCCATTTTTCAAGAAACCAGACAATCCACCACAACTGTAATAGTCCAGAGATAAAAAAGTATGTAGAACATAAATAAATAGCTAGAAATGACAGATGAACAACAATATAACTAGAACAACACCACAACAATACCAAAATGATACCATAATAATACCAGAAAGAGAACTTTGATTGCTAAGAGCAATGTTCACTTGCCTCTTCGAGGGGGAAACCTCCAGCAGAGAAGAGCTCTATTACAATAATATCCAGGACAAAAGCCTCGACTTCTATTTATACTAAATATGTCTATCAAAAGAACCATCTAGAGGAAGATCCTTCTAGAAGAGAAAGCTTCTATTAGGTCTTCTTACATTGGACTTATTCTTCCTTATTGCTAGGCCTTATTAATATTGACCTTTATTACATGGAAATATATTATTCTACCTACGTGAGGGGTTAGGTCCCTAATATGTCTTGCCCCTTAAAAACAACCTTGTCCTCAAGGCTTGAGATGGGGAAAATGTTGCAAAATGGTAGTTGGTTCCCAAGTGGCATCTGCTGAAGTTGTATCTTTCCACTGGACTAACACTTCCTTGATGGCTCGTTGACGCAGATGACGCTCACGCTGGTCTAAAACTGCTTGTGGTTGTAGCCAAATGGAGCCTTCTTCGTCCAACTCGGGAAGGTTGGTTTGAGTTTGGCATTTAGTTCCAATCACCTTCTTTAAGTAGGAAACATGAAAAACAAGATGGAGCTTATAATGACTGAGCAAAGCTCACTGATAGGCCACCTGTCCCACACACTTGATAATGGTATAAGGACCATAAAATGTGGGCGCCAGTTTCTGACAATGGTCAACCTTGAGGGAATTTTTCTTGTAGGGTTGCAGTCAAAGAAACACTTGATCTCCTTCTGAAAATTGACGTTCAGAGCGACCTTGATATGCTTGTTGCTTCATGTGATTCTGAGCCATGACAAAATTCTCTTTGAGGGTACAAAAAATAGCCTCTCGAATTGTAAGCGTTTGGTCAACCTTCTAGACCTTCAAGACACTTGGAAAATATGAGAGAACTGAAGGTGGATTTTGTCTATATACCGCTTCAAAAGGAGTCACGTGGGTAGCTATATGGTATGAAGTGTTGTACCACCATTCAACTAGTGGTAACCATTGAGCCCACTGATTTTTCCTTTCCGATGCAAAACACCTCAAATATGTTTCCAAACACTTGTTGACAATTTCAGTTTGACCATCAGTCTGGGGATGATAAGTTGTGCTGAGATGAAATTGGGTGTCTTGTATCTTGAACAGTTCTTGCCAAAAATTGTTGGTGAAGGTTGGCTCKTGATCAGATACAATAGAATGCATCATGCCATCAAGCTTGAAGACCTGATCCATGAAAAGTTGAGCGATAATGGATGCTGTAAATGGGTATTGAAGAGCATAAAAATGAGCATACTTGGAAAGAAGATAAACTACTACCATGCTGTCTGATTTATTTCCTGATTTAGGTAAGCCTACAATACAATCCATAGAGATATCCCGCCAAATAACAGGTGGAATCAAAAGCGGTTGTAGTGTGCCAAGATATTTGACTGTTTCTCCTTTGTTGCATTGACACAGATCACATTCAACCACAAAATTATGAACTTCCTGTTTCATACCATCTTAGAAAAAATAACATTTGACCCTATCATAGGTTTTGGTAAACCCGAAGTGCCCAACTGTGGGTGTAGCATGAAGCTTAGAAAGTACCATGGATTTAATTTTTGACTGTTTACTTAAATACAAACGACCTTTGTATCGAAGCTCATCATGGAGCCAAGAGTACCTTGGGGAAATTGGAGAATTGGACTGCAATTGTTGTATCCGATGCGAACTTTTGGGATCGTGTAGCCATTCCTGGCGAACAAATTGGAGCCAATATGGTACAATGAAGGAGAGAGAGAAAAGTGACCCTTCATCTTCATATTTTATGGAAAGTGCATCAACAACCACATTGTCTTTTCCTTTCTTGTAAATGATCTCATAATCATATCCAAAAATATTAGTCACCCTTTTTTGTTGCTCTGGGGAGGAAAGGTGTTGTTCCAGAAAATACTTAAGGATTTGATGATCTGTCTTAATTTGGAAGCGTTTCCCCAATAGATAAGGGCACCAAAGATCCACAACATGCAAAATAGCCAACATTTCCTTTTCATAGATTGATTTTCCCAAAGTGTGCTCGGACAGTTGTTTGCTGGTAAAGGCCAAAGGCCGACCCTCTTGCATAAGAACAACGCCAATTCCTTTCCCAAAAGCATCACATTCTAGGACAAAGGTCTTTGTGAAATCAGGAAGGGCCAAGATTGGAGTGGTGCACATGGCCATCTTCAAGGTTTGAAAATCCTGAGCAGCTGTTGGAGTCCAAGTGAAAGAATTCTTTTTAAGGAGTGCAGTGAGAGGTGCCACAATCTTTCCATAATTCTTAACAAACTTGTGATAATAAACTGTTAAACCCAGAAATCCATGCAATCTCTTGAGAGTCTTTGGGTGAGGCCAATCTTGCATAACTTCAATATTTTTAGGATCCACCCTGATGCTGGCCTTGCCAATAAGATGACCCAAGTACTCGACTTCTGAGGCACCAAAATCACATGTAGATTGTTTGAGGAAAATTTGGTGCTGAGAGAGTAGATGGAGAAATCTATCCACATGAGCAAGATGGGTTGTCTAGGTTTTACTATAGATGAGGATATCATCAAAGAAAACTAAGACAAAAATACGAAGAAAAGGATGAAAGACATGATTCATGAGGATTTGGAAAGTGGAGGGAGCATTAAACAAGCCAAAGGGCATGACCAAAAAATCATAGTGGCCCTCATGAGTTCTAAATGCAGTCTTAGGAATTTCTGCCTCTTTCATACGGATCTGGTGGTATCCATAATGAAGATCAAGTTTAGTAAAGAACAGGGTGCCACTCAATTCATTCAAGAGGTCATCAATGACAGGAATGCAAAATTTGTCTTTAATGGTGAGTTTGTTGAGGGCGCAAAAGTCAGGACACATGTGCCAAGAATCTTCAATATTAAGGACCATGACCACAGGTGAAGAGTAGGGGCTCGTACTAGGGCGGATAACACCTGTGTTGAGTAGGTCTTGAACAATTTTCTCAATTTCATTTTTTTGGGAAAAGGGGTGACGATAGGGGTGCATATTGGGAGGAAGGCTTCCTGTGACAAGGGGAATGGAATGATCATGAACACCATGGGAAGGAGGAAGTCCTTGGGGAGTGGAAAAAACCACTTGATTTTTAGAGAGGATGGATTGGAGGTCCTATGACATAGCGGGTGTCTCATTTTATTGTATGGAATGGAGTTGGGAAATAATTCCATAGTGACCTTTTCTTAGTAGATTTTCCATGCGATGGGAACTAATGATCTCTGGGGAACCAACGGTGATGCCTTGAAACTTATATTTTTGGCCCTCCTTGTTGAATTGCATGGTTAATTCCTTAAAATCCATGAGAATGGGACCCAAAGTCCTTAGCCATTCTACACCCAACACAATGTCACAACCGCCCATGTCGATAGAAAACATATGATATTTCAGGTGGTATTCACCAATTTGGAGACACACATTTTCACAATGCCCTCCACATTTTATGGACCCACCATTGGAAATCATGATTTGGAAATTATTGACTGCACGGATATAACAATTAGTTTCTTGGGCAATGCGGCGATGAATAAAATTATGGGTGCTTCCCCTATCAACAAGAATGGTGACCTTCATATGCTTGATGTAACCAATTAGCTTGCAGGGTTGGGGAGCAGAGAAGCTAGTGAGAGCATTTAGGGAAATGACTGGTTCTACTTCAGGAGGGTCTGAGGGAGGGGTTATGTCAGTGGGTTCAGGTGACATTGACACAAGGGGAGCCTCAACATACTCTTTTGAAACATCCTCTGAGATGGCCATAAAAATCTTTTGTTCCTTACACTTGTGTCCCGAAAAACATTTTTCATCAAAATTATAACAAAGGCCTTTGAGTTGGCATTCAGCCATTTCAGCCCTGGTCAATTTTTGGATCTTTAGTGGAGTAGAAGGAGGAGTGGGAGTTATTGGTTTAGTGCAAGGAATAAAGCAGGGTTTTCAGTTTTGAGAAGAGACCACCTGTTTTTCTTCCTTAGATATTTTAGTAGCGTCCACCCAAATCTGAGGCCGAGCCATGAGGGCATGAGCACAAATCTCGTCCTTGAGGCCAATGATTAAACATTCCTGGAAAAAAGCATTAGACATGCCCTCTATACGAAAATCCAGTCACTCAAAAGAAGTTATAAAGTCTTCCACTATGCCAGATTGTTTCAACTTTGTCAAACAACCTAAATGGTTGGTGTCAGCCTCAAAGCATTCCTAAAGCTTTGCCACAAAGTGTGTCCAAGCCACATACCCTTGGTGGGCATTTTTTCTCCATTTCCACCATTGCCAACGTTCTTGATCTAGATGGAGAACACCATACTGGAGTTTGGCCAACTCATCTGTAATGCCATACAAAGAGAAATAATGTTCCATTTGAGTTACCCAACTAGTGGTATTCGATCCATCAAATTTGGTCACATCCACATGTGGAAGGCGCAGGTCACCCTGAAAGTGATGGGGCTAAAAATTACGGGAATGATAGGAAGTTGCACCTTCAATATGCAAAGGCGGGTCAAATAAGGGAAGATCTGCAGGGATATGTATCTTGGCGCAGATCATCATAGTGACAGATTCAATATGGGTAGTAATGTCTTGTTTGAGTTCTGTGATTGAGCCGACGATGGAGGAATGCATATTTTGATTGATCATGGCAATATTGGCACTGAGTTGTCGCACTTCTTGTTGGGTTTTTGTGAAATTAGAGTGCAAGGTAGTGAAATGAGCTTCCAAGTCTTGGCTACGGGTATGGGCTATGATGACGAGGGAACATGAAAAGGGGAAGGTGGGACCACACGAAAAATGGGTCATGGGTGAAGTGTATCACAATGACCAGGGCAACGAGTTGAATCCAATGTGGTAAATCCCAAATAAGGGTGTTGGAAGGGGGTCGGGTCAACAAGAATGTTTTTTTTTTTGCTGAAAGATGATAGGTATGACTACGATAAGGAAGAAGAGAGAAATCCAATGGAATAGGTCTCAAATAATAGGGCCAACAGGATCCATATATATATATATATATATATATATATATATATATATACTCCTGCAGAGTTATACTCAGATCTGAATAATATTGCAGTGATGAAATGCCCAAATGCTTAACAAGAAGAAATGTGTAATAATTTTGCAACTTGAATGCAGGAGACACAGTTGCGCTGCAATAGATATTTTGTGTTCTATTTTTGTTTTTGTCCCAAGGGTTAGGTATTCAAGGGTTCTACAGACAAGGGTTTTCCCTGTGCTATAGCTCTCTCATATACGTGCAAGGTCCAACAATAGTACTCGGCCCAATATCTCAGGGCACCAACTAAAGAGGCTAGACCGTGCCCTTAGCCATACTACCCGACTACCCAGGTACTAGAGAGTATCTTCCTGAGTGTTGTTCTCAGTGGCACTATAAGAGTTAGGTGGCTGATCGGTTTATCTATGGAGGGATTTAGGAGATATAGGCTGATCTGTATACATGTGTTGTCTGATGTGCTACCACTCGAAGGGGTACCAACATGGGTTACAAGGGTGGCCAACGTATGTGCGCTTAAGTACCATTTGTATTTCC
Organism: Picea engelmannii; assembly: GCA_009831015.1. NCBI lineage: Eukaryota > Viridiplantae > Streptophyta > Pinopsida > Pinales > Pinaceae > Picea > Picea engelmannii. Next base: position 999,805 of record ML776662.1, read on the forward strand.
TGCGTGTATGAATCCCTAACCGCAGGTTTATGCACGTAACGATAGATCTTTGTAGCTTAAAGACACCGGAATATCTCTCTACCCTGAAAAAAATTAACACACAATTTTCTACTAAGGAAGGTACTCTAATACCACTTGTAATATTCCAGATATAAAAAAGTATGCAAAACATAAATAAATAGCTAGGAATGGTAGATGAAAAACAATATAACTAGAACAACACCACAATAATACCAAAATGATACCAGAATAATACCAGAAAGAGCACTTTGATTACTAAGAGCAATGTTCACTTGCCTCTTCGAGGGGGAAACCTCCAGCAAAGCATAGCTCTATTAAATTAATATCTAGGAAAAAATTTCTCATACCCTCGACTTCTATTTATACTAAATATGTCTATCAAAAGAACCATCTAGAGGAACATCATTCTAGAAGAAGAAGCTTCTATTAGGTCTTCTTATATTGGACATATTCTTCCTTATTGCTAGGCCTTATTAATATTGACCTTTATTACATGGAAATATATTATTCTACCTACGTGAGGGGTCAGGTGTTAGAACAACAGAACCACGAAGCAATAAAATAAAACAAATGCGGAAACAAAAAAATAGAACATACACAATACAAGAGAGATAGAGATTTACGTGGTTCACCCAGTGTGGGCTACATCCACCAGAGAAATTGCCAGGTCCTTCCTTTATTATTATCCAGCAAATGAAGGGATACAACCTACAACAAAACCCGATATAACTTCCTCTTCTTTCTCTCACAGTATCATCTATCAGAATACAATACTTTCCATAATGCATAGCCGCAATACATTCCCTCATAACAGAGGGTTTCCTTTAAGGGATAAAAACCCTAACATAATTTCTATCGTTAGATTTGCGACCTTATAATGAACGGTCCAGATTTACAATGAAATTACAATATACATTTACAAGGCAATTTTTCCTTTGGGGGCTTTGCCCCCAAACCCCCGCTGGGGGTCCGCTTGCCCCCAGACCCCCCAGCGGGGGGGGATAGACCCCCTTGAACCCCACAGAGAGGGTACCCCCCCTCTGCACTCTTCGGCATGGAAGAGCGTACATACTTCTGGGGTGTAAATACTTCATGGGGTATAAACACGGCTGAAAGTAAAAGACCTCTGAATTAGGAAGATAATCAGGCTCCACAACCAATAATCTCCCACTTGGAGACTGATCTCAACAACTCCACCTTTGTTGTATATGCTGGAATCTGAACCTTCTTAGACCTGACAAATTTCTCATCTTCATATTCATTCTTGAAGACCAACTGAAACTGAGTAGGAACTCAATTTCTCTCTGGTTACTCCCTTTGTTAACATGTTTGCAGGATTCTGACTAGTGTGTATCTTTTCCAACTTCAAATGTCCATCTTCCAAGGCGGATCGTATGAAGTGGTACCTCAACTGTATATGCTTAGTCTTTGAATGGAAGGCTGATTTATTTGCAAGATGAATGGCACTCTCACTGTCACAGTACAACCTGCTATTCTCTTGCTTCTTTCCCAATTCCTCCATAAACCTCTGTAGCCAAATCATCTCTTTACTAGCCTTTGTAGCAGCAACATACTCTGCCTTTGTTATTGTGAAACAAACTTTTGCAGTTTCGAAATCCAACTTACTATTTTTCCACCTATAGTAAAAACATACCCTGTGGTGCTCCTCCTGTTGTCTTTATTGTAACTTTTAAACCTGTGAAGTAAAGCAATGCATATAGATTCTTAAGCAAGACAAAAATTAATCAATGGCTCATACACAGAGTACACAAAGATTTTATACCAGAAACCCTCAACCGGGAAAACCTTTCTTATATTCATTATATCGAATTTCACCATTCATGATACAATATATACAATGTTTTTAGGTATTCTGTAGATACCAAAACCCTAATCCCTTAATCCGGGATTAATTTACAAATCCGCTAAAAATAGCAAAATCCACTAAAAATAGCAAAAACTACAGGGAGGGATCGTCAGACGCAGTTGTCGTATCTGATGCGCCCACACACACATGCAAAGAATATAACACATACCCAAAATTCTCCCACTTGTTGTTTTCTTTGCATCCAGGGGTCCAGGGGATTATATAGTCAACAATCCAGGGCAACAATGCCCATTGTTACTCTACACCAGGAAAACTTTTCTGTGCTCACAAACTTTGTCAATGAATTTGCAACATTCTTCAAAGTGTCAACCTTTTCCAGTAACACCTTCTTTTCTTCAACCATGTCTCTCACAAAGTGATACTGAACATCAATATGCTTTGTCTTTGAATGATAATATGGGTTCTTTGCCAGGAATATTGCACTCTGATTGTCACAATCTAATCTCACTGCTTGTTGTACTAACCCAATACCTGAACACAATCTTTGTAACCATATTGCTTCCTTGCTTGCATGAGTGGCTTCCATGTATTCAGCTTCTGTAATTGAGAGTGCCACTACAGCCTGTCTTTTTCTCATCCAACTGATTGCTCCTTCAAATAGGTTAAACACATACCCACTTGTAGATCTTCTGTGATCTAGATCTCTAGCCTAGTCTGCATCAACAAAGCCATGTATGTCCACCACTATGTCTAATCCCAGTCTTCCTTGGTAGCACAATCCATAACTGGTGGTTCCACGAAGATACCTGAAGACCCTCTTTACTATTGTACAATGCTCCTTCCCTGGTTTTGACATATACCTGCTCAAAACTCCCATTGCAAGTGCAATGTCCGGTCTAGTACAAACCATTGCATACATCAAACTGCCAACTACACTGGCATATGGAACATGGGACATGTCCTCTTCTTCTTCCCGTGTCTTGGGACACTGATCTGTAGATAAATTTACACATATAGGAATAGGAACCTTGACCGGTTTACTTCCATGCATATTAAACCTCTGCAATATCATCTCAACATATTTTCTTTGATTCAACCATAGTTTCTTGTTTTCACGATCTCTTTTAATCTCCATTCCCAGAATGAAGTTAGCAGCACCGAGATCCTTCATGTCAAATTTGGAGGATAGCTGCGATTTCACCTCCTTGATACATTCTTGTTATTTCCTACCAACAACATGTCATCAACATACAACACTACATAAATGAAGGGATTACCAACCTGCTTGGAATATACACAGTGATCAGCCCTGCTTCTTACAAATCCCAATCCCAGGATGTATGCGTCAAACTTTTGGTACCACATCCTAGGTGATTGCTTCAGACCATATAGTGACTTCTTTAGCTTACAGACCAGCTCTTTCTTTCCCTTCACTACAAAGCCTTCTTGCTGCTTCATGTAGATTTCTTCTTCCAGATCCCAATGTAGGAATGCTGTCTTCACATCCATTTGTTCCACTTCAACATCAAAAGCAGCAGCAATAGATAAAAGAAATCTAATAGAAGTTAACTTAGCAACAAGAGAACAAATCTCACCAAAGTCAATTCCCTCTACCTGGGAATAACCTTTTGCTACTAACTGAGCTTTGTATTTCTCCACTTTACCTTGTGCATTAAACTTCTTCTTGAACAACCATTTGCTACCAACCGATTTTCTTCCAGCTGGAAGC
>ML776662.1:1006779-1032873 GCA_009831015.1 Picea engelmannii
CAACAATAAATAATACAATGAAGGAGAGTATCGTTCAGGGGGTATACTTAACCTGGTAGATCTTCTAACAACACTTGCAGGTGTTTGAGGTACCTGTTGCTCCTGTTGTTGTACATTTTGATTTTCAAGTTCCTTTGGAATTTATTTTTCAGTGATATCATCAAGCACTGTGTATTCTTGTTTTTCTTCTTCTTGTTTCTTTCCCTACAACTGATCTTTGTACATGACCTACCTTCTCATTGAATATGACATCTCTACTCCTAATTATTTTGTTATTTTCATAATCCCATAATCGATAACCAAAATTATTAACACCGTATCCAATAAAGGTACACTTCTTGGATTTAGACTCAAGCTTTGTTCTATTTTCTTTATCAATATGGACAAATGCTTCACAACCGAAAGTTTTCAAAAAAGAATAGTTTACCTTTTTTCCTGTCCATTCCTCCTCTATAATTCTACCATCCAAAGAGCTTGAAGGTCCTCTGTTTATTAAGTAAACATCGGTATCTAGAACATCTTCCCATAACTGTAAGGGCAAACCGACATGCAATCTCATACTCCTTGCACGCTCCATGATTGTCATGTTCATCCTTTCTAACACACCATTTTCTTGTGGTGTTCTTGGAACTGTCTTCTCTCTACGAATCCCATGGTATGAACAGTAATCATCAAACTCCTTGCCGCAATATTCACCTCCATTATTTGATCTGAGACACTTCAAACTTTTTCATGTCTCATTCTCAACTAAAGCTTTCCATTTCTTAAAAGTATCAAAAACATCATATTTTTGTCGAATGCAATAAACCCAAGTTTTTCTAGTTGCATCATCAATAAATGTAACATAATAACGAGAGCCACCAAGAGATGATACCCGAGCCGGTCCCCATACATCTGTATGCACAAGCTCTAACCTTTCATTCTTCTTTTCTTTTTCGACTCTGAGAAATCTGACTCTCTTTTGTTTTCCATAAACACAATGCTCACAGAAGTCCAAATCAATTTATTTAAGATCTGGCAACAAATTTCTTTTGTGAAGTATATGCATACCCTTCTCACTCATGTGTCCCATCCTATGATGCCATAGTGTCGTATCCACTCCTATAGAAGCTAAAGAGATAGAAGAGTCAATATTACCAGTACATAAATACAATGTACCTACCTTCTCTTCTTTTGATATCACCAATGATCCTTTGATGACCTTCCACATCTTATCTGTAAATATGGATACACAATCTTCACTTGCCAACTGCCCTGTTGAAATCAGATTTTTCCTTAAATTTGGAACATGTCTTACCTCTTTCAACAACCATTGGTTTCCCTTGCGTTGCTTTATTTTTACCTTTCCCATTCCAACAATTTTGCATGGTGCATCGTCACCCAAATGAACCTGTCCAAAATCACCTTGAACATAATCTAGAAAATGTTTCCTATGGGGTGTGGCATGAAATGAAGCCCCTCAATCTACTACCCAAGACTCAGAAATATTATCTACAGAAGGAATCAAAGCATCTTGTAACACATCACCTGTTACATTTGCTTCCTGATTTCTCTCATGTTGTCCATCTCTTTGTTTCTTTGGAGCTCTGCAATCTTTCTTCAGATGTCCTTTCTTCCCACAATTCCAACACTCTATCTTTCCAAGTCTGGATTTGGATCTTCCCTTCCTAGAATTCCCACGGTTCTCTAAGCCCTTTCATCTATCCTTTTTTCTTCCCCTGTTCTCCGTGTTCAACGCATTACCTGATGTCTCACCTGTGCTTTTCCATCGCATTTCCTCACTAAGGATAACACCAACAACATCATCAACTTTTAAAGTATTTGAACCAGAGACAGAGTTACTTACAACCATGACCAAGCCATTCCAGCTTTCTGGCAATGAGCACAATATTAGAAGATCCCTAACCTCATCATCAAAGTCCACTTTTACAGAACTTAGTTGATTAGTAACCGTATTAAATTCATTTAAATGATCTGCAATAGACCCACTTTCTGACATCTTCATAGTAAATAATCTCTTCATTAGAAATACCTTATTAGACGCCGAGGGTTTTTCATATAGTTTAGCCAACGCGTCCATCAGAGCCTTCGTTGTCTTTTCTTTCGAAATATTGAAAGCCACCGATGCTGCCAAGCTCAGCCGTATCATTCCTAGAGCCTTTCTGTCAAGAATCTCCCATTCTTCGTCCTTCATGGACGTCGGCTTCTTTGCTACTCTTCCCAATGGTAGGAATATATCCTTCTGATATAAATAATCTTCCATCTTCATCTTCCATAACTGGTAGTTTTGGCCATTAAATTTCTCGACCCTAAACTTTCCATCTTCTGACATTGCTCCCACTCGAACCAGGAACCCTTTTTTTTTGCGAGTTACCTTTCGCTTTGATACCAGTTTTTAGAAAAATAGGACCACAGAGCAATAAAACAGAACAAAAACACAGAAGATACAGAATACAAGAGAGACACAGATTTACTTGGTTCACCCAGTGTAGGCTACGTCCACTAGAGAAATTGCCAGGTCCTTCCTTTATTATTATCCAACAAATGAAGGGATACAAACTACAACAAAACCTGTTGTAACTTCCTCTTCTTTTTCTCACAGTCTCATCTCTCATAATACAATACTCACCATAATGCATAGATGCAATACATTTCCCTCATAACAGAGGGTTGCCTTCTAGGGCGAAAAACCCTAACATAATTTCTACCGTTAGATCTGCGACCTTATAATGAACGGTCTAGATTTACAATGAAATTACAATATACATTTACAAGACAATTTTTCCTCTGGGGGGCCGCTTGCCCCCAGACCCCCTAGCTAGGGGGATAGCCCCCACGGACCCCTCAAAGAGGGTACCCCCCCTCTGCACTCCCCCACGTGGAAGAGTGTATATACTTCTAGGGTGTAAATACTTCATGGGGTATAAACACGGCTGAAAGTAAAAGACCTCTGAATCAGGAAGATAATCAGGCTCCACAACCAACATCAGGTCCCTAACAACAACTACTAGAACCCTTACACATGGATTTCAATCTAGATAGTTTTAGTAACGATAATTTTTGCTCTTACCATCAAAAAAATCATCCTAAACGAACATGTCCTCGGTGGATCAAATATATGACATTGGTAATAAATCAATTGCTAGATCAACATAGTTTAGATGATGAAATTCATGCACCATATCCTTCTGATACTACTAAGGAATCACCCCCAGAACCAGCTATGCCCTTTTGGGATTGGTGTGTGGAATCTGATGATGAACAAATCAAAGAAATCCTTGTCAGAGATACTCAAGTTGTAAAAGTTGCTTCCTCGAAAGGTTATAATTTGTGTAGAAAAGGTCCACCATATGACAGCCCATCTCCCAAAAGAGAAAACACGCCTCTCATAAAAATAACACCTCCCCCTGTCCTCCCAAAACTAATCCATACGGTTCTAGAAAAAACTAATAATAAAACTGGCAAGAATGATGTAGCAAATAAATATAACAAAGCACATCTATAATTGTTGAAAATAATGAAAAAGTGATTCAAGGGAAATCTTGGCAAGTTAATAATGATTTGAATTCACATGCCCTAGATTATAATGTAATCAAAGACATGAAGAAAATTAAAGCTAATATCCCCATGTTCGATATTGGCTCGTTTCCACAAGAACATGAACTTCTACATCACATTTTCAAACCCCAAGAGACTCAAACAAAAACCATTGCAGTTGTTGAAAGATTAGCCTTTGGAAACAATACACCAAAAATCCACAAGGTAGAAATAACATCTTCTATAAATGTAGCTAGCATAGGTGCTTTTTCGAAATCACAGATACCACCTTTTCTGCTTATGAAATTTTCAATTTCAATGTTCATAATTGTTTAGGAGATTCTGGTGCTTCTTCCAACATCATGCTTTTTTCTGTTTTCCAAAAGATAAATGTCGTCCCACAAATAAAAAAAACCAAGATTATCTAGTTAGATAGAACATATGTTAAAGTGAAAGGGGAACTCAAGGATGTGTTAATTAGACTTTCACATGATCCAAGAGTTCATCAGACTATAAACATAGTTGTGGTAGACATCCCATAAAGTTATGGTTTTCTCCTAAGAAGAGATTGGTTAGCCAAACTCCAAGTTTATTTCGCTACTGATTGGTCTCATTTGTGGTATCCCTATAAAGGTAAATCAAATCAAATACGGGTTAATAGTGAAGAACACATGAAACACCCATGAAGCACACAGTGACGAAATTAGAAGGTAAAAACAAACCCGTTAACTTTGGTCATTCCATCCTAGGAAACTATTTTTTTCGAGATTGATTATGGTTGTTACGAAGCTTAGACTTTTGATATACCATCTAAGCTACAATCATACCTTCGCCCATGGGCACATAATGAAACTTGTCCCATACTTACTAACTTAGGATTTAGTTTGACTAACAAAACTAACGTCCCAGGCATGTGGACTATGTTCTTTGACGGTTCTAAAACTCAGTATTGAGCCAGCATAGGATGTGTACTGATCGACCCCAGCTAATGAAAAATTCTCATATCATGTCGATTAGAGTTTGAATGTACCAACAACAATGTTGAATATGAAGCCTTAGTGCAAGGTCTCAAGAAGGCCATTGACCTCGAGGTAAAACATCTGAAAGTGTTTAGTGAATCAGAGATTATTGTTCGACAAGTAAGAAATACTATTCATTTCATGTCTCTGCATTTGAAAGCCTATCAAAAAGAGGTATGGAATCTGATTTATTCATTTGATGCATTTAATATTAATTCTATACCCCGTGATCAAAATGTAGACGCTGATATTTTGGCCAATGCAACATCTAGGTTTATGCCTCTTGATGATGGTTTTTCAATTGAACTAATGTTTAGGCCATCCGTACCTAACAACGTCACAAGTTGGAGAGTATTCAACTGTGATTCTCAGATTGTCAACTTCCTTACTAGTTCGGACACGTTCCAAAACTTAGTGATCGACGATGAAATTCATCAACAAGAGATGCAAGATTATCGAGAACAAATTGATAAGATCAAGACAAATTGTGTTCTAAAGAATGTTTTGACTCTTGAAACATTATTTGATTTACAATATAAGTTCAGGAGGCTAGCTAATCCAAAGACCAATAGCTCCACTATGATGCATTTCTTGGTCAATTTGGGAACATCTGAACATCCTAAGTATGCCAACCGAGGCACCTATTGTTCATATTCAGAAAAAAAAATACGTTCACATAATTATTCAAGAAGCATCAAGATGTTTTTTCCTGGACATATGATGACTTGAAGACTTATGGTACATGAATAATACAACATGTGATTCCCATCAAAGAAGGAATCAAGTCATTTCAAAAAAATCTTAGGAAGATTCATCCTACTCTCGAACCTCTTATACAAAAGGAACTCAAGAAGTTCTTAGATGCCCGAATAATTTTTAAGTAAGACATTCGACTTGGGTATCTAATATGGTGCTTGTGAGGAAAAAGTCGAGAGAAATAAGAATATGTATAGATTTCAGAAATCCAAATCATGCTTCTGACAAAAATAACTATCCAGTTCCCCCAATGGAACAAATCCTGCAACTCGTCTCTGGATCACAACTATTCTCCTTACTAGACGAATTTTTGGGATACAACTAGGTTCTTGTGGCAGAACCAGACCGATTAAAAACCACTTTTTGAACTAAATGGGGAACTTATGCTTACAAAAGAATGCCTTCTAGTCTTATGAATGCAGGAGCCACATTTCAAAGAGAAATGGGAATTTCTTTCAAATGATTGATCGATCAAATTGTGGCGGTTTACCTTGATGATGTTATAGTTTATTCAAAAGAAAAAAGAGACAATCCAAAACATCTCAAGCATATTTTCAAGCGTTGTAGAGAATATGGAATTTCGCTTAATCCGAAGAAAATTGCATTCATCATTTCAAAAGGAATTTTATTGGGACACATTATCTCAAAAGAAGGAAATCCGATGGATCCGGAGGGAACCAAAGCCATTTTACAAACTATTCCACCGCATAACAAGAGGTCCATGCAATCTTTTTTCGACATAAGCAATTTCGTCGGAAGATTCGTTCCAGACTTTGTTGAGATTGTAAAACCTTTACAAAAGATTATTAAAAAGGATGTGCAATTCAAATGGACACCTCTGGAAAAGGAAGCATTTTAAAATATTAAAATCTCTATAGCCAATGCATTGTCTTTTTGGAGTCTCGAGTTTTCAAAACATTTCTTGCTATATACATTTTCATCTGAGCATTCAGTAGCCGCAGTACTCATGAAAAAGGATGAAAAAAGAGATGGATACCCTGTTTCTTTTATGAGAAATGGATTACAAGGTGTTGAAATAAATTATCCTCCAGTGGACAACCAAGATTTTTCCGTCCATAAAGCAATCAAGCAGTGAAGACCATATATCCTAAAAAATCGTACTAAAGTCATCGTCCCACACCCTAAAGTGAGATCCATGTTCGTTCAAAATGAATTGGGTGAAAGACGAGGAAATTTGATGACAACTCTGCGAGAGTATGACCTTGAATTTAAACCAGCCAACATTTTAAAGGGTCAAGGATTGTGTAAATTAGTAACCTAAGGAGATGACGTTGAAGAACAAGAAGATTATGGTTGGAAATATGAACAGATCATCTATACACAAAAAGTTCCATATGTTCTATCCATTGAAGGATCATGTTACAATGATCTTCAGTATTTTTACAGCATGACACCACTCTAGATCATCTCAATGATAAGTAAAGAAGAGCGTTGTGGCTGAAATATTTACAGTATCAATTATTACATGGAATCTTGTTTAGAAAGAATTATGATGGAGTGTTGCTCAAATGTCTTGAAAAACAAGAAGCTGATAAGGTGCTAAAATATATGCATGATGGACTAGCTAGTAGTCATTTCTCAAGAGACACAACAACACATAAAGTTCTAAGAGAGGGATACTACTGGCCCACCCTCTTCAAGGATTCTCACGTGTACTTGAGAAGTTGCGAAGCATGTCAAAAAGTAGTAGGGAGAGAACAAACTGCCTCTTTTCCTCTCTAGCTTGTAGCAGTGGAAGAACCATTCGAGTAGTGGGGCTTAGATATTATTGGTGAGATAAATCCTCATTCATCTAAACAATAGAGGTATATTCTAACTACAATTGATTATTTCACACGATGGATTGAAGCGATTCCTTTAGTCAAAGTCAATGAAGAGGTAGTGATAAATTTTCTTAAGCAACACATTATCATGAGGTTTGGTATTCCTAACTCTTTAGTATTTTATAATGTTGCTTACTTTTCATCTTTGAAATTATCTGAGTATGCATTGGAAAAGGGAATTATTTTAAAGTATTCAGCTAATTATTACCCCCAAGGAAATTGCCTAGCAGAATCCACAAACAAGAAAATCATTCGTATCCTAAAGAGAATTGTGGTCGATCACCAGAGGAATTGGCACAATGCATTACAAAATGCTCTCTGGGCAGATCATGTCACCCCAAAAGCCTCCATAGGAACATCACCTTATTTGTTTTTGTATGGGAAAGAAGCTATGTTACCCTTGAACATTTACCTTCCTTCTCTCCAACTTACACAATAGTCTCGAGGCAGAGAATGCCCAGTTATCCAAAGTCGTATAAATACCTTGCTGAACCTTGGAGAAATATGCGACAAGACTAAAACCAAGTTTGAATCTCACCAACAAATAGTAAAACGTTGGTTTGATAAGAAATCCACTAGAACTTATCAAAGTAAAGATTGTCCAAGGAACTTTTTGATTACAAAACCTTCAAGGAGAAATCGACTCTCTCTTTGTAAATGGCCAAGTCCTAAAACATTATATCAGTTATCCCTTGAGGCTACTGGTCACTTGTACATAAATAAAACCTGTTTCTAGTTTTTTTCTTTTGACTTTTGTTTCCTTAGTTAGTTTGAGTTTTCTTGATTTGTTTGATTACTGGTTTTACCTTGTCTTTCTTGTTGGATGCCCTTATTATTTTGGAGTTCTTACAACTTGAAGCGATTCACATGCTTAAAATTAGCACATTTGGTGCAGAGGACATAAACATCTATGTAATAGGATGTCCATTCTACTCCTCTCCCAGACATGCGAACCCTTGTGCACTATCACGAGTTAAGATCTGGTAGAGGAACATAACTTGTGAATATGAAAAAACACTGGGAAAACAAAGAGCCAAGAGACTACAGTAAACAACAGATTTCTATGTTACAATAGCTAAACAAAATGATCTAGATGAGATGTTTGTAGTAGGTTAGGAATCACGACTCAGGCAATTTGCTTATCTATAATCAATTTAGCATATCTCACCATCACAAGTGTCATCCCTGGTGCCTTTAAAGGTTATCTAGAATTTCCCCATTCAACTATATATCTAAAAACAAGAGAATCAAATATTATAAAAGGTAAAGGCTTGGGGAAAGGGTTTCCAGATCACATGGAACATGCAAGTATATCCGCCAAGTCTATGGATGCTCGCTGGCAACATAGCAAGGCTTGTGACACCGAGGTGACTCCGTCGGGGCTATGGACACTCACTAGCAGCGGAGCAACACCAGAGAAATGCATCATATTTGTATTCTCAACATTCTTGATGTTTCGTTCCTACTTTACTGCCTAAATTTTCCATTCATCCATTCATTATAATGTCTAATATAAGTTTGAAAGCAATATGTTAAATTTTAATGAGTCTCAACACTCTTTGGATCACCTAGATCTTTTCAATATGCAAGTCACGGGACATAATTTTTCTTCCTTGTGATTTTGTGTGATGGAGTTTCTCTTCTAATAAAATTATGAATGGACTCATTTTGCAGAGATCCAAGGCTTCACCCAATGTGTCGCCATTTGTTGTGACTAGCACTACAACCCCTCCATTTTACCTCCTGTTTTGATACTTTCCTAAAATAGAGCCTCTTTTATTTTTGAAACCTAAAGAAAATTCTCATAAGTCCATTTGATCAAACAAAAGATTCTCCTGGTAACTAGTGATTCACTTGAAAAAATTGGGAAATTATTCAAAGTGGAAGGTTTAAGAATTTTTTGGCAAAGTTCCCTTCAACTCTTCCAAGCTGCTCGAAGGAGTTCCCTTCAACTCTTCCAAGATCCTTGGAGGATTTCCCTTCAATTCTTCTGAGTTGCTCGGAGGATTTCCCTTCAACTCTTCCGAACTGCTCGAAAGAGTTCTTTCCAATCACTCCGATAAAGAAAATCAATTTCAGAAAAGTTATGATAAAGGTCTCCGAGCAAGTTCAGAAAAGTTGTTTTAAGAGCCTCCGAGCTGCTCAAAGGAGTTTTTAAGAAATCCTTCAAGAACACCTACCACATTTAATGCTACTTAATTAACTTCAAGCTATATAAATTGAAATGGGGTTGGGTCTATTATCACTATACCAATTTCTATTGACTTGACACCGAAGAGCTGGATAAAAACCATTTGAGAAAATTATCCATCCTGTTTCGTCACGTTCTGTCTCGTTCCATCTCTCTACACGTGGCATCGATCAACCGGTAAGTCTATTTCCCGCTTCCGTCTATTTCCCCCTTCTTTTTGCTTTGATTAAAAATTAGGGTTAGGTTATTTTCCCCTCTTTCCTTTTGCACGACTTCAATCCCAATCCGCCTCTATTCCCTTGGATTGTTTCCCTTCGCCGCTTCACCCTTGTTGTCCATACTCTATGCCCCTGTCAATGAACCGAACCCTTCAATGCTTACATATTCCCTTTGTTATTGACCATTCCCCAATACCCTAGCTTCAAGTTCGGTTTTTGTTTTTCTTCTAAGCCATGGAATATCGTCCTAGATAGACCCTAAGCACACAATTTGTTCCTCTAAGCTAATTGAATGGTTCCCCACCATGCTGCATATTCACAAATTTTGTCCAGGAAAGTGTTTTAGTAACTCCCTGAAGCATATCAAAGAAGTTACTATTAACTTCTCCGATATGCTCGGGAGAGTTATTATTAACTCCTCTGATATGCTCAGAGGAGTTGCTAGTAAATCCTCCGAGAAGATCAGAGGAGTTCTTTGTAAAAAATACGAACACCCTCCAAGACTAATAAAGAATCTTCCGAGTGCTTCTCGAAGGAGTTAATATTAACTCCTCTGAACTGCTCGGAGGAGTTACTATTAACTACTCCGACTTGCATTTAAAATTGTTCATCTTTCTCAAATAATTGCCCAATTATTTCACAATTTTAGTAGGAAATTGATTGCTATATACAAAGAACAACATTTATTGAATAGTTCTTTATGAATTCTTTCTAATGACGTGCTATAAATTTATCATTGTATGTAGGTTCATACATGTCGCCATGAAAGAAAGCAACATTGAAGACAACGGGAGCTAAACCATTTGGTAGCTCTCAACAACCAACAAATATAGAAAGTATAAGGACTATATACGATGATACATCAAGAATTATGGACAAAGATGGATAGATTTTGAAATGGGGAGAAGTCTATTACATTTTCAAGAAATCAAAATTTTCTACAAAAGCAGAGGACCCAGGTGAAGTCCAGGCATTTAAGAACATCAAAAAATCGAGAATCTTCAGGGCGGAAGCACAACCAACAATATTCCCTTGTGCAGATGTTATATCATGGATTTGGAAGAACACAGACGTAGACAACATGTATATATTTAATGCAAGAAAGGAGTTGATAGCTTCATTCAAGGCTGATGATTTAGCCAAATGTTATCACCTAGAGGACGAAAAAAAAACTTAGATGGTCAGCTCCTTAGTGAGTTGGAGCTCACCCCAAAGGATTTGTTCCCCACCTGGTATAAAGAAGATAAACAATTCAAATATCGGGTCAAAGGTGGATATCCCACTACCAATCTAAGAAGACCATACCAATATATGGTAGCCATGTAGTGCAGGTTGTATGGGGAACCAAATGCAACACAATTTCCTTTATCATATCTTCCATCAATTTATTTTTATGCAGATGTAGGTGCCTCATTCAACTGGGAAGACATATTGTTTGAGAATCTTAAAAGTGCAATTTCAACTGTTACACAAGCACAACCGGGCGCCTTCCCTAGTTTCCATATGGATTCATATCTTTTAGACATAATGTGCATAGCTCAAAAATACACAAACATGGAATGGAGTTGGTTTCCCGCTGATGATGATATCCATATATATTGAAAACTACTCTGGGAGCACAAATACCGAACATATTATCAAGGGATCTGTGAACACTTTCTTGCACCATTGTATGGGTTCACTTTTTGTACCTCCCTACCTTGTATGACCAACAAGGCCATAGCAGTTATAAGGAAAATTGGGGATTGGTATCTAATGGAGCATGGTACACATATCAAGGTATATGGTGCAATGAAACTTCCTCACTTAATTCCTAGGTTCGTCCCAGACAAACTTGTGCTCCAGGAAGTAGCATATCAGACAATCATACATGGGGTCGGAGGAATGTTGTATAGATCGAAGAAATCCATCTGGCCTCCATTACTTATTTTCATTGGAAACTGCTTATTTGAAAACACCAAACAGGCCCAGACAGAAGTAGATGTCTTGCTCTCCTACCATTTTGTAGAGGAAATATTCAGGAGACACGATCTCCAGAACAGGGAGATAAAATTATTAGGGCACATCGAATGCTTTTTTTCCACAAAAATCTACCCCCACCACCTCGGCTAGTGCAGATAAAGGAGAAGGGACTTCACTGAAACCTCTACTAAACCTTATTTTCCTTATAGTGTTTTTTATGTTGTGAAATACCAAATAATTATGTTTAAAATTAATTGACCAACTTAAATCCATCTAAACCTTGAATGTATCAAGTGCACAACGGATCAAAGGACCCTCAAGGTGCAAATAGTTTCTCAAGTTTTTACATTTTAAAAGAGTTTTTCACCTCGAGAGCTTTGATCTCTCTCAATATTTGATAGATATGGAGTTTAAATAGATTAAGACAATTTAAAAGATAAATATTAGTCATTTTTTTGGTAATTTAGCTAGTCCTTCACTATTAATGTACAAAAATTTACATCATTTTCAGACCATCCTTCCCTGTAAGACTGCTTGATATTATCAAAAATTTGCAGATGAGAGACTATCCTAGCATGCCTTAATATAACATAATAATAATACCTACAATTTCCATTAGTACTCACCAATTTGAATATGGCGTTATATAAAACACAAAGTCTAATATTGGAAACTATGACTATCTCTAGGTCAAAGAATACTATGCTATAAGGAAAAGTAAAATCCCTTTGAAAGAGAGACTAAAAAACTAGACACCAAAAGACGAGACCTGACATATGAAAAATCTATTTTTCCTCTTTAATGTTAGAGTCTACAAAGATGTAGACTTGTTGGATGTTAGGTTTATTAGCTCCTGGTTGATGTTGGTTCTCTGGTTCTGCTATCCCTTGAGATGTTCTAGGTTGTTTTTGGAATGATGTCGAGGCACCCCAGGGGCCAAGACTCAGGGGCCAAGACTCAGGATGAATCTTCAGGCCATATTTGGAATAAAATAATTGTGCAATATTTGGGAAGTTTTTCCCTCTCTCTCTCTTTCTCTTTTGATATTATAAAACTTCAAATAGTTCAGCTCAGATGACAAATGCTCTCAACTATCATAGGCATATGTCTATGAGTGTTTAAGAAAATCAAGATTAAAAGGAGGATGGAATGATGGGTTAGAGGAAAAATAAAATAAACACACATGGAATTGCTAAGAATGAATCTTGTAGCCTATGGAAAAGGAATAACGTGCTGAGTAATTAAGAATTCAACAACTCTAACAAATGCATACAGATCTATAAAACATGCTTCAAATAGTTAACATCTCCATACACTCAAATACATGGAGGTACCCTCTACATATCATTCAAATGCACAAAAGGTTGATAAGAAATGGTCATTCATTCAGAGGAAATCACATCTATATCACGATTAAATGTCATGCAGTAACACTGGACACAAGGTATGATTTGCTATCTAATATTTTATAAATCAGATATGATACAAGAAAAACAAAATGGGAAGAGATGCTTTACAAAAACAAATATACAATAGAAGGAGGAATTACAGACTGATATTTAAACATAGGGGATGAATCTTTGGTTGCCTACTATATTTATCAATTGATTGTGCTCAAGGTATATCTGTGGTCAAACAACTCTAGTTATAAGAAACTCTTTAACTCCCCAAAGTGTCGAACTTGACAATGGGCGCCTACATTCTCTTTTATTCCTCTCACTCATGCCCTAAACTGCTTCTTGAAACCACTTCCATCTTTTTGAAACCGTTTTCAGCCTCTTGATTGTTGAGTGGTTTTTTCTCTAGTAAAATCATAAAAAAACTCCCTTTACATGCTGGAATTTTGTTATGAGAATATTGTGGGGAAGCTGGAAATTCTCATGCCACAATATCCATTGAAAAACGGTCAGATCAAATTCGGGGAGCAATCTCGAATGCTGATTGAGGTCACATCCATCGAAGCAATAAAAGTTTGAAAAAGCGTAAAACACAACAACCGTCAGATCAACCTGATCAGATCTGGACCATTGATCGTAGTCGCACCTGTTGGAGTGATTGAGGTTTGGGATTCAAACTAGATTCCAAAGAGGGAACTCTAGGATTTCATCTCGACTATTGATTGGGGCGTTGGAGATGGAATGGGAGTCATCGATCTAGCTCGGCCATGGGAAAAAAATTGGCTAAGGAAAATATATCATGCTAACGCCATCCTGGACCCGTGGCAGCTTTTTTTTCGCTCATGATGATGTTGACGTGGATAAGATACCTGGCATGTGTCACCTGAATTGGATATGTGTTTCAGAACCTTTGGTGGGTTCCATATATCCACATGGAAGTCCATGATTGGCTATGATAGGGCTCTACTAGTGGGCTGTCCTGAGATTTGAACCGTTGATTAGTCCCACTTGAAATAGGTTCGAGAGCAGATCTAGACCATCCATCGAGGGTGCCCATCAGAGTAGTCGAGGTCTAAGTTGCAAACGTATCTCTGATGAGAGGAATCTGTGGTCGTGTCTCGTTCGTTGATTTGGAGCTGCAAGGGGAAGTCCGACAATGCATAAGAGTTGTCAATCTGTCTCGACCAAGAACCCAAAAATGACTAAGGAAAAGATCATCATGATGATGTCAACCTGGACACGCGACAACCATTTATTCACCCACGTTGATGCTGATGTAGCAAGGAGGTATGACACATGTCACTTGGATTTGAAAAATTCACTTGCATATTCGGTGGGTTCCACATGTCCATGTGTCGACCCCTAGTTGGCTCTGACAGTCCTTTGCTGGTAGGCCACATGTAACGTTGAATCAGAATCCTAGGGTCGTGGATCAAATATGAATCGTCGATCTCTCTAAGCATGATTGATGGCGCGATGAGATATGGGCCATTGATCGACCCCCCTTGAAAGAGGTCCGAGAGAAAATCTAGACCGTTCATTAGGGGTGCCCCTCAAAGTGGTCAGGGTCTGGATCAGGACTCCAACGATGGATCTCTAAGAGTGAATATCAACTGTAGATTTGGAGCTACGAAGAGAGGTCCGATGATGCACAAGATTCGTTGATCTAGTTTGACCAAGAGCCCAAAATCGGCTAAGGCAAAGACCGACATGATGATGTCATATTTTATACATGGCGACCTCATACTGGTCCATGCTGGTGTTGATGTGGTAGATAGGTATGACACATGTCACCTGGTTTTGGAATATTTTCCTATGTATGTGGTGGGTTCCACTTGTCCATGTGGAATTCTATGATTGGCTCTGACAGGGCTCTGCTGGCAGGCTTTCGTGACATCTGTCCGAGAGGCTTTGATACCTGGGAGCAGATCTAGAACTTTGATCGACCCCATTTGAAAAAGGTTTGAGAGCAGATCAGGACCGTCCATCGTGGGTGCCCCATTAGAGTGGTCATGGTATGATCATTCAACATGACTCCAACGAGGAAACTCCAAAGGAAAATCTCAATCATTGATTTGGAGCTTCTAAGGGAAGTCTGATGACACATGAGAGTCATCGATTTGGCTCGATCAAGAACCTAAAATTGGCTAAGGAAAATCTCATTACGTTAACATCACCCTGGATACATGGCACCTTCTCATTGTTCATCATTGGTGCTAATGTGGCAGACATGTAGGAAACGTGTAACTCGTTTTTGAGACATGTACCTATGCATCTAGTGGGTTCCACATGTCCATGTGGTAGTCGTTGGTTGGCCCTAACAGTGCGCTGCTGGTAGGTCACGTGTTGGGGTTATGGATCGAATCCGGGTTGTTGATCTCTTGGGACACGGTTTATGGCACGATGGAATCTGAACTATCCATCAAAGGTGCACCATCGGATTGCTTGAGGCTTGGATCCAAATGCGACTCCGATGAAGGGAAAATCTTGATCATTGATTTGAAAGTGCATGTGGGATGAGATCTGAGTCGTCGATCTTTTAGAGTCCTAAAAACTGATGATGTTGTGCATTTAGGCCACGATCTTGTGGTAAGATCCTTGGACAATAGACTTAGGCCCTTTTCACGCACGACAAGTTCCTTTTGGACCTTCGATAAACACCCGAGGGATTAATTTTTGCCTTATGCGTACAAGGGTATGGATTTTCTTGTTGTTCCTTTATTCTACCTTAGGAAAATTTGACTCTTGACTACTCGGGGGCTATGAATGTTTCCTTTCTACCACTAATCTTTCTAATCATGGCCTAGCCACTTCAGTAAACCTTCACATGTTTGACATGAACAAATACAATACTAACAGGTTCCTCTTCGACAACCATTGTTTCTATCTCAAAAATGGATTTTTATCAGGGCATCATATTTTTTTTCTCGGAAATCCAACTTGTCCAGAATTTCCTTTTGCTACATCACTTTCTCCTCTACTAGTACATGAGCAATGAAGCTTTAGTTGTGCCAATATAACTTAACCATCCTAAAGAGTTTTATATCTCAGCTTCAAAAAAATACCATGTCAAGAATCTAATGGAGAAGATACTCATCTACTTCCTTAGTTGAAGTATTACTTCTATTTTCTTTGACTTTTTTCTCAATTTCCTCAACTTCAACCTTGACCACTGTAGAAAACCTCTTATGGTAGTGGTCAACTTCCTCCATAGCTTCCTTTTTCGCTTTGGTCATTCTCTGATGTTCCATCTTTTCAGGAAGAATTTTATAAGCTTTGGGCCAATCCCTCCTCGAGGTCCTATTCCCTTCTACAACTGGTTCTATCTCATGCTGGTGGACACACCCATCCATATATAATATCTTTACTCCACTGATGCTCTAGGCCTTAGAAGAGAGAGTTGTTGGATGGTGGATGTTGCAACTCAACCTCAAAGGAAAGGTTAGTGTTAGCCAAATCCCATTGCAAATTCCATCTCTCAATTGAAAAACCCAATGTGGGAGGAGACATACCTTGTTGCTTTGATATACCAATTTAAACCCAAAGTTGTGCCTAAATCATTCGTTGAGAGATAGATCTATCCCATTGGGATGGATACAGTCCCGACCCAGCCTCCAATTACATAATGGAAACTAAATAAACATAGATAGAGATTCAAAACCACCAACCTTTCATGCAGTCTCAGGGCATTGTTGTGATTTCTAGTTGTGGTTAGAGCTCACCCCATCGCCATTTCAAGGGAACCCCCATGAAAATTCATCATTGTGATAGAGAGCAATTGAATTCTCATTTTAGGTGGGACCATAGTTTTTGACAAGACAAATAAAACATCATAAACCACATCGCTTCCACACTTGTAGTTTCGGTGTGTATCATAATGCTAGCTTGCCACCACTTGTCAATTAGTGTGATAGGTGTCCTCTGCACCTAGTAAGTGCACTCCATTGGATTAACCCTTTACTTGCTCCCCTAAAACCCTACACCCTATACAAGGGAGATAAACATTGTTAATTAATATCTTCATTAAAAACATAATAATTAAGATAACATTTAATAAATTTTAAAGTATCTATATATATCCATATATATGGATATATAGAGACACACAATTAGCATTAAATATTAATTAATTTAATATATCTTATACTTTAAGGTATTTATGTTTATATATAAATAATTGGTGGTGTTATAGTTTAGTGGTCTCATAGAAAAAAGTTGTGATGAAAAAAATCTAAAGTTTAAATCTAGCAAAGTGCAAAACCCCTTATGTATATAATAATAATAATAATCTATTTTTAAAGTCACACCTTATGACACCACCTTGTCCAATCATTTGATTAGTAAAGTCTAAGAAGATATATATACTTTACAAGTCTCAATTTGAACTAAGTATCTTACCTTAATAAAAATATTACTTTAAATGAACTTATCCTTATTCTATAATAAACAAAGTAAAATTAATAATTAAACAAATTTAATGTTATTTTTGTTGGTTTTTTTTATTTATTAAAAATTTATTTTAAAACTTTTAATTTTATTTTGAAATAATTTAAATTATTCAAATTAAAAAAAATTAATAAATGAGAGTAAAACTTTGTATAATATAATTAGAATACAATAAATTTCATTTATTATTAAATCACTCTTCTAATAAACTATACAATCTTCACGTCAATATTTCTTGGAGATCTAAAATTCTTATTTCTCAATTAAGGATTAATTTTCATCAACTCCGTTGTGAAACAGGGCACTGGAAAAGGCCAAAAGAAAAGTGGGAAGAAAGAGTATGTATTTTGTGCTTGTCCGGAAAAATGGAAACAAAAAAACATTTCATTTTATAATGTGAGGTCCTCAAAGACAGCAGGGAAAATTATGCAGGTATTTTGGCAGCTAATTCTTGGAATAATCTATTCAGCAAAGAGTTTGTTGAGACGCTGGGAGGTATTATTGTAAAACTTCACAGGAAAATGGCCAAATACAAAAGCCAGATGGAAAAACAATCTGTCCCATAGGCTATTTTTAGCCTCGTGAACGTTAAAAATACTTTCTTTCTTTCTTTCTAATAGTAAATTAAAATAATTTACTATTAAAATAATTTGAAAAAAATTTAGAATGTGAAAAAAAAAACGCTTTCCTTCTAGACATATCCAATAGCCTCTTCGAGGGAAGAACTGTGAACCCTAATCCTAAATAGCTATTTAACTTTTTTTTGATTGGTTGCACATATTTTAAAGGCTCATATACCGAGGTAGAGGCCACTTGGCAAAATGCTATTCATACATGTTATCTCCCTATATCTTCTTATCTCGTCCAGAGATAATCTAAATTATCTGTTCTTAATTTAACTGAGCTTAAAGAATTAATCTGCAGGTGCTAAATTGGCAGATGGCAAAGTCCATTAACATTCTGTGGAACTTGTCAGGATGCTAGCAGGTTCAAGTTATAAGTGAGAGGAGACGGAAAGAGATTATGATCAAGCTGGGGAAGAATTAAAAGTTTGGATACTTAGCCAGGAGGAGGAGGAAGTTGGAAGCAGGAAGCAGGAAGCAGGTTGGCTTCTTCTTCAATTATGGGAACGCTGCTTCAAACACACATCGGCTCTGTTGCACTTGCTCTGCAAAAAGAGGTGATGATTTACATCTCCTTTCAGCTTTCAACTAGAAATTGTTGGCATGGACTGCATGCCTACAAAAATGGCTTAAATTATTTGCATTTTGATAACCAAATTATTATATGTCAAAACCATGGAGGTACTGTTATTTATATTAATCCAAGGCATTTTTCATAGACATTTGTATATGCTCTTTGGTTGCAGGGAGGACATAGTGCTTCTACAAAGGATTCAGCTTTTCTAGGCGTCTCACTGGTTGAACATGGCAAGAAGGAATTCAGTTTCCCTGTGATCCGAGCCAAGGTAACTCTTCTGTATTATCAATTTCTCTCTTTCTTTCCTTTTTGTTTTGTTTATTGATCCCGCGTTTCCTAAATCCAGTCCTTGGAGATCCACCAGAGCTGAAAAAATAGAATTGTTGTGAGGATAGAAGATATTAGAACCCATAAACCCATAAAACTGTAATATTTCCGTAGGTATATCAGAGGTGGCCAGGCATTCATACCTTAATAACCTCAATTGAGAATGTTATGTATGTCAGATTATCATTTTAGATTCATGACCCTGCCTTTATGCAACAGTTATATATGATGCTGAATGTAAGGACTTTTCAGTGGATTTTTATATAGTGGGAGTATCCCGCACACAATATTGGTAGTTACATGGCTGTTATTTCTCTATTTTTATAGTCCGATGGATTCTGTGACATATTTTAGGCCATCCAAATATGCCCATCATTATGGAAAATGCATACTGAGCTCAGCTAGAAAATTCCTTCATTTTTCTCTCTTTCTCTATCCTTTTTAACTTTTTTCTTTGTGTACACATAAAAGCAGAAATGTTGTTCAAAGTGTGAAGTTTCTCCTTGTCATAACCTCTGTAGTGGCTAATTATTGGCGCAGTCCATTCTTTTCTGAAGCTGTTTTTTGAAGTTGCATAACTATATTGTTACTTTCTCTTCGAGAAGAAAATTGTATTGTTGCTTTGAAGAAAACTACTTCATCTGAATATATTCCCTCGTTTTTTTCTTTGCAGAAAGTTACCAGCAGAAATACCAGTGTTCCTAGAATAAGGGCACAGACTGTGGCCGCACCAGTGGAAACAAAGGAAGCTCCAGCAAGTAAAAAGACAGATAGGAAGGGTAATGTTATCATAACAGGTGCATCCTCTGGTTTAGGGCTTGCTACTGCCAAAGCTCTTGGGGAGAGTGGAGAATGGCATATTATTATGGCATGCAGAGATTTCCTCAAGGCAGAGAGAATGGCCCGAGCTGTTGGAATTCCTAAAGAGAATTACACTGTCATGCATTTGGATTTGGCTTCTCTTGAAAGTGTAAGACAGTTTGCTGATACTTTCAGGCGCTCGGGAAGGCCGCTGGATGTGTTGGTTTGTAACGCTGCCGTTTATTTTCCCACTGCCAAGGTACCCACATTCACAGCTGAGGGTTTTGAAATGAGTGTCGGTACAAATCATCTGGGCCACTTTCTTCTATCCCGATTGCTGTTGGAGGACTTGAAAAAGTCCGATTTCGATTCAAAGCGAGTTATAATTGTTGGGTCAATTACAGGTACTATTACTTGATTTCTTCCTTCTTTTAATGGGATCTAATATTCGTGGGGTACTTTGTGCCACTCTTTTGAGTCTTATCAAACTCATACTAAATCCTACTGAGTAATGCATATCTTTTAGAACTGTAAACAGTGGTAGCATTTCCCTTGCATTACCTGTTTTATGCAATAAAATCTGGAAGACACAAAAAAACTCACTAGGTTTTCAAATTTAAGAGAAGGATTTAATTTGTAGCTTGAATGTTAATCTCTAGGTCGCATATACCAGCTGGTATGAATGAATTTCATCCAGTTAAAGCCATTCAATAAATAATGCAGAAGTGGTGAAAAGTTACAATTAAACTTTTGTATGCAGCTTACAGAAAGTTGTGGTGAAACTTCAGCATAAGTTATATGTTTAGGATGAAGTTACTAAGTTAACCTTAAAATACTGAAATCTCCACTCCTTTTCTGAGGTAGGGAGACTGATAATCTTTCTAATGTATATCTGTATCACAACAGGTAATACAAATACTCTTGCTGGGAATATCCCACCTAAAGCTAATTTAGGTGATCTGAGAGGGTTTGCTGGTGGTTTGAATGGAGTCAACATCTCACCCATGATCGATGGGGGTGAGTTTGATGGAGCTAAAGCATACAAGGATAGCAAAGTTTGCAATATGTTAACTATGCAGGAATTTCACAGAAGATATCATGAAGAGACTGGCATTACATTTGCGTCACTATACCCAGGATGCATTGCTACTACAGGATTGTTTCGTGAGCATATTCCTCTGTTCAAGCTTCTTTTTCCACCTTTCCAAAAATACATTACCAAAGGATTTGTTTCTGAGGATGAAGCAGGAAAAAGGCTTGCACAGGTATGGACTACTTGTTCAGGTTCTAGTGGAATTTGATGAGTTTCAACTTATTTGCAGTCTCTGCTTTCAAGAAACTGATTTAATTGTATGTAATACAGGTTGTGAGCAATCCAAGTTTGGCCAAGTCCGGTGTGTATTGGAGCTGGAATAACAACTCGGCTTCCTTTGAGAATCAGTTATCTGAAGAAGCCAGTGATCCCGAGAAAGCTAAAAAAGTATGGGAAATTAGTGAAAAGCTTGTTGAACTTGCTTGATTTCTCCTCAATTGTCAAGATTATATGTACATTAGTTAGGTCAAGATGCCAAATATTGGTATGTGTTTTGTAAGGTGGAGGATTTACTTTCATGTAGAAAAATAAGAAGAGACACGGAGATAAATTACTCTGGACCTTTGTGCATGCTTCATTGCAGAACTTAGTTCTGTAGTGAGTGGTCATTCAAAAGTTCTCTACCAGACCATTGAAATTTGATTATGAGGCTTCAATATGCATTGCTATAGTTAATGCCACCTTCTGTTGACTTTGATCTTGATTTTAATATAAGCAAGCTTGTTATGTTTTGACATTTTAGCCCTTCTAAGGTTATGGTTATTGAATTTAAATGTTTGCAAACATGTATTACCTCTTTCTCATTATACTGACCCATTTTGTTCCTCAGATTATTTTTGTGTTATTAAACTAAGTTCATAGCTATATGAAGATAAATAAATTTGTACGGTAGCTAGGATAGGCATTTTCAGGAAAGAGATGGGATCTCTTACAATGAGCGCGAAAACAAACATCTGGCCCTCCTCTCCTGTATCGCGAGGGGACGGCCCACAATCCCCTGCTTTGATCCAGTATAAAAAACAGTAAACTATGCGATGCACCCTTTTATGTGCATTCATGGAATATAAGATGCATTTACTTTAATGCTTGAATTGTTAATTACAATCTGCAGGCTCCACTCCAATGAAGCCAATAAGAACCAAGCCAAATTCTGTTAGAATTTGGTGCCCTGGATTTTGTGCTACCCAGTGTACGATTTTACACTCTAATCAAGCCAATAAGAACCAAGCCAAACTGTTAGAATTTGGTGCCCTAGATTTTCTCCTACCCAGTGTACACTTTTACTCTGGAATGATTGATAAACATTTCCTTATCAAAAACTGGTAAAATGAGAAGTCTTTCTCTCTTTATTCCCCATTAAGCTGAGAATTTGGTGCCCTGGATTTTTTGCTACCCAGTGTACAATGTTACTCTGAAATGATTGCAACCATTATGAATGGAAAACTGGTAAAATGAGAAAATTTTCTCTCCTTGTTCCCCACTAAACCGATGATATATTAAACTGAGAATAAGTACTGAGAATACATGAGAATTAATAAGATGTGCAATTTAAAACTGTGTCAAACAAAGTTGCATGGGTTAATTTGAAACCGTGTCAAACAAAGTTGCATGGGTTCTTCTATGGTGCCATTAGCCATATTTGCTGTACCCACTTCCAATCCAAGTGCTAAATATTTCCAGGAGTTTGTGCCCATCCCAAGGGTTCGAAGCTAAAGACTCTTGGGAGTTTGCACCCATCCCAAGGGTTTGAAGCTAAACACTCTAGGGAGTTTGCCCTCGTTCCAGAAGCTAAACACTCTAGGGAGTTTGCCCTCGTTCCAAGAGTTTGAAATCGAGTTGTAAGATGGAATTGAGCTTTTATTTTCTCACCATCTCAAGGATTTGAAGCTAAGCACCCTTGGGAGTTTGCATTCATTCCAAGGGTTTGAAGTTTTGTCGTCATATGAGACTGTCGTATCCAATCACACAATTTCAAACCCTTTGAGATAACTCAATGCATGAGATAGATCATAGCAAGTTGTGATGGAGCCATTATCAATCATGGGACCATGCAGCGACCCACCAATGATTGAGCTGCTGCATGGTGGATAATCTCTTCTTGTAATATAAGTGCAAACTTCCAAGTGCTTAATGCTCGCCTTCCAATTACTACTCCTTTACAAAGAAAAATTGCTACACTATCCCATGACTACCTCCTTCCCATGACTCCCTGCTTTAGAAAGAAAACTTACCACATTGTCACATCCGTAGTTTAAAAAGTTAAGTTACATGGAAACACATAAGGATTGGTATAGGTTACCCACCATGTAGCAACCCAACTATTGGTGGGTCGCTACATGGTCCAATGATTGATAATGGCTCTATCACAACATGCCATGATCTATCTCACGCATGCATCCACCTTGTTTTCCGTTTCCATCCACCACCTATTTCGTTTGCTGTTTTCATCCACCACCTATTCCGTTTGTTTGCTGACACCTTGATCCGACGACTGCACCACCAATTGACAACTTCACCTATTGACTATCTTGTCGTCACCCTCGTTTGTGCACTGTTCCGTCATCCTAATTAACTGTAGGTTGGTGGATGGACGAACACATTCATTACATTCATTAACATAAATGACCGAGGAGATTCATCATGGATCACTCAATGCTAGTCAATAATGTCGAGAGTCAATATTGTTGGAATTGCAAATGCGGAAAACACAATTCACATATGATAATTAACAATCACACTCATAAGAAACACATGGATTTCACGTGGTTCACCTAAACGTTGGGCTACGTCTACCAAGCATAGGCATCGATTGTCTTATTATTCAGATCATGGAGATTACATTAGATTGGCAAGTTCTCACTCTACATTCAGTCGTTCTACCTCTACGGGCTTACATGAATTTATACATTCACACAAGAAACTGATTATTAAATGCAATCCCTATCCATATTCTAACTTGGTCTATCTAGTTGCAACCAACATAGAATAATAGGATCCAAATCCATCATTAGAGTAATTCGTTGTCACCAAATCCCAACAATCTCCACATTGACAACAATTAATTTGATACCTTGCTTCTTCCTTTTGTTCACCACCTTTTCTGCAAGCCAAGAGAAGCCAAGCACCACTGCAACTTCTCTAATAAAACTGGTTTCATGATCTCGCCTGTGTGACTTGCACGAGTTTGGATTTCCTGAGGGGTCACTCCACCTCCAACATGTCTTCCACAACTGTGTTGTGAGACATACTTAGTGATAGATCTCCTTCTATCCAAGACACCTGTAAAATATACATTACAATTATCACAGACTATCTCAGTGTAACCATTATAGGTGACATTTGTGCTTCTCAAACGTTGAAGCACTCATTTCACTGCAACACCTGAATCTGTCACGTATCTAACAACATCATTAACATGTGAAACATATGGTCTTAACCATTTCATCACATACAACATACCTCCTACTGAACTTACACGAGACATAACCTTTTCTTCTTTATAGACATGACCTATACTTGAAGAAAACTTATAATGGAAAGCAATAGGGATAAAAATAGGTTTCACAATGTTCATACTAAACTCCAACCACAACTTACCATTACCATGTCTGTATACTTCCATGCCCATAATTTGTTTTGCTGCTCCTTGATCCCTCATCTGAATTGTCCTGTCCAACTGAGTCATTTTCTCACTGATTTTATCCATGCTTCGGCTTGCATCGAGCATATCATCAACAAATAACATCAAGACTGTGAATGTACTATAGACTGTATAGTCATTCCTACCCTTTGAAAAATTCTGACTCACTATGAAGGATTCAAACCTCTTGTATATTTGCCTGGGTACCAATAGACCATACAATGAATTATCTAGCATACAAACAAATTTACTGTTGCGATCTTGAATCAACCCTTTTGGTTGTTCCATACATACTATATCTCTGTCAATGATAACCTTGTGAGAAGTAGGATCCCACACACAACATCCCTTTATACCACCATCATAACTTGTAGAGATATAAAACAAGCAGGAATTCAGAAACAAAGATTTTAAGTTTGGAAATGATTTACCGCTTACCAGTACCTACAATTCTTTCTCGCTCTTATGACTTTGATGCTTCTGCCATAAACAAGAAGATACATTTGTCACTTCAGATGCTACTTCAGTACTCCCTTCCAGCTTATAAAGGTTATCAACCTTTGTTTCCTTCATCACTACTAAATTACCTTTCGATAATATGAGTGCTCCACCTTTACCTGTATACTTATATGCACAAGAATCCAACACTCCCAATGAAATGAAATTTGATTTAAGTTCAGGTACATATCTAACATCTGTTAATTCCCTAACAATACCATAGAACATCTTAATTCTAATACTGCCAACCCCAACAGTTTTACAGGGAATACCATTTCCCATAAACACTACACCTTCATCAACATATTGGTAAGAAATGAATCAATTTCTATGTGAGCACATGTGGTGGGAGGCACCTGAATCTAACTGTCATTCTTCTTGATATTGTAAATTACTAGAAACAGATAAAACTTGATCAATCATACCTGAATTTGTTACTACCAAATTTTCTTCCTTCGTAGAGTTTTCCTTGGATTCCTTTCTCTTCTAGCAATCATTCTTGAGATGTCTTGTTTTTCCATAGTACCAACATTTTGCTTTACCCTTTCTGTGTCTTGACTTAGATCGAGAAAAACTTCTCTCATTCTGCTCTTTAGTTCGACCTCTGATCAACGTCGCCTCTGAAGTTGAGGTTTCTTTACTAGATTTTCACCTCATCTCCTCAACCAACAAAGCTCCCACAACAGAGTCATAATCTAAAACATCTGCTGAGCTAAAGCTAATAGAGATGGCTAGATTATCCCAAGACTCAGGGAACGAACACAATAGTGTAATAGCCTTATCTTCATCTTCGAATTTAACTTCCATGCTAGTCAATTGAACTATAAGGGCATTGAAGGTATTTAAGTGGTCAATAACTTTTGTACCTTCTTTCATCCGCAAACTGTACAATTGTCTCTTCAAGTAGATTCTGCTCGTCAAGGATTTCGTCATATATAGACTTTCCAACTTGCTCCATAAGCCTGATGTTGTATCCTCTCCTACGATATTAAACATAACCTCATCTGCCAAACATAAACGAATGGTACTGTTATCGCACGGTTTGTAGGAAAGGTCCAAGGGCTTGAGTCAGGGCTTGAAACCGGCGTAACAGGAGCTTCCCCACCCACTGTCACCTCGATGGGGGGCTCTTTCTATTTAGGAGGGCAAGTCCAAGGGAGACGTC
>ML776662.1:1036045-1053313 GCA_009831015.1 Picea engelmannii
GACAAAGCTGGCTGAGAAGAAGAAGATGGGTCCTCCAGGACCATGCTCAGGTCGCTCCTGCTCTCGGTACTCCATGTCTAGGACCATGTGGGCCTCGAGACATGATCTCCTAGTTATCCCTAGATATCGGGGATAACAGGTACTAAGAGCTTTCACATCCACATATTCCCATTCCCATTCCGTCATGGTTGTTGATTTCTTTGACTTGCTTGCCAATGCTTTTTGCAACCCTTGTTGCACCAGTAAATCCTACATCTTAAGATTCCAGAGCTCAAAGTTGTTTTTACCACTGAACTTTTCAACTTCAAACTTCGAACTCTGCATCTTAGCCATTTGCACAAAAAATATCCTAATACCCAAATCACTGCTTATAATAGCCAAGGCTCCTTTTAAAAAATAACGAGGAGGAATGATAGTATTAACCCAAAATGTTTAGTAAAAAGTTTATTTAAAAAATCCTTTCACCTTTTATTTAAAAAATAAAATTAACCCTTTTTAATTCACTTTATACTATATTCCAAAATATAGTAATTTGTTTTATACCTCTCCATGTGACTTGATTTCTTGACTAGTTCACATTTCCTTTAAAAAAGGAAATTCACGTGATTCCTCCACCTTTTATTATTTAAAACTCTTCAAAAAAGAGACCATACCTTAAAATTTCCAAGAAGAAAAATCATGCGCATTTGTTTAAGAGGATTCACTGCACCTCACAATACCATTGGAGTGTGGGGAGTCTGCACCTCCCGATGCACTTGGAGTGCGGCGATCTTAAAGATCCTCCGCACTGTACCACAATTCTCAACCGCAACGATTTCAGTATTTTAGCATGAGCGTAAGTTCGGGTAATAAGACGGTGCACCCTTCGAGAGGAGGGACCTGCGACGATGTAGAAATCGACACACCTCACACAGATGCTGCTGCTCCTCCGAAATTTGACGCTTTGGACACTTCTCTCCTCCAACCACCTCTGATACCACTTGTTAGAATTGTCAATGCGGAAAACACAATTCACATATGATAATTAACAATCACACTCATAAGAAACACATAGATTTCATGTGGTTCACCCAAACGTTGGGCTACGTCCACCAAGCATAGGCATCGATTGTCTTATTATTCAGATCATGGAGATTACATCAGATTGACAAGTTCTCACTCTACACTCAGTCGTTCTACCTCTACGGGCTTACATGAATTTATACATTTACATAAGAAACTGATTATTAAATGCAATCCCTATCCATATTCTAACTTGGTCTATATAGTTGCAACCAACACAGAATAATAGGATCCAAATCTATCATTAGAGTAATTCGTTGTCACCAAATCCCAACAAATACCCTATTTACCACCTCAAGCTCATTGTATTCGAGCTCCAATGAGAGACCTTGAACCTGCAAAGCTCACTATGATATTGTTTTGCTATAGATTGGAGTGATGTGGTGGGGATTAAAGCGCATGGATCTTGACCGCTCTGGAGGTAACTACTATATCTACAATCCCTTGGAACTTTTTGAATCGTCTACCACCTCGAGCTCATTGTATTAGAGCTCCAACGAGAGACCTTGACCCTGCATAGTTCTCTTTGATATTATTTTTGTAATGATCCCAAGCCAATTTTTTGCTTGGAATCACTAACTACCACTGACGTGTTTGATGTGCAGGTGACTATTGAAGTGTTCCAATTATTTAAAGGGTGTTTATACAGGATTCATCCAACACATGAAAGATCACAACATATTCAAGATATATAAAACACAAGCATAGATCTGACCTTTATTATAATAATCATGAATCAGATACAATAAAAAGAGTAGATCTGGAATAATCCTCAGATGGCCCCAATAGATAACAGATATGAGTTGCTACAAAATGCTCCCGCTAATACAAAACAAGCCTCCAAAGGTTGGATAAGAAATGAAGGTCAATACAAACAGATCTGAGTCGTATGAATGCCAACTCCTCAAGCTGAAGGATGCCACGCTCCAGTAGAAGGTTGAAACCCTCAATAAATTGACCATGATGAAGGAAGACTCCAAATGAGCCCAAACTCTGCCAACTGATAGATCATGGTGATAGGATCTCCCTCCTGAAGTCTCAGGCCGAAATGCTAAGGCCAACCCCTCCAAATACTAAATCCTCTAATGAAGCTGCGCCCTCTTGGATGCCTGGAACCCTAGATAACTCGACGCTGATGAAGGAGGCCTCCAAATCCTCTGAAACTATCTAGGAATATAGATCGGGCTATGGAAACCCCGTGGGAGAAGTTTCAGATCCAGATTCTAGGTAGATCTCCCTAGATCTGAGAAATACTGAATCACAGGACGTCCTCCTAGCCTCCAAGTCGTCCCAAACTGTAGTTGAAGATATGATGATGATAACTCTTCAAAGAAACCCTCAAAGTGATGGTTGAGCACCTGCAAGTAAAACCCAAGTGTTGGAATGCCCAACGTCTCCCCTGATTAGCTGGATTGAACTCTTCTTTAGATGATGATGCGCCCTTGTTGGAAACTCCTGAACAGTACGACCTTGTTGCTTTTCAAAATCTATTGGTGGATATGTGATGAGTGTAGAATGGTGTGGGTGGAGTCTTTCATCCCCGAGACCAAGCTTTGGAACAAGGTGAGTGGATCTTTCACCACTGAGTTGCTCACAAAGGTTTGTAACAACAAAACCCCCAAATTGTATGCTCAATAGAAATAACAAGCAAATACCAAAATCCAGAATGAATCATAGGTGCGCCCCAACCTTCTATTTATATTTTTTCTTCTATTTCTTTGTTGAGTTAGATTAATTCCCAGGGTTAACTCTTCCAACGCTTCTATTCTTTCATTGAGTTATCTTTTACTCCTTTTTACCTTTTTCTCAAGTCAACTTAAGAATATAACCTTAGCCTTGTTGACCTTTCCCCTTAGTGTGAGACTATGGCCTAGTGGGGATGCCTAGGCCACTGAGTCTCCTCAATACCTCTTCATCAAGAGGTGGGGGACATTACAATCTCCCCTGCTAGAAATTGCTTGTCCTCAAACAATTCCAAACCTGTTTCTCTCACCACTTGTTCATTCTCCCATGTGGCATCCTCAATGGGTAGATCCTTCCATCTGATTAGGTACTCGATGCTTTTGTTCCTGAGCCTCTTCTCTCGGACCTCCAATATCTCCTTCGGAATAAAAACAAGCTGTCCTTCTTCATCCATGGGAGGTAGTACCTCGATGGCTGTGATGTGTTGGCCTATGGCTTTCTTAAGGCAGGAGACATGGAAGACATTGTGTATTCTGCTGCCCTGTGGAAGCTCCAGCTCATACGCTACGACCCCTATCTTCCTGCTGACTCTGTAGGGCCCAAAGAAACGTGGTTGTATCTTCTCTGCTCCGCTTATTTTTATGGAAGCCTGCCTGTATGGTTGGAGCCTTAGATAGACTAAGTCACCCACCTCAAAAGTACTATCGACTCTGTGCTTGTCTGCTTGGACCTTTTGTTGGTTCTGTGCTCTCTGTAGATGATCCTTCAACACCCTGAGAATGTCTTGGTTGTCACCGAAGGCAATCTCCACAAAAGATAAAGGATCATAGCTATACAAGACCTTGAATGGTGACATGCCTATGGACGTATGCTGGGTGGTGTTGTAGCAATACTCTCCCAAGTGCAACCATCTGGCCCACGCTTTCTGTTGCCTTGCCACATAATTTCTGAGGTAGCCTTCCACCCACTTGTTGACTATCTTGGTCTGTCCATCCGTCTAAGGATGATAGCTGGTACTAGGTGTCAAGGCCGTACCAACCAATCTGAATAACTCCTGCCAAAATGTACCATGAACCTGCTATCCCTGTCATTGACAATGGTCTTGGGTAGGCCGTGCAACCTAAAAATGTCCCTAAAAAACAGTTCGGCCACCTGTGTTGCATTGAAGTTGGTAGCTATGGCGAAGAATTGTGCAAAATTCGTCAACCTGTCCACTACTACAAAAATGCAGTGCTTCCCTTGCGTCTTTGGCAGCCTGGTGATGAAATCCATGGATATGCTTTCCCACTTGTGCTTCGGAATGGGTAAGGGTTGCAGTAGTCCTGCTGGGTGCGTGTGCTCATCCTTGTTCTCCTGACACGTAGTACACTCTTTGAAGTTCTTTATCACATCCTCCTTGAGGCCCTTCCATGAGAACCTTTCCCTCACCTGCCTGAACGTCTTGCTGATCCCATGGTGTCCTGCCATCGGTGAGTCATGGTACGCTTGCAATACCTTGGCCTTGAAAGCCGATCCCGAAACCAAAAAGATGCGGTCCTTGTAGTAGATAAGGTCATTTATAACCTTGAAATTATCATCTTGTACCTTCCCATCCAATAGCTGACACACAAACTGATCCTTTGCATATTCCATTACCATATGGTCTTTCCAGTCAATTGATACCCCTGTCATGGCAAAGATGGATGGCCTTTTGGACAATGCATCAACCACCACATTGTTCTTCCCTTTGACAAATTCAATGTCAAAGACGTAGGCCTGTATTCTTCTTACCCATTTCTGTTGTCTCTCATTCAAGTCCTTCTGCTCCAATACGTATTTGAGACTGTTATGATCTGACTTGACCACAAATCGTGCACCTACCAAATATTGTCGGAATTTGGCTAGTACGTGCATGATAGCCAACATTTCTTTGTCATAAATGTTGTAGAGTAGCTCGGGACCCCTGAGTTTCCGACTCTCATAGGCAAGAGGATGCCTATTCTGCATCAGTAGGGCCCCTATCCCTTCTCCTGAGGCATCACACTCCAAGGTAAAAGGTAGGATGAAATCTGGAAGGGCCAGGACTGGACACGTACTCATTACCTTCTTTATCCGGTCCATCATCATTTGAGCCTCCTCATTCCACTTGAAGGTTCCTTTCTTAGTCAAATCAGTCAAAGGTGTGCACAGCTGAGAAAATCCCTTGGCAAATTTCCTGTAGCACATGCACATGCCCAAAAATCCTCTCAATTCTATGAGTGTCTTAGGAGTAGGCCATTCCATGATGGCTTTTATTTTCTCTTGATGTACCTGTACCCCCTTTTCTCCAATGATGTGCCCCAAGTAAAGCACCTCTGTCATTCCAAACTCACATTTGGACTCCTTAGCATATAGTGATTGTTCCTCCATTATTGACAAAATCTAATCCACATGTCTGAGATGCTCCTCCCACGTCTTGCTGTAAATGAGCAAGTCATAAAAAAATACCAGCAAATGCTTCCTCAACTGCCTGTTGAACAGATGGTTCATACAAGATTGGAACGTAGCTGGGGCGTTGGTTAACCCAAAGGGCATCACCAAAAAATCATAGTGGCCGTAATGACATTTGAAGGCTGTTTTTGAGATGTCCTCCTCCCTCATCTTGATCTGATGATAGCCAGAACGAAGGTCAATATTTGTGAAGTAGACAGCTCCATGCAACTCGTCTAGTAGCTCATCAATCCTTGGTATCAGGTACCTATTTTTGATGGTCTTTTTATTCAAGGCCCTGAAGTCAATGCACATCCTCATGGTGCCATCTTTCTTCTTCACCAGCACTACTGAAGAAGCAAAAGGGCTAGTGCTTGGTCTGATGTGCCCCATGTCCAAAAGTTCCTTGATGGCCTTCTTTATCTCGTCTTTATACTTCTTTGGATGTCTGTATGGTGTGGTAATGACTGGTTTGGCTCCTTCCTTTAGCTCAATAATATGCTCAAACCCCCTGTTCGGTGGTACCCCCGGGGGAATCGGTCCAAACACCTTGTGGTGCTTGTCAAGGATTTATTTGATCTCTGGGGTGTAGTGAACCTTGCCCTGCTCATCCATACATGCTGAAATCCTGCATTCTGCTGCGTACACTATCTTGTCTCTTCGGAAGATGGCCTCCATCCTCTTGGCCGTGACCACCTTTGCAGCATTCCCTGTCATGCCCCGGAGCACTATCTTTCGTCCACCCTCCTCTGTGAATGAAATCTCCATGGTCTTGTAGTTGGTGGTGATAGGTCCCAACGTGCTTAGCCACTGAACACCAAGGATGATGTTGGTATCCGGAAGGTCCATAATATAGACGTCCTGTACCAACTCATGCCTTCCCAAGGTAAGCTTCATGCCAGGAATGTATTTGTCACAAGGCATAGTGCCTCCACCTGCTACCTCCACCTTGAACCCTTCAAAATCTACTGTGGGTATGTGCCTCCTTTTCAACAATGTTGAATCAATGAAGTTATGAGAGGCTCCCCCATCAATCAGAATTGATACCTTCTGTCCCTATAAGACTTCCCTCATCCAGAAGGTGTTATACTTGGGCACTCCGCTGATAGACGCTAAGGTAGCCATACAGTCCTGTCCTGCCTGTCCTGTGATCTCTTCCTCTACTGCCTCAATAGTTTTGGCCTCAATGTTCTGTATCTGTCCGATCTCCTCCTCCTCCTCGTTGTCAGAAATGACCTCTATGTAGTGCACTTGACCACGACCCATGCATTTGTGTGTTGGGTTCCATGGTTCTTTGCAAGTGAAGCAAAGTTGCTTCTTCCTGGTGTTATCATCCACTCTGCCACAACCCTTGTCAAAACCCCTTGGGTCACGTCCTCCCTGGTTCATTGGAGGCTTTTGATCTCTTCCTCCATTGTTAAGAGGTGGTCTAGGTATGAATTTTGGCTTAGCAGCTGGTCCCAGATCCCTTGTTGTCCAGATAGCCTCCTGTAGGTTGATAGGCTTGAAAGCCTTTACCCAACCCTTCAAGGGTTCCATCAACCCCTCAGTGAAGAGCATCATGAGCCTGGTCGGGGACATATCTTCAACCATCACTGCCAACCTTTGAAATTCATCAATATATGCCTCAGCCGTACCTGTTTGCTTGAGTTGGGTGAGCTCCCGGAAATGTAGCTCAGGATATCCCTGATCAAACCTATCAATGAGCCTCTGAGTGAATTCTGTGTAGGACACTATCTGATTGTGGCCTAGTGTGGCGAGTCCATGATACCACCAATCATGAGCCTTGCCATCCAAGTACATTGTGGAAAACTTGATGGCTTCCATCTCCCTCATGGGGTTAAGTTGTAGGTAGGTGTCTAGATTTTGCACCCACACATGTGCTGTCATCTTGGCCGTGCCATCAAAATATGGTATCTCTATCTTCCCAGCTCTTCGTTCAAACTCAAAACTGTTCCTGTGGTTTTGCCTATGCTTATTTCTGAACTTGAGTTGGAAATATTGCTCCAGGGACATCTGCCTTTGAATCACCATATCCAACCCGTAATATTCCTTAGTGCATCGTGCCATCTGTTCAACGAAATCATCCACCTCTTCCTGTTGCCCTTGTTCATCTGTGAACATAGGAATGTATGGTCGAGGGTTAGTCCTGCTACCCAAGTGCCTATAAGACGTGCCACCTCCATGGCTTCCTTCAGATCTGGGGGCTCTCTCTAGATTATATCTAATCTTTCCATGGGATCCACCAGATCCACTAGCTTCTTTGCTTCCATACGTCTCAGGGTCTTTCCCCTTATGAGTCATCTGCATCAATAACTTGGTTATTATCATCTGGTTCTCATCAATTTTTTTCAGATTTCCATCTACCTTCTTTAAGGTCTCCGTGATCTTGACCTATTCCCTTCGATTTGTTTCCTAGCTCTCCTGCAAATGATGGACTAATTTTCTCTCTGTGAGATTCAGGGTCTTGTGGAATTCAGCTGCCAAGTAAGCCAAGCCTTGTGGCTCACGGTCATCTCCTGAACCCTCCATTTCGACGTCAGTTTCATTGGCCTGTTTCTTCCTTCTGCCCATAAAGATCCCACTGTACCTCTGCATGTGCTAATCCCTCCACAGGTTTGGAGGATCAAAGCTTTGATACCACTGTAATGATCCCAAGCCAATGTTTTGCTTGGAATCACTAACTACCACTGACGTGTTTGATGCGCAGGTGGCTATTGAAGTGTTCCAGTTATTTAAAGGGTCTTTATACAAGATTCATCCAACACGTGCAAGATCTCAACATATTCAAGATATAGAAAACACAAGCATAGATCTAACCTTTATTATAAGAAGCATGACTCAGATACAATAGAAAGAGCAGATCTGGAATAATCCTTAGATGGCCCCAATAGATAACAGATATGAGCTACTACAAAATGCTCCCGCTAATACAAAACAAGCCTCCAAAGGCTGGATAAGAAATGAAGGTCAATACAAACAGATCTGAGTCGTATGAATGCCAACTCCTCAAGCTGAAGGATGCCACGCTCCAGTAGAAGGTTGAAACCCTCAATAAATCGGCCTTGATGAAGGAAGACTCCAAATGAGCCGAAGCTATGCCAACTGATAGATCAGGGTGATAGGATCTCCCTCCTAAAGTCTTAGGATGAAATGCTAAGGCCAACCCCTCCAAATACTGAATCCTCTAATGAAGCTGTGCCCTCCTGGATGCCTGGAACCCTAGATAAATCGACCCTGATGAAGGAGGCCTCCAAATGATTTGAAACTCTCCAGGAATATAGATCGGGCTATGGAAACCCTGTGGGAGAAGTTTTAGATCCAGATTCTATGTAGATCTCCCTAGATATGAGAAATACTGAATCACAGGACGTCCTCCTAGCCTCCAAGTCGTCCCAAACTGTCGCTAAAGATCTGATGATGATAACTCTTCAAAGAAACCCTCAAAGTGATGGTTGAGCACCTGCAAGTAAAACCCAAGTGTTGGAATGCCCAACGTCCCTCCTGATCAGATGGATCAAACTCTTCTTTAGATGATGATGTGCCCTTGCTGGAAACTCCTGAACAATATGGTCCCGTTGCTTTTCTGAATCTATTGGTGGATATGTGATGAGTGTAGAATGGTGTGGGTGGAGTCTTTCATCCCCGAGACCAAGCTTTGGAACAAGGTGAGTGGATCTTTCACCACTGATTTTCTCACAAGGGTTTGTAACAACAAAACCCCCAAACTGTATGCTCAAGAGAAATGACAAGCAAATACCAAAATCCATAATGAATCATAGGTGCGCCCCAGCCTTCTATTTATACTTTTTCTTCTATTTCTCTGTTGAGTTAGATTAACTCCCAGGGTTAACTCTTCCAACGCTTCTATTCTTTCATTGAGTTATCTTTTACTCCTTTTTGCCTTTTTCTCAAGTCAACTTAAGAATATAACCTTAGCCTTATTGACCTTTCCCCTTAGTGTGAGACTATGGCCTAGTGGGGATGCCTAGGCCATTGAGTCTCCTCAATACCTCTTCATCAAGAGGTGGGGGACATTACAGTTTTGCTATAGATTGGAGTGGTGTGGTGGGGATTAAAGCGCAGGGATCTTGACCGCTCCGGAGGTAACTACTATATCTATAATCCCTTGGAACTTTGTGAATCATCTACCACCTCGAGCTCGTTGTATTAGAGCTCCAACGAGAGACCCTGACCCTGCACAGTTCTCTTTGATATTGTTTTTCTATAGATTGGAGTAGTGTGGTGGGGATTAAAGCACAGGGATCTCGGTCGCTCCGGAGGTAACTACTATCTCTGCAATCCCATGAAAATTTCTGAGCCGTATAATGTAACATTTACATTCCAAATGATAAGTCTATTAAGCAAAATGGCATCGTTTTGTATTTTCCAATTTGAAGAAAACGAGAACACCCAATACTAGTAGTCGTAATTGTGTTTTGTGTTTTCAATTCTCTTTCTCTTAGCTTTGTAAATCCATTGGTATGTGACCAATTGGAATTTGTGCAAAATGAAAATTCTAGCCATTGCATTGCTTTCAACCGTGCAAAGTGTGCAAGGAGAAGTAGAAGTAGACTGTGTAATGTTAAAATTGTTTTTGCAATTTGTGGATTTAAAACATTTGAATTCTTTTAATTTTTTTATTTACCATCAGTTATTGATATTTATGTATTTCATATTGATATTGGTTGGAAAATGAGCAGTATGGAACCAAATAAATGTCCACCCTAAGTTCTCCACTACTTGAGTATGTAGGTTTCTTCAGTTAGTTATAATGTTGGTAATTTTTTCTGGATACAACTATGTGCAAGGTTTTGAAATGTCCAACTTTTCGAGTGGGCACACACATGCAACTTTTATGGTGGAAAAGAGTGTTGAGGTTTGTATTTAAAGGAAAAAATTAAGTAATCTTTGAGGAGAAGAAGGAAGATTTTGTAAGAAATGAGAAACAAATTTTATATTAAAATTGGTCATTGGGGAGGTTAAAAAGTTAATGAAAATAACAAAGGAGGTGAGAAAAATAAGATGAGAAAAATAAAGTATTAAGAAATTGTTGAAAACGAATTAAAAATTTGGTCGTTGGGGTTAGGGGATAAAATGTTAATGCCATTAATAAAGTAAGTTGTTGAGAATAGTAACGTACACAAAATATTAGAGTTGTTAAGAAACAAAATTCTAGAATAGCAAGATAATTAATAATGTTGATAAGAGATAAAATGATAATAATAGATAATTTAAAATGTCAAAATGATGATAATAAGATAAGATAATACAATAATGTATGAATAGCTAGGGAGAAACCCAAAGAAGTAAGTGGGATAAAGTGTGATGAATGGAGAACAAGACACGAACCAATAGATGGCGACGAAAATAAACAAATTGCCAAAGATAAAACAAAGGGAGAGGATAGGAAAAAACCAGGCGATTGAAATAAACCAAAAGGGGGGGGGGGTGGTTCCTAAAAAAGATGATGAATGGTGGGATTCAAGGATTGGCTAAATTTATAGTCATCTTCATGAATGAAATTATTAGGATGTTTTTCAATTTCCAAGGCTTCACGAATGAGGCAAGATGAGTAATAAGGGGTTGAAATTAGAATTTTAGTTTGGTCGAAGTAGATTAGGTGCTTGGATTTAAAAGAGTGTTCAACAATAGCTTATTTGAAGATACGGTTGTGGGTACTATCAACTATATGCTCTTTATGATGAGCTTTGAATAATCAACCAGTTTGACCTGTGTAAGATTTTCCACAGAAGCAAGGAATTTGGTACACTCCTGGGCCAAGCATTGGGTCAGATTTATCTTTGGCAGTTATAAAAAGTTGTTTTAGGGTTTTATGGGGTTTGAATAAGGTTTTGATATTTTTCTTATCCAAAATTATGCATATAAGATCGGTTATAAGACATGTTTGTTATTTGGCCTCATCACCTTTCTAACTTGAGCGCTTTCTTTGACCATCTTAATAGCCTTTTTCCTCCCATCCAATTCTCTATGGAAACCCAAAAAGGAAACCCGGTCCCCTTCTTATATATTCTTATCTACCATCTACGTGATGGTTCCCTTTCCCACCAAGTATTTCAGAAGAAGACCTATACTGATAGATACCTTCATGCCAGTTCCCACCATCATCTGGCTCAAAAATATAGTGTCCTTACAACCCTTATTACCGAATCCATCCACATTTCAAACCCTCCATTCTTCACAAAGGAAAAATCCCACCTAACCAAGGTCCTTTTATCTAATGGGTACTCTCTCCCTTAAATCATCCAAGTCTTCTGCTCAATCACTAATCCTCAACCCAAAATATCCTCATTCTCCTCCCCTCCTTGTGCTCTCATCTCCCTTCCTTATATCCAGGGCACTACCGATCTTATCTCCAAACTTTTGGCTAAGAGAAATATAAAAACCTTATTCAAACCCCATAAAACCCTAAAAACACTTTTTAGAACTGCCAAAGATAAATCCAACTCGATGCTTGGCCCAGGAGTGCACCAAATTTCTTGCTATTGTGGAAATATTACATAGGTCAAATTGGTAGATCATTTAGACCTCTTCTTAGAGAGAATATAGATAATATGGCCCACAAATGAATCTCCAAATCAACTATTTCTGAACACTCTTTTAAATCCAAACACCTAATCTGCTTTGACCAAACTAAAATTCTAGCTTCAACCCCTTATTACTCATCTTGCCTCATTCGTGAAGCCTTGGAAATTGAAAAACGTCCTAATAATTCAATCACGAAGATGAATATAAACTTAGCCAATCCTGGAAGCCCACCATTCATCATCGTCTTTAGGAACCCCCTTTTGGTCTATTTCAATGGCTTGGTTTTCTCCAATCCTATCCCTTCATTTTATATTTGGCGCTTTGTTTCTTTTCCTCCCCATTTATTGGTTCATGTCTTGTTCTCCGTATTCATCACACTTTATCCTACTTACTTCTTTGGGTTTCTCCCTAGTTATTCTCTTGTATTCTCTTATCTTATATCATCATTTTGACATTTTAAATTATCTGTTATTATTATTTTATCTCTTATCAACATTATTAAATATCTTGCTATTGTAGAATTTTGCTTCTTAACAACTCTAATATTTTTCATATGTTACTATTCCCAACAACTTACTTTATTAACGACATTAACATTTTATGCCCTAACCCCAACGACCAAATTTTTTATTCCTTTTCAACAATTTCTTAATACTTAAGTTTTCTCACCTCCTTTGCTATTTTCATTAACTTTTTAACACCCCCAAGGACCAATTTTAATATAAAATTTATTTCTCATTTCTTACAGAATCTTCTTCCTTCCTCTCCTCAATGGCTACTCAATGGATACTTAACTTTTTCCTTTAAAAACAAACGTCAACACGCTTTTCCACCATAAGAGCTTAATGTGTCCCTGATGATGGGTGAAGTGTCCACTCGAAACGTTGGATGTTTCAAAACCTTGCACACAGTTTTATCCAAAAAAAATTGATAACATTCTCCACTACTTATTGGAATTTTTACGATAGCTACACTTATTGAACTTATGTTTGGAATATTTTTTAGGTATTTTTAAGCATTTTTTATATGGATTTTTTTTGTGTTCAAAACTTATGAACTTATGATTGGAAATTTTGAACTTATTGGGCTAGCCACGGATGTCATGTTATGCATAATAATTTCTCTCTTTTGCAACTCCATTTTGGCATGGATCAATTGTCTGTAATGATAGGATGAAATATTGTGGAAGTTTCAAGATGGAGGCAAAATATAGTAGTTGTCTGTAATGATAGAATAAAATATTAAGGAAGTTTTCAGATTCAGGAAAAATAGAGTATCAAGGAGATAAGACAAACGTTCTACACAATATTAAATGGAGGCATTGAATACACAAGAATAAGTTTCTTTGCATTAAAATAACGATGGCGTAACAATCCAATCTTCAAGAATGCATTCTCGTCTATTAGTTATACTTTTAATATGCACGATCATGTTGTTTATATAAGTTTCCTTGTTTGAATATGAAAAATAATGTTGTTTATATAAGTTTCATTTGAGGAGCAAGTTAATCTTGGAGCAGGTTTCAGTGTCAGTATGTAAGAATTTAGTCGACATTTGAAGTGTGTTTAAAGTTTCATTATGATTTAAATTATCTGTACGAGGAAACACCATTTTAAAGGATTTTTCTTTGTTACAAATTTCAAAATTTAATTGAAATTTCATAGACAACTTTCCACTACTTAAATTGAAATTATTACCATAGGTACACTTATTGAACTTATGTTTGGATTTTTTTTTATCATAGTTACACTAAAATGTTGCAAGGAGAAATAGAAAAAACCATGTTTCTTCTTATGTAGTTTGAATTGGTGGTTGTGCTAGGAATTTTCTATATATCATCATTAAGGTTAATTTGTATATAATGGACCATGG
The DNA here is from genome assembly GCA_009831015.1 of Picea engelmannii. Lineage (NCBI taxonomy): Eukaryota > Viridiplantae > Streptophyta > Pinopsida > Pinales > Pinaceae > Picea > Picea engelmannii. Next base: position 1,049,660 of record ML776662.1, read on the forward strand.
AAAATACCAAATACCGTTGTTAAAGTTCAAAATTTCCATTCAACTTTCATGGAAGAAATTCAATTTCTCAAGTAACTTTTCCTTTTTGACTTTCAACATAATGGTTCCTCCTCCTTATCACAGGTGATCCAACAGTTTGTTTGTGAGAGAGTTTGGGGTGGGATTGCTACTCTCAACAACATCTCGTTTCTATTCTTGCGACTAATAATCACTCGAGGTACCTCCACTTATTAACTCATCATTTTTGTTAATAGTCGCTCAAGGTTGCATTGCTGATGGGATTTCATCACTGTTAGGGTTTTTCCAACATGTTTTTTCATAGTTTGTCTTGTTATTATAGCGTATTTGAATTAGTGTTTTATTGTTTGTTTAGAGTATATAACTTGATCTTTTGCAAACGCTTACTAGTGGTTGGCACGATATTCTGTTTAATTATTAGATAAAATTTCAAAATTTTTTTTTCGATTTTTTTTTTTATTGAGATCAAAGTCATCATTTTTGTAAATGAAGTTAAAATTCAAAATATATTTTTGATTTTCTATTATTTTTAATAAAATGTTTTTTGTTATAATTTTTTTTTCTAGAAATTGGAAAAATCTTAAATTACCCAACACTATAATGTACACCATGGCCACCTAAAATAACGAAATGGGTTGGGATGTGTGGTCTATGGAAATTAGTTTCACCTTACCCACCACATTGTTTTGTGCATCTTCATATGGGGGAGACAATGCCCCTTGTTGGAACACGAATAATTTTTAACTTTTGAGCTTTATATTTTTCACCTCTTAGAAATAAAATTTTACCCCCCCCCCCAAAAAAAAGCAAAAAACTTAGAGAGTTGCCTTTTAATTTTTCAAATTCATTGGTTGTTATTTAGCAATAAGGAACTTACAATATCTATCGTTGATGAGTTTCCTTAACTTGATCGAACAATCCTAATGATCTCTGAATTTTTGGAGCCTCTTGAGTTTTAAAGAGTAAGTCTCTAACGGTCGCTTCACAGCTCCGCACTTCGGGTATTCCAACAAATCTAAACAGTAAAACCTGAAACTTCGAACCCTGAAGATAACAACTTGAGATAAATCCTTAAGGACCCACGAACATGTCATAGGACACATGTCTTTTAAATATTTCATGGGTTGACACGTGGCACTTATTTTTGACATTTCCATTGAATGATTCACGCATTTTCGAGTGACACGTGGTACCTCTCTTTTCTTGACACATCATCTAGAATGACGTCATCTCTGCCATGTCACTCCAGAAGATGGACCTTCGGGATTTTAACAAAGAGTAAGTTCATAAATCACCGAAATATCAAAGTACCGAAGTATTGGACATTACAAAAAAGTAAAAAGGAGTTAATAAAACATTTAATAATGGAGTTAATCATGATTAAGAGGTAACTAATTACTTCTAGTTTCAGATTTCATAAAGTTTCCTTTGTTTCATATTTAAAACCTCTGAAGCCTGAAATTCTGAAATACTTAAAGTTAAACAAGATTAATTAAGACTTAAGGGTGATTACTCGGAAATTAATTATTTCACAGTTTCGAATTTTGGGAAATTTCTCTTGTGTTATTTTCCAAACCTCTGAAGTCTGAACTTCCGAAATGCTTGAAGTTAATATGACATTTTAAACATGATTAATTAAGATTTAAAAGTGATTACTTAGAGGTTAACTCCTCCGTGAATTTGGACTTCGGGAAATTGCCACCCTGTCACATCCAAAACTCCCGAACACGAATTGTTGAAGTATTGATGGAATTTATGACCGATTAAGGATAATGATTTCAAATAAGGATTGTGAATAGCCAGATAATGAATTTCAATAAGGTTAATAAATTTTTAGCCAGTAAGGCTACATGAAGATCAATAAACTTTTTTTGAATAGAAGCACTTCGAATTTCAAAGTCATTTTTACCATTTGTAATTAACATTTTTTATCCATTGAAGAGCTCACAGACTTCTCCTATAACAGGTAAGCTTATTCTGTTTCCTTGAGGATTATGGCACCGTGAAAAATTGAAAATAAGATTGATGCATCGGGTGATGATTCAAACCCAAACATAGATGTTCTATCAGACACTACTCCGCGAGTCGTAGATGCCATTAAAACTTGGGCACAGGTCTTCGATGTCTTAGAGCATGAAACCATCAACTGTCCGGACGACTTTGCCGAAGAAGATGACAAATCCTATACAACTAACCTTAGACATGTAGCACAGTCGGAGCTACATAAGATAGTTGCATGGCCAAGAATCATGCCTTACAATGATATGATAAGTTTGGCCTTGGATTATGTCGACATCCAGACCAGGAGCATCTTCAACCATTAGCAAGTCGCCATCGGCTCTTTCCAACCAGAACACCTACAAGTAATGTACAATATTTCTTCTACTCCTAAATACACTTACAATGCCACATTCATTCTAGAGTTTGAGAGAAAATAATGCACCCAATACACCAACAGCGGTCATGATATAATCAAAACCTGGTGGGGACATCTGGAGAAATTCAAAGATGACGCCCATGGTACATATGCCACAATGTCTTTAGACGCTCATATGTTGTATTTAGCCATGATTCTCTATCGCTTGTTCGGGAAGAAGAACCCTACACATTTATTGGTTGAGTGGGTATCCATCATGAACGAGGTAGCCGAGGGTTACACTTTCAATTGGGCCAAAATGTTGTTAGATAATTTGGCCAAGGAAATCGCTGATTATAAATAAACAAAATCAAAAGGGAACCTGCCCCTTTTTACATGTCGGCATATGTTATGGATGCCATTTGTTTCATGACCCCTTTTCCCCTGATGAACTAGAGTTGGACCCCGACCAATTCTGAGCCAATTCTTTTTTATCATTCCAAGTTATGGGAGGAGAACACCAAAGATTTATTCTATGAAATATGTCATAATGTCAAATTGGTTGACATTGAGTTCAAGAAGCATGATCCACATAAGATAGTGAAAAATCATCTAGCTCAGTTTAACATGAAGCAATACATCCATAAGAATTCTCCCTATGACGAAATGTTCAGGGGAGTTAGATATTATGAGGAAGTCTGAAGCAGATTCTAGACTCTGTCCCCTGATCAACAGGCTGGTTTCCTCAGCTTTCATAAACACATGTGAGAATGTTTACCAAAGATACTGCAAGGAGAGTCAATATCCACACCTCCTTCACAAGAAGCTGGGCCTATAGGATCTAAGCCAAGTTCCTCCACTAAGAACAAAGGTGAAGAGGTATCGAAAAGCCCATAAGTGTTATTTCATGAGATAAGAGAGTCACTATCGGGACTGAATGATCCACAAGTGTTGGCTCGGTTTGAAGCCTTCATGAACCCAGGACAAATTGTCTCTCATTCAACACCAGCTACTTCAACTGGCACCCCGAATACAACAGGACCGCAAAATTCTGTGGAAATTGCTTCTCCCATTGCATCACTAACCCCTCTACATAACATCTTTGGAAATCCCAATTCCGAGTTCACTTTCGTAGGTGATCTTACCCCTATATTTGATCCGGATTATTTTCGGCACGAAATGAGAGCGGAGATATAATAAAGAAATGCACAGAGATATCGCGTATACCCAGTAATATAACAGAAATATATCAGAGATGCAACCATAAACACAAAGATACA
>ML776662.1:1058291-1083246 GCA_009831015.1 Picea engelmannii
TGGCTTCCGCTATCAACAATAAAATGCAGCGGGGTCCCCTTCACCCACATCTGTGAATGAAAAAGGCGCTCCCCCTCTTTTGGATCTGTTGGTTCTTCTGGTTGAATTGCTGCGGTCGCGACAATAGCAGTGGGGTCTGCGTCAATGATCTGTCTTTTACCAGTATTTTCAGAATCAGGGTTCGGCTCCTTGTCTTTGATCTCGGCCACCAATGAATGTTTTGAGCGACATTCATCGGTGTTGTGCCAGGGGATTTTGTGGAAATCACACCATTTCCCGGTGTCCTTCTTTGTCTTCCCGTGACCCTTCTTTTCTTGTCGCTTGGACTGTTTTTTGGGAGACTGTTTGTTAGGTTTGTCTTTGTCATACTTTGGTTGTTGTGGATTTGCAGACGCGAACTCCCGTTTGTTCTGGTGCTTAAATTTCTGCTCGATTTTAACAACATATCGATAGGCAGCACCGAGTGATGAGATGTCCAGAAAATCCATTTCGGTTTGGATGTATCTGTGTAGAGCCCCACGGTATTTCAGAACCAAATGTCGTTCAGAGTCTTTGATACCTAGCTTGGTGTGCAAGGTATGGAAGGTATTGGTGAAATCTGGAACTGCTTGGCCCCTCTCTTGCCACAGTGTGGTCCATCTCATGTATTGTTCCTCATAGTTTCCAACAGGGTAGTACTGTTCCTTTATCGCATCCACAAAAAAATCCCAAGTGGGCTCGGCCCCATATATTCCAGAATCCTCTGTGGAACTCTGCTCCCAGTAAGTTTCCCACCAATGTTTGACATGGGGGAGAGCCTTAAGGAGTGTGAAGGTGATCTTTTCTTTGTCTGAAAAATTATGAACAGAGAAATAACCTTCTAGCAGATTGAACCATTTATCTAGGGCATCTGCATCTATTTGACCTTCAAATACGGGAATATCAAAATTAACCTGTACCTTGAAAGGTGAGGTGCCTCCAAAGTGGTCTCTTGATGAAGATGCACCTGATGCTATCGGCAAGCGTTGAAGGATGTGAGAAAAATTCTCCATCATTTCGTCCCTCTGTCGCGTGAGAGCTTGCTCAAGCAACAGACTGATAGGATCGTCTGCTCCATCTTTTTTCTTTGCTTCCACCATTGAGGGTTTCTTGGGTGTGCGAGAGAGATTTTCTTCAAGAGAGACAAGCTCAAGACCCAACTTGCTACACTCGGACCTCGTCGGGGACATGCACTGAAAAAAACCGATCAAGAGCAGCCTGCTCTGATACCACTGATCCGGATTATTTTCGGCACGAAATGAGAGCGGAGATATAATAAAGAAATGCACAGAGATATCGCGTATACCCAGTAATATAACAGAAATATATCAGAGATTCAAACATAAACACAAAGATACAGTAATACACGATTTCTATTAATGAAAGAAATGTATAGAGACTGTAAAAATACAGAGTGAAAGACTTGCTAGAATGGTGGCAGCTTATCTCTGAGAAGAGATGTGACGGCTACTCGCATTCGCAAAAAGATGATTACAATGAGGCTCGGAAGGCCTTTTTACAATAGACGGGAATTCCAAAATTCCTAGACATCCAAAAACCTAACTCTAGGAGATGAAGCGCCAAAAGTCATGTGGGCCCCGTTTGGGTAAGTTGGTGCATCAACTTCCCGGGGTCGTAACTTTTGCATACGATCTCCGTTTTAGGCGTGTGATAGCTCGTTGGAAAGGTATCATCGAGGAGATTAATTTTGGGGGATCAATCATGCCTTCAACTATCATTGAGAACCTCTATCTCGAAAAAACTTCATTTAGGCCCTCAAAATGGCCCCGAAAGTGAAAACCTGCTAAAAATAGTAAATTGCCAAAATGGCCAGAAAACTGTTTTGAGCCATTTGGAAAAGGTGGGTGGCCCCCGATATCCACCTGGATCAATATTTCCCAAAGAGATTCCTCCCTCAGACTTCCTTTTTAGCAAGAAGTGAAAGGATATCGTGAAGAGAGAATCCCACCAAAAGGATGGAGTTATCACTAAAAGACAAAGACTGGTATATGACGGGAAAGACCATGATGGTCCGGAGTTTGGAAAAGAATTTGCAGGTTTGTTAGGGGTTTTTTTCACTTCCAATCAATGGTCAGTGGAAAATTTGACCGAACAACTGCGACATAAATGCCTCTTAGTAGAACAATTGCAAAATGAGATGTATAGCACAGACCAGACTGTCGTGAGTAGGATGAACTAGGACTTTGAGAAAATAAGGGCTAATCATCAACAACAAATTAAGAAGCTACTCGAAATCCTGTAGATTATTTTCTATACCCAGGTGTATCCCCTATTACTTCTCCTATCTATACATCAGGTAAACCTCAGGAAACCAACTCAAGTTTTCCTTTTCCCCCTCATCTAGATCTTCCTTCTCCTCACGATATTTTTCCCGAACTTCATTCACAACCTCCCGAAGTAGTCAAAAGATCAGTAGATCTATCTTTTGAAGTTTTCAAAAATCTCCTTTTTATCCCTCGAGTTCTGTCTCCTAGACTTTCAATGGCCGGTGCTGGTGCTGGAGGTGTCTGAGGTGTAGGGGCTTCTGGACAAGATCAAACCCCCATGATATTTTCCAAGGTAGCTGCTAGATATGCTCCCTTAGTCCTTCCTCCCATCCTGCATGATTTACCCAAAAATTACATGAAGAAACTCCGCAAATTCATGGGAGAAGGGGATCTAACAACAACATAACATATAGCCTTTTTCGATCAGTTTGTTGATATCTTTGGCATTGACCATGAGGAAGTTTACTCAATAATTTTAGTACAGACTTTTGAAGGACATGTAAGAACTTGGTTCAGAGGACTCCCGGTAGGTTCTATACGATCATATGACGATCTAGAAAATTCCTTCCTTAGACAACGGGGGTGAGAAAAAGGATAATCTTTATTACTTAACCAAATTCAGAGCCTTGAGAAAGAATACTTTTGAATCAATCCTAGAATTTATCCAAAGATTTAATAATATTTATCATAAAATCCCATCTGAAGTTAAACCTTCTCAACCAACTGCAAAAGTCACTTTTGCAGGGGCTTTTGATTCCGATTTCGCTCTACTTTTGAGAGAAAGGAGATCTACTAATTTAGCTGAGATGCATGATGATGCCATAGAAATTGAATCCAATATGATGGAATCTGGGAAGTTGAAAACTAAGGTTGAGATGGGAGGCAGAGAACCCAGGAGTTTTAAAGAACAAGCAAGACCCTATGGATCTGGAAAGTCCATAGAGGAAAAAATGGATGAGATGGCCAAAATTATTAAAGATTTATCAAACAAATTTTCCAGGATGGAAATAGAGCAAGCCAAAGTTGATCCATATGTTAGGAATCAATTTAGGAGAAACCATAATCCTCAGATACAACAAACACAAATAAAAAATGAGGATCAAAAGATTCAAGCTCCGTTTAAAACTGAGAATTTCACGCAGAGAGATGAAGTGCATGATTATGAGGAGTTAGAGGAAGATATAAACAACCTCAACGATGATGATCTTGAACCTCACCTGAACCAGGAGGATTATGAGAAATCCTTAGACCCAGAATCTCTGTTTAATAATGATGGAAACATCAATAATCTGGGAGATTCTACATACAAAGGTCTCACTGACTCGATAATGGTCGAGCTTCAACATAAATACGATTTAAGTCAAAGACAAAAAAAATTCTACAAGTATTCCACCAAAAAAGATTTTATCACGAAACAAAGAAAATGAGGCAATAGTTACTAAACCATCAACTGAGACACAAGATGCCCGAATAAAGCAGGATGAAACGAAAGCCGTGCAAACTAGGAAACCTGAAAATACAGAAGCTGAAGTTCAGACTAGGGAAATTGAAAAACCAATCGCAAGTTTCAATTTAGAGAATGAACTTAATAAAATTAAAATTCCAATGCCTATGGTTGAACTTTCTAAGAACTCGATCTATAAAAAACAAATCGCTAAAGCAATAAATTTATCTGATGCTGAATGTCAAGATGATGTTATCAATTTGCGGGACGAAAAACCTACAATCATGTTCATACCACACAGTGAAAACTATAAGGATTATGTTGCTCCTTTCTATATTACATTGACCGTGCACGATCATTTAATTCACAATTGCATGCTAGACTCAGGAGCCTCTCATAATTTAATGTCTAATATTATCATGGAAAAATAGGCCTTGAAATTACCAGACCTTATCAAGATTTGTACTCGTTTGAATCTAGAAAGGTTAAGTGTCTGGGTATGATTAAAGATTTAGTGGTAAATATTGCTCAGATTCCTGTGAAGAGTATCCTTATGGACGTGGTTGTTGCTGACATTCCTGCCAAGTATGGTATGTTTCTATCCAGATCTTGGGGCGCCAAATTAGGAGGATCAGTTCATCTTGACATGACCTATGCTACAATTCCAATTTTTGGTGGACAGTTCACTCGACTACACAAAGAAACTAGACTGGCATATACTATAAGTGACCCTCAAAACCCCATTAACTACCCAGTCTATGTTGTTGATCAAGACTTAGGAAATTGTATATTATCTATAAATGATGATTTGGAAGAATGTATAGAAGAAGTAAATAAAAAAATAGAAATTTCAAAGAAAAATATAAATGTTAGAGAAGGGACGTGGAAAATGTTCTTCGATGGTACCTCATCCTGTGAAGGATCAGGAGTTGGTTTTTTATTCGTGGCACCATGTGATGAGTATGTTATCCCTTTCTCTTGTAAATTACAATGGGAGTTCTATTATACCATAAATGTCTGTGAATATGAATCTTTGGTTTTAGGATTAGAGGCTGCAAGAAAGTTAAAAATCGAACATTTGATAGTTTGTGGTTATGCAGAGCTCATTGTAAAACAAATAAAACAAAAATATCAAGCTAAGAACTCGAGATTGAGATCCTATAAAAACTGTGTCTGGGATCTTATAGATATTTTCTTCTCGTCCTTTAATATTCACTCTATTCCCAGAATGAAAAATCAACAAGCTGATTCTTTGGCCAAAGTTGTTGCAACCTTCATACCACCTACTGTTTTGATACTGAAATATCACATCGAGATGAGACATTGACCTTTGATTTTGAACATTGTTCAACACTGGAAAGTGTTTGAAGATAACGAACAAATAAAACAGTTCCTGGAAATGGTTGATGATTTTTCTGAGATCCACATAGATCAAGAAAATCAGAATGATCCTACTTGGATTATGCAGGAAGGACATAACCCAGAAAATTTCCAAGACAAGATTGCAAATCACCACATGCTCTTACTTAAGAACAATTAAATTCCTAGAGGTCTCATCCCCTTAGAAAGGTTGTTTGACCAAGATGATATACCTTTAAAGTATACTCTGCAGCCTCAACTTGAAGAGGTTGAAGACTGTAATGTAGGAATTAATGAAGATCAAAAAATGGTCAAAATATCAAAATACCTTCCAGCCCAAATAAAGAGTAAATACGTTGAATTACTTAGACAGTGTAAAGATGTTTTTGCATTGTCTTATGATGATTTAAAAACTTATGATACCTCTATTATTGAACATAAGATTCCCTTAAAACATGATATTAAACCTTTTAGGTAGAAGCTTAGACAGATAAACCCGATTCTTCTGCTGGTAATAGAAAGGGAGGTTAAGAAACTCCTCTATGCAAAAATCATCGTTCCCCTCAGATACTCTGAATGGGTGGCCAATTTGGTCCCTGTTAGAAAGAAGAACTGTGAAATAAGACTCTGCGTTGATATTAGGAACTTAAATCGGTCTTCTCCTAATGATAACTACCCGCTCCCAAAGATGGACCATGTTCTAGAGAAAGTAGTAGGGGATAATAGAATTTATATGATTGATAGTTTCTCAGGATATAATCAGATCATTGTGCATGAAGATGATAGAGAAAAGACTGCGTTTACCACTCCATGGGGAACCTTTATGTATGATAAAATTCCTTTTGGTTTGATGAATGCAGGGGCCACTTTCCAGAGAGCGATGGATATTGCGTTCGTCGGTGAGAGAGACAAATTTGTTGTTATTTATCTAAATGATCTGACGGGCTTTTCCAATTTTGATGCTGAACACTTGATGCACCTCAGACAAAATTTTGAAAAATGCAAAAAATTTGGTTTGTCTCTTATCCCCAAAAAGTCACATTTTTCTATGAAAGAAGGTAAGATTCTAGGCCATATAGTGTCAAAAGAAGGAATCAAGGTTGATCCTAAGCGAGTTGAGGCTATTGACCTGATAAATATTCCTAGAAATATAAAAGAAATTCAATCTTTTTTAGGTAAGATCAATTTTTTAAGAAGATTTATTCCTAACTTTGCTGAAATAATCAAAATGATTACAAATATGTTAAAAAAGGACAATGAAGTAAAATGGAACGTAGCATCCAAAGCGTCTTTCGAGTGTGTTAAGAAAGCTATAGGGGAAACACCAGTACTAGAAAGTCCGGACTATACAAAGGAATTCCTAATCTTCTCTTTTTCTTCTGAACATATTGTTGCAACAATGCTCCTTCAAAAGAACGAAGAAGGATTTGAACAACCAATAGCCTTCTTCAGTAAAAGCCTCAGGGATGCAGAACTAAGATATGATATACTTTAAAAACAAGCTTATGCAATGGTGAAGGTTCTCAAGGATTTCAGAACATATGTTCTGCACTCCAAAATAATTGCTTATGTGCCAATGAATGCAATCAAATATATCTTGGTTCAGCCAGATAGTGATGGAAGAAGAGGCAAATGGTTGGCTAAAATTAAAGAATTTGATCTAGAAGTGAAACCAACCAAGCTAGTGAAAGGTCAAGGTTTGGCAAGGCTGTTCGCTGAATCAAAATTCAGAGAACTTAGAATAAATAATTTTGAATCACATGAGTCTCTCCTAGATATAGATGAAATTGATGATCAAGTGCCTATGATTTGAGTTGAAGATAATTTTTCCTCCTATGTCTGGTATCGTGATATTGTTACATACCTCCTTACTCTTCAATGCCCAAATGACATGACTCCTTCTAAAGAAAGGACTTTAAAACTACATGCAATTAAGTATTTCATTATTGATGCCAAGCTATACTAGAAAGACCCTCTGGGTTTCTTGTTATGTTTCCTGACAGAAGTTGAAACAGAAGGGGTCATTCATGAATTTTCATGAAGGATTATGCGGGGGACATCATGCCTAGAGAGCGAAATCTTACAAGATTTTAAGGGCATTATATTATTGGCCAAAGTTATTTATTGATGTGAATGAAAGGGTCAAACCTTGCAATTCATGCCAAATGTTTGCTGGTAAGCAGAAGCTCCCTGCCTTACCTTTAATCCCAGTAAAAGCTGAAGCTCCTTTCCAACAATGGGGCATAGACTTCATTGGAGAAATCCATCCGCAATCAAGTGCTCAACATAGATGGATTCTAACTTCTACCGATTACTTTATGAAATGGGTTGAATCCATTCCAACTTGGAAAGCTACAGATTCAGTAGTAATAAATTTTTTGGAAGAAAACATCTTGGCTAGATTCGATTGTCCTCGAAAAATATTCACTGACAACGCTCATGATTTTAAGTCTATGGAAATGATCAATTTCTGTCAGAAATACAATATTGTTTTAGGTCATTCTACAAATTATAATCCTCATGGAAATGGGTTGGATGAATCATCTAACAATATCTTGATGAATATAATCAATTTTTTTTTACTGAGAATAAAAAATCTTGGCATATCCACTTAAAGTATGCCTTATGGGAAAACCAAATCGACACCAACAAATCAATAGGTATGTCTCCTTTCCAATTGGTTTATGGTACTGAGGTTATCCTTCCTATCAATCTCGCTCTTCCTGTGATGAAACTCTGGCAGGATACAAACGAAGAGCCAAAAGACGTTACGAGAAGGATGAATCAAATCATCGAAGTTCAACAGAACAGAGTGGAAGTGGATGATAAGCTTCAAAGTACTAGGATAATATGAAGGCCCTTTTCGATAAAAAATCCAAAGACATGGATTTTCTTCCTGGCGATTTAGTTTTAAAATGGGAGGCTAGGAAGGAAGATGCAGGGAAACATGGCAAGTTCGATCATCTCTGGTTCAAACCATTCAAAATCGTAGCTGTTGAGGGAAACAACTCTTTCTCACTAGAAAATATTGATGGAGAAATTCTTGGCGCTCCTATATATGGGCGTTACCTAAAACATTTCATACAATAGTCACATTTCAAAGTTCCATTGTATATATCGGATTGGATTGACATTGGCTATTTTAATTTTCAATTTTTCTTTCGTTTTTGTAAATTATATGAATCATTTGATCATTTGTTGTAAATATTTTCAATAAATTTATGATTGCTTGATATCATTGAAGCAAAATATAAAAACATATGTATCACGTACCATCTCTATTCTACAAGATTTTCTGACATTTTTCATTTTATTGTTTTTGCAGAATATATCTTATTGACAGGAGGTGAGGTTGAATAAGAATTTGACACTCATTTTTCAAACATTCGATTTCTCTCAAAACAGGTGATAAATTAATGATCTTCCTAGTTGAAGGTTCAAAAGGAACATGAGGTATGAGTTCCTACCCTTCTAGTTCAAATAAAATTTTGAGGAAGTTATTCAAAATGAATTTGGATGAAGTTTCACTCATAATAATACTATCACCCGACCTAAAAATCAGAGATGTATAAAATTACAACTTAAAGTGTCATATTGATAAATTCTAAATCCATCTCTGAAATAAAAACAAATTAAAAACAAATAAGCTCGAAGGATGTCTGAACTAAATACACAAACTTGTTATGATTAGGATATTTTGTGTCAAGCCCTATGAATCCTCATTTTGGTTATTTTTACCTATCCCCGAGTTCTTATCTGCTTCAGATTTTCTTTATCCTTTCTTAGTCTTCATAGAAAGAAAGAAACTCACCTTGACTCTGAGAACTTAAAAACATATTTTCAAAACAAGATTAGGTAAAAACCTTTATGTTCCTTTGATTTTAATTGACAATAGTATGTGTAGGCTAATCCTGATAATTTTAGCTCTTCTATCGGATTTTAAACTGACTAATTCGCTCAAGGTTGATCCTTGAAAAGATTAAAATACCCATAAATTTTTTTCCTATAGGCGAAGGTGTATTGAAAATTGGAAGCAAGTTAGTTTCAGAGTATTCTTAAAATTATTGACAGACCTTCTTTTCAAAAATTAAACATATATCATCCCTTGTATGATACATACAGATTGATTTCCCCCACTTCAAAATGTTAAAATATAAGACAAATGGTGAAAGTATTTTGAGATTCAGTTAAGTTCATTTTTCTATGCAAGATTAATTCTTAAATAAAACTAGAAAATGTTTTTAAAAAAGAAATAATGACTCCATTTACCCAATAAAGGAACTTGGTCTACTATTATTCCATGCTTCATAGGGAGCCACAATCCCCATATGGATCCTATGTTGGAACACGAATAATTTTGAACTTTTGAGCTTTATATTTTTCACCTCTTAGAAATCAAATTTTACCCAAAAAAAAAGAAGCAAAAATCTTAGAGAGTTGCCTCTTAATTTTTCAAATTCATTGGTTGTTATTTAGCAATAACATGATTACAATATTTGTAGTTGATGAGTGTCCTTAACTTGATTGAACGATCCTAATGAACTCCGAATTTTTGGAGCTGCATGAGTTTTAAAGAGTAAGTCTCTAATGGTCGCTTTGCAGCTTCGCGCTTCAGGTATTCCAGCAAATCTAAATAGTAAAAACCCAGAAACTCTGAAGCTTGAAGATAAAAAATCACGATAAATCCTAAAGGACCCACAGATGCATCATAGGACACGTATTTTAAATCGTTTATGGGTTGACATGTGGCACTTATTTTTGACATTTCTGTTGAATGATTCATGCGTTTTCGAGTGACATGTGGCACCTCTCTTTTCTTGACACGTCATCCAGAATGATATCATCTCTGCCACGTCACTCCGGAAGATGGCCCTTCGGGAGTTTAACAAAGAGTAAGTTCAAAAATCACCGAAATATCAAAGTACCGAAGTATTGGACATTACACAAAAGTAAAAAGGAGTTAATAAAACATTTAATAACAAAGTTAATCACGATTAAGAGGTAACTAATTACTTCACAGTTTCGGATTTTAGAAAGTTTCCTTTGTGTCATATTTAAAACCTCTGACATTCAAACTTCTGAAATACTTAAAGTTAAACATGATTATTAAGACTTAAGGGTGATTACTCGGAAATTAATTAGTTCACAGTTTTGGATTTCGGGAAATTTCTCTTATGCTATTTTCAAAACCTCTGAAGTTCGAACTTCCGAAACACTTGAAGTTAATACAATGTTTTAAACATGATTAATTACGATTTAAAAGTGATTACTTAGAGGTTAACTCCTCCGTGAATATGGACTTCGGGAGATTGCCACCCTGTCACATCCAAAACTCCTGAACGCGAACCGTCGAAGTATTGATGGCATTTATGACCGATTAAGGATAATGATTTCAAATATGGATTGTGAATCTCTAGGTAATGAATTTCATTAAGGTTAATAAATTCTTCGTTAGTAAGGCTACACGAAGATCAATAAACGTTTTTTGAATAAAATCACTTTGAATTTCAAATTCATTTTTAGCATTTGTAATTAGCATTTTTTTTCCATTGAAGAGCTCACAGACTTCTCCTGTAATAGGTAAGATTATATAGTTTCCTTGAGTATTATGGCACCGCAAAAAATTGCAAAGAAACTTGATGCATCGAGTGATGATTCAAACCCAAACATAGATGTTCTATCAGACACTACTCTGGGAGTCGTGGACACCATTAAAACTTGGATGCAGGTCTTCGATGTCTTAGAGCATGAAATCATCAACTGTCCGGACGAATTTGCCGAAGAAGACGACGACTCCTATACAACTAAGCTTAGACATGTAGCACATTCAGAGCTTCATAAGTTAGTTTCATGGTCAAGAATCATGCCTTACAATGATATGATAAGTTGGGCCTTGGAACATGTCGACATCCAGACCAGGAGCATCTTCAACCACCAGTAGGCCGCCGTCGACTCTTTCTGACCAGAACACCTACAAGTAATGTACAAGATTTTCCCTACTCCTAAATACACTTACAATGCCTCATTCCTTCTATATTTTGAGAGAAAATAATGCACCCAATACGCTAGGAGGCGGTCATGATATAATCAAAACCTGGTGGGGACATCCAGAGAAATTCAGAGTCGACGTCCATGGTACGTATGCCACAATGTCTTTAGACACTCATATGTTGTATGTAGCCATGATGCTCTATCGTCTGTTCAGGAAGAAGAACCCTACACATTTTTTGGTTAAGTGGGTAGCCATCGTGAACGAGGTAGTTGAGGGTTACACTTTCAATTGGGTCAACATGCTATCAGATAATTTGGACAAGGAAATCGATGATTATAAATCAGCAAAATCAAAAGGGAAACCTGCCCATTTTTACATGTCGACATATGTTATGGATGCCATCTGTTTCATGACCCCTTTTCCCTTGATAAACTGGAGTTGGACCCCGACCATTTCTAAGCCAATTCTTTTTTATCACTCCAAGTTATGGGAGGAGAATTCCAAATATTTCTTCTACAAAATCTGTCACAATGTCATAGTTCCTGTTCATGTCGCCATTTATGGTCACCCGCTGCCACGGATTTCAGAAAGGATTACGAGGAACCTATACAAGCTTGCAGACTGGTTCATTGAGGATAATTTGTCCTATATTAGAGTATTTGATTGTTCGGTTTCCCCTCATGCTCTGCCTCAGTTTTTACATGACAGGCTGGTGTGCAGAGAAGTGGCAAACGATACAGTAGCAGGAGGTATCAACAAAGAGTTCAAAGCATCTCAGAAAAAGGTTTGGTCGACTGTCCCCATTCAAGTTGGCATGTTTACATTATTGGATTTTTGTCACTCTAAAGTCGAGGCCACAGCCTTGGAGGATGTCAAATTGGTTGACATCGATTTCAAGAAGCATGATCCACATAAGATAGTGGAAAATCATCTAGCTCAGTTTAACATGAAGCGATACATCCATGAGAATTCTCCCTATGACGAAATGTTCAGGGGAGTTAGATCTTATGAGGAAGTCTGAAGAAGATTCCAAACTCTGTCCCCTTATCAACAAGTTTTTTTCCTCATATTTCAGAAACATAGGATAAACAGTTTACCAAAGATACTGCAAGGAGACTCAATATCCACACCTCCTTCACAAGAATTTGGGTCTACAGGATCTGAGCCAAGTTCCTCCACTAAGCACAAAGGTGAAGAGGTCTTGAAAAGCCCAGAAATGTTATTTCATGAGATAAGAGAGTCACTATCAGGACTGAATGATCCACAAGTGTTGGCTTGATTGAAATCCTTAATGAACCCGGGAAAAATTGTCTCTCTTTCAACACCAACTACTTCAGCTAGCACCTTGAATACAACAGGACTGCAACATTCCATGGCAATTGCTTCTCCCATCGCATCATTAACCCCTCTACAGACTAGATTCAGAAATCCCAATTCCGAACTCACTTTCATAGCTGATCTTACCCCTATATTGCCTGAAGAGATTCCTCCCTCGGACTTCTTTTTTAGCAAGAAGTGAAAGGCTATTGAGAAGAGAGAATACCACCAAAAGGATGGATTTATCACTAAAAGGCAAAGACTGATATATGACAGGAAAGACCATGATGGTCCAGAGTTAGAAAAATAAGTTTCAGGTTCGTTAGGGGATTTTTCCACTGCCAATCAATGCTCAGTGGACAATTTGACCGAACAACTGCGACATAAATGCCTCTTAATAGAAAAATTGCATATATATATATATATATATATATATATATATAGAAGATTGTCATGAGCAGGCTGAACCGGGACTTTGAGAAAATCAGGGATAATCATCGACAACAAATTAAGCAGCTACAGGATAACCTTGAGGTGTTCTACTAGAATTCACAGACAAGCAAAGGACTAATCACTCAACGTGACAACTTGATTTATCAGCTGCAGGCTAGATTGGCCCTAACAAAGAACACAATGATAGACACTTCAGCCTTAAAAACTCAAGCATCGGAAATCAATGAGAGGCTCGAAGTTTCCCAGTAATAACTCTATCTAAAAGTAGATGCCATCCAGAAATGCTATCAGGTAGTAGAACTTTCCCTAAAGGATATCTGTGTCAAGGAAAAAGAGGCATGCTTAACCCGATCTAAGTTTCAAGAAGTTCTCATATTGACGCAGAGAGCTAATGCCCCTGGTCTTGCTCTTCTCTCTCATTCTGAACAAGTAAGAGGCAAAATGGCCCTAAAAACCTAGGAAAAAAATATGGAAGAAGGAAAAAAATTTGCTAGAGATGTAAAAGAGGTTTTTCTAGAGGCATTTTCTTCATTAAATAAAAATTTGTTTGAGTTCAAAGGGAATAGTATCTCAGAAGCCTTGGGGAATATCGGAATAGAAATGAACCAACAAAGTTCCATAAAGAACAAAGAATATACTCAGGCGACCATCCAAGGGATGAGCCAGATTGATTTTCTTAAAATCAATGAATGGTTGGTTACTCCAAGTTCACAGTTTCAGGCCACAATCCAAGAAGTGTGCAAGATCCAGGAAAAGCTGCCCCAAATACAGAAGAAGATGTTTGCCTTTGAGTTAAATGAAATAATTGAGCCTTCAAGGTTCGTGATAAAATTGATGGACATATGCACCCAATGCATTGAACAGGGAAAAGCATGTGTGGCTAGGAGCAAATGAGGAAGCATACACATCGTCCACCTTCTCCACCCAATCTACCTTTCTCCCTCCAATGGTCACTTACCCCGTATATCCCTACCACCCACATTCTTTCATCCATTCATCCCACCTCCTCATTGGAAAATTGTTCCCCATCATTCTTTCTGTGAACAGTTACTGTTTGTTAGAAAAACAGGATCACGGAGCAATAAAATAAGACAAATGCGGAATCAAAATACAGAAGATACAGAATACAATAGAGACACAAATATACATGGTTCACCTAGTGTGGGCTATGTCCACCAAAGAAATTTTCAGGTCCTTCCTTTATTATTATCCAACAATCGAAGGGATACAACCTACAACAAACCCACTGTAACTTCCTCTTCTTTCTCTCATAGTCTCCTATCTCAGAATACAATATTCACCATAATGAATAGCCGCAATACATTTCCCTCATAACAGAGGGTTTCCTTCTAGGGAAAAAAACCCTAACACAATTTCTATAGTTAGATTTTTGACCTTATAATTAACGGTCCAGATTTACAATGAAATTACAATACACATTTACAAGGTAACCCCCCTCTGCACTCCCCCGCGTGGAAGAGTGTACATACTTCTGGGGTGTAAAGTCTTCATGGGGTATAAACACGGCTGAAAACAAAAGACCTCTGAATCAGGAAGATAATCAGGCTCGACAACCAACACTCTTCCCTATAGCCGTTATCCATCCCTTAACGAGCCAACACTGAGCTATTCATCTAATTATTCCCCCCATGACTTCAACTGCAATTCCTTACCCCACTGAACATACTTGAAGGGAAAGATGGCAACGAGATCAAATGGCCAAGTCAGTAAGACTAATGATTGAGATGGAATTAATGACATGTGTACCCAACCCAAAGATCAAAGGAAAACGAGCGCATCTACCAGCAAACGAAGAGACAGAGGAAGCACCAACAAAACTCAACAATATTTTCTTACTGTTATTTTTATTTGGATTTATTCTATTTTTAGTCATACATTGTGAGAAGTCCATCGATTTTCAGTTGTGACAAATTTTGTTTAAATAGATATATTTAAGATCTATTCGGGGTTGCTTCTTGCTGAATGTGATAGAGTAACTCTTTTTTGGGTATTAATACAAGTGCAGATAGAGATTCTAAGTTTCGTTCAATCTGAGTTATGTGTTCCTACTGTGTTTCCATTTCTCTGAATTTCTTTCTGTAATTCTTGAAGAGTGATTGATTGCAATTTAGTACTACAACTACTGTGATCATATCATACCAGGAGTTCATTCAGTAAACAACTTTTCCTCTGTTATTACTGTGAGTAAAAAAAGACATGTGATCTGTGTGAATTACTGCATTCTTATATCCTATTCAAGGGTGCATATTCTACTTTTCTTCTACTGCAAACAAGGTGGGACTTATCTGTAATTGATACCTGACTTTGTTTAACAGTTTTGTGAATCCTTCTACATCATTTCAAATTATCATTATGACTCATATAATGAGATACAACCTCTGTACTATCTTATTATTAATTTCATTTAAAGATTATTTCTCAGAAAACTGAAGGTAGAAAAAGAACTCATTAAAACATTTTATTTAAAACCTTGATGCCTGACATATTCTTTGAGCCTTAGAATCAATCTCAGGAACAACACCCCTCATAACCAATACAATCATGAACAATTATTCCAAATGATATTGGCATTGTTATACTATGGGTGGCCAGTGAATGACATTTGAACACTTGATGCAACATGGTTATTATTCGGTCCAAGACTAAGAATTCATGATGGAAAGCCTCTGCATCCTTAGAGTATTTTGGGATATCCCATGTTCAAACCCGTGATGTGGTTGTTTCTATTTCCTGCAAATGCCATGTCTTTTTCCTTGCTCTAAAACATTGTTTCCATACACAAATTCTATTCAAATCAATGTTAAATATATTGCGTTCTAACATGTTACAATTTTACAACATTTGTTACATTTTTACAACATTTCTTGTACTAATAGAAACAATTGCTAATAATACCTAAAAAGTAAAAGGGAGTTTTAAACTAATAAGAACCGAAAGAAAAATATAAATATAATTTTTATTTTACTTTAAGTAATTTGACCCTATGTAGCGATGCTATTTTCTTAGAGGGTAATACCTTTTTTTTTTTGACTGGGGAAATAAACAACTAGTTGGGCATGTACTCGCATGACACGTGGTCGTGTTATCCAACTGATACCACTATAACCCTAGGCATGCCAACTCTTCCCCTCACACGACACACAAGGCTAATTGAGGGTTTCGAACCAGTGAATTCACATAACGAAGTTCCTTAAAAATACACACCATCACCGATTGTTCTACACCCTGGTGGATTAAAGGGTAATACCATATAATTTAAGTAGTTTTCGTTTTTTTTTTTTCAATATTTTAAAAACACATTTATGCTCAATTTTTTAACAACACATTAATGCTCATTAAAAGACGTTTTTTAAAATTTAGATGTTTTGTTTTGTTTTATAAAATTGATATTTTATGGGATGATTTCATTATATAGATTTGTTTAATTTTTTTTTCTAATATATTTTTAATGTTTATATATATCTATATCTATATATATATATATATATATATATATATATATATATATATATATATATATATATATATATATATATATATATATATTCCTTGGAAAAACACTTTTATTTTCATCGAATATACATGTTACATACAATCAAAACAACCTATTTAGGCTTTATTTTGCTGTCAAAAAAGACTTGTCAAAACTAGTAGATGTGTTGTTAAAATCGCTACACACAAATTAACATACATTTAATGTCTACACTTAAAAACATTTTATTTCAAATTGCATTACAGATGAAACTCCATTGCTTCAATTTCAACTCCATCGAAGTCCTCGTAGTATCCAAATGCTCCTCTTTGCAACTGAAGCACTTCCTTTGATAATTAATCTTCCTTTACATTGAATTCTCTTAAAATATGATGGAACGAGAGCCACTTGAAGGACTATAAACATAGCTTAATGTCTCTCATAATATTGGACAGGTTGACATTTTGAATAGATATTTTTACTTGGGCCCAATCAATTGCTAGTTTTGAGTCCCCCATTACCTGTAGCTTTCTTATGTCCTTCTGATTTTTCGTTTCCAAAAGATTCCATAAAGCGATTAACTCAACTATGTTGCTAGAACACCCTTCAGGGGCATATCTGATGTAGATGTAATGATTTTATTTAATAAAAAGGAAAACCCCAACTCTGCACGAAGGAGGGTGTCTCTGGCTAGCTCCATCAAAATATCCCCACGCCATGTCATAATCTAGTGTTGGGAGAACAAGGATGCAAATTTTTG
Organism: Picea engelmannii; assembly: GCA_009831015.1. Classification (NCBI taxonomy): domain Eukaryota; kingdom Viridiplantae; phylum Streptophyta; class Pinopsida; order Pinales; family Pinaceae; genus Picea; species Picea engelmannii. The sequence continues at coordinate 1,075,416 of ML776662.1, forward strand.
GGTCCTTAGGATCATCTTTGAATTCTGAATCCTGACTAAGAGTGATGGCAACTGTCACCTCTAGGGGAATCCATTTGTCTTTGAAAATGGTTGAGTTACGAGCGCACCAGATGTTAGAAATCATGATGCTTGGAAGAATAGAATAAAGATTCACGTCTTGATCATGTATCCATAGTTGATAGCATTCTTCCAAATTTTCCTTATTCCATTCAAACTTGACATTTAACTCTTCTTTGACCATCTTGGGAACTTGACATGCATACGGGAAATACACACATAGGTGAGTAATTGATTCAAAATTATATTTACAAAGGGAACATCATTTAGGACCACACCACCCTATTTTCAACTTGTTGTCCCAAGTAAGAAGTTTATTGTTCAAGGAAATCCAAAGAGTGATTTTTCATCTGAGAGGGGCTTTGAGTTTCCATAACGACTTCCACCACCATTTTGGATGTACTAACAATATTTCTTCCTTCCAAGATTTGTATCTTAGTTTTACTGTGAAAGAACCATTTTTTTGGTTAAAGGGCCAACAAAGCGAGTCCTTGAACTATTCATCTAGAGAAATGAAGTTTTCACACAATCGGGAGATAAAGGAACCCCTTTCCTCTTGAAGGTCTAGCGAGAGATCTAAAGAAACTGCAGAGTGCCATCCCAATCTTCCTCTAAGTTGGGGATCCCCCACCTTGATGTCATGCATGTGAAGGAGGTTAAGGTTCCTTAGAAAATGGACCAGAGGGTCTGACCACTTGAATTTATTCCCTGCTCTGAACCAAGGGTCCTCCCCTAATATAAATTTTTTTGCGTTACCGATCTTCCAAGTAATCCAATTATCAATTGGTGAGAACGATTCAATTGAGTCTTTCCAAACTAAGGAACCCTTATAGGATTTTGAAGGTGAGCATAACCAATATGCTATAGAAATGTTAGCAAAGTATTTAGATTGGATAACTCTTGACCAAAGAGAGTTCCCTTGTGTTAAACACCAAATATTCCACCCAACTAGTACGTGGGCAAAGGGGCGAATATCTTTAAGCCCCCAACATCCAATATTTTTTGGAGCGACAATGGAGGACCAACTAGAAAGATGAAGACCCCCAAAGGAATTATTGACTGCCCATAGGTACCTACAACTCAACCTCCTAATTGTATCCAAGACACCTTTGGGAATAAAAATGATGGAGTTCTAATACATTGGGATGCTTTCCAAGACAAATTTTATCAACACAAGCCGCCTGCCCCTAAATAAGGTTCTAAATACCCAAGAAGAAATGCTTGCTTCCACTTTACGTATAAGAAAACTCCAATCCTCCTTTCTATACTTATCATGATTTATATATAATCCCATGTATTTTATCCCATCTTCAAGACTTTTTAGTTGAGTTGGGATGACATTAAAGGAAGATTTTGTTTCAGCTAGGGATCAATTATTTATCACAATGCATGATTATTCTGAATTAATCTGCATCACTGTTTCTTTACATAATAAGTCAAGGATGTTCTTGAGTCTAGAGGCATCAATTAAAGAGCCAAACATACTACATAATACATCTTACACAAACAGGAGATGAGAAACCTTCTTCTATTCTAACACCTTTAAATCTCTCAACAATCCTGTCTAGCACGCCTCCTTGAACATTTTACTCAAGGCTTTCGCTATGATTAGAAATAAAAAAGGGGATAACGAACAACCTTGATGCAGTCCCCTTGAATATATGAAAAATCACAAAGGGGAGACATTAATCAAAATAGGAAAGGACACGCTATGAAGGCATCCCATTATCCATTTCACAGGCCTTAACTTCATTCCCATTTGTATTAGGACCAGATGGAGGAAAGTCCAGTTAACAGAGACAGAGAAAGGTAGAGTTGAGAGGCCCATAAATATTTCTTTCTCTATGAGATTATTTGATCATGAGGGGCAGATCAACTTTCAACAAATCATAGAAGGATTTGAAGAACTCAATAGTGAATCTGTTTGGGCTAGGAATTTTTCCATTTTGCATCGCAGAAAGGGAAAAGATTAGCTCAGATTCAATTACTTCTTCTTCTAAGGACTGATTTATTTCGTCATTGAAAATAGGCTGAAACATGGAAACCACCTCCAAAATTTATTGGATTGGACACCTCCTGTGGGGCCAAGAAAATGTTTTTGAAGAAGCACGCACCTACTTCATATTTATCCCAAAATGAACTCACCATTTCTCATTCTTTTTTCTTACCTCCCAAATATAATTGATGTTCCGATGATGATTGACATAATTATGAAATGATTTTGAATTGTTATCCCCCGCTTGTAACCATATGGCTCAGATATTTTTCTACCACTCCACCTCTTATTTTCCCAACCAATCATTTTTTTTTGTTTTCATAACTTTTTAGTTCTTGATTTTTTTCTTGGCTAAGGGGTTCGATATCCAAAAGGGAGTAGAGCCTTGAGATTTTACCTTCATATTCCAATTTCTCTTTTTTCCTTTTGGCTTTCTAGACTAAAATCCATTTTTTAATGGCTGCATTAGTTTCCTTAAGATTCGATTCAAATTGCACCATTAAAGGGTTTGGATTATCCATACTTAGCCTTACCCAAGAGGATAATACTAAATTTTTGAAATCCTCCTCTTATATCCATAATTGATTAATTTTGAGAGGAGCAAGTGAGGAATCAAAGTTATATTGCCACTGAAAAGAAATAGGATGGTGATTGGAACTTCCCCCTTTTTCTACTTTCAACTTAAATCTGAACCCCAACTCTAGGAGTTTTACAGAGATTAGGAAGCGATCAAGTCTCTTGACTACTTCCTCATTACCTGAACAAAAGTTTCTCTAGGTTGGAGTGAGCTTAACTGGCTCTAGATCGACTAGACCTTGTAACTCCAGGAAAGAAAGGAAGAATTATTTTTTCCTATCTTCTCTAGGGTTTGGACCCCATACTTCTCTTAAGGAAAGTGTGAAATTAAAATCTACTCCTATCACCAAGAGAGGATCGCTAAAAAATCTTGTAGATTTCAAGTTTTCCCAGAACATAACCTTATCAACATAGTGGGGTAGGGGGTCTTTGTGTGTTCATGGTTTCTTTCATGCTTTTGTAATTAGTGATTTGAGGGCAGTGGTGTGTATAATGTCCATACTTGCCACATAGTGCGCAAGGGAAATTGGTTATAAGGTTGTTGTTTTTCCCTTGACGTGGCTAGGAATTATTATTTCCCCCTTGGAGATTTGGTTACCATTACTCTGTTACCTCCTCCTGGGGGGTTTTGTTGTTGGGGATTCCCCCCTATCCTTGGTTGTTGTTGTTATTTTTCTTACCCTTATTCCTATTATTGTTGGATTGATTAGGGGGACTTTTTGTATTCATTTTTTCAAAGGATTTATTTGTTGAATAGGAGAGGTTTGAATAAAACTCACACCGGCCTATTGTTGTCCATGTGATGGGGAAATGAGTTGAGGAGTACTAGGAAGTGGCATTTGCACTGGATTAGTACTATATTTGTATGAATTGGTAGGTGGTGGAATTGGAAATGGTTCTTGCACTGGATTTTTTGGTGGTGCAGGTACATGTCCTCCCATTGTGGGGGTAGGAGGGACCATGAAAGTTGGGGGGGTCTGGGGGAAGGATAATATGTATTTCCCCCATAGGGATGATAGTATTGATTTTCCCCAAATGTGGGTATGGATTGAGCATATGGGTTAAAATGGGCCATGGGCTCAATCAACCCATCTATCACATGTGATTCTCCAATTTTGTCTTGACCGAAAGGTAGAGGACGTGGAGCATTTGGTAATATGGAGTAGAGGTACCTTGATTGGGAATAAATAAGGTCAAAGTGTTGAGCTTTTGAGATGGATTCTTCTTCAGATTGAGGAAAATTAGTAGCCACATCTTTGGCTATGACCGAGAATAGCGATTTAAGGAACCAGTCTAATCGTTGTTGTGGGGTGGTATCAGCCTTGCAAATGCTTCTTTTCCAACGCCATTCATGAATGTTATCAATGATGTGGATGACTGCATTTTTTTCAAATTTAGAGAGAATATCCAAACCGATTTCATGGAGGATAGGAAGTTGAAATAAGGATAAGAAGGTTTTATCCATTGATTCGAAGGTCATGTGGGACCTTAATTTCTCATCAACATACCATTTGGTAGATGGACTAGTGAGAATTCTTTGGAACAAACACACGTGAATGGAATCCTCCATGATGTTTTTAGAATAACACCATAGGTTAAAGGACACGATGTGGTTGACTAGGTCTTCACCTGTATTTATTTCAAACTTTGGGATTTCAGAAGGTAACTTGGTGGGCATGTTAGGATAAGTGGGATCATGTAAAATTGTGTCATTTGTTAATTTGGTCAAATCTGGGATATCAAGATATGCCAAGTATGGCATGGTGGGAGGTATTCCAGCCATAGCGTGTGGTGGATGAGAAGTAGTTCCTTGTGAGGACGTTATGGAACTTTTATCCTGCGAAGAAGTTTGAGCTCCTCCTCCTTGTGATGGAGGACTAGTGTGTGGCTTATTTGGAATATTGGAGCCAAGAAAGGTGGAACCAAGCAAGGATGTTCCTAAGACTATTTCACTCATAGGTGTATGTGATGGTTGAGCTGATGTGTCATCCAAATTAGGGACACCTCCCAATATTAGAGGGAGGTTTTGTAGGTTTATAGAACGACGAGGATTCTATGGTTTCCATATGATTCTGGACTTGCTAGGAATGTGCGTGGTTTGTGATGAGAGAAACAAATGAACAAGTTCCTTTTATATTTTTGGACTATCTCAACCATGTCATTCATAGTTGCATGTAATTAATAATTGGTGTCATACATAAAACAACTAAAGAAGCAAAAATGTAGGGTATTTGGGTTTTATCCACATGGAGGTATAAAATAAATTGCATGTGTCCTAAAAGATGTGATGTCCTTCCTCTAAAAGATAGCACGAGGGCTTCCAAAAACACTCAACAATGGGGCACGAACCCACCGCAAGAAGAACTAGCGAACATATGAACAATCAGTTATAATGAAGGGTGAAGGGGGCATATCTTGAAAGTAGTGGTGATATTTCCCAACAACCATTGAAAATATGATTGGGTTGTGATTGCAACCCACAACCCACACCTGGGTGGAAAAAACCTAGATTTGGCAACTAAGCTACCTCAATCAAGTGATACATTTATATTTTTGGCCTAAGAATTGGGTTACATGTTGGATGATTTCCAAGAGTTGAGTGACTCAAGTAGGCACACATAGAACAACCAGACCTTTCCCTTTGACCCTTCATAGTTACCTCCCAGCCTTATGGTGTAGAAACACTTGATTTACAGGATTTCAGTTTCCTATTTCACAACTTCTAAGTTTCAATGAGAAATGATAATGTGGAGTTGTTTGGATGCCTATCTTCGAGATCTTAGCTTATACTACAAACTTCTTTTGTGTTCCTCCCGCAGAGGTTAAAAATGAGTTGTTTAATGGTTTATTTTAGGATTTGAAGTGGGTCATGAGATTGGGGTCATGAAACAACCTCGTTTATTAAAATGGTATGGAAAATTTACATGGATATATGTAGTCTTTCTTATTCTCCTAAATCACTTGTGGGAACAGGGAGAAGAGCATATTATGAATCCAAATATTCAATAGAAAATCTAAGTGTGTGGTGAGGTGCTCTTATGTGCAAGAAGTGATGGTGTCAAATGATTTTTAATAAGTCAGATGCAATATTTTAGCATGTGGAAATGGCTTGGTCCTTTACAAATATTGATTAGTCTAACTTACTGAGTGTGTTTAAACAATCCTTGCGCAATTCAAAAGCCCTAGATCACCAAAAATGTGGACATATGGGTCCTCACTTTTGATCCTTTAAATTCTCTAATATGTTGTCTAATATAAGAAAATGAAACTCTTCCTAGATTGCAAATCATGTGGACTTTAGGTCCTTACAAATCCTTTAAACTTCCTAGGTTGTTTTTTTATTTCTTTAAGAACTTTGAAACTATCCTAAGATTGCAAGCATGTGGGCATGTATGAGCCCTTTACTTCTTTTAAGATTATGTTTCAAAAATAAAATTGAGAGGTATTGGCCTCTCCTAATTGTTTGATTTATTAAAGGGATATGGAGTTTTTTTAAGAGATCATTTTTCTATTTCCCCTGGATCACTCAATGGTGTAAGGGAAAGAGAATACTCAAGGATATCAAAATTACCTCCTAGTCCCGATTTAGTTGATGATTGTAAAAGAAAAACCTTACCTCTAGATTTCAAATGTTATACTAAGCCATCCATGTGGAAACAAAGAAAGGAAAATATGTTATGGTTACTTTTTCCCCTTTAAATTTCTATGTTTTGCTACATACTATTGAAAGAAAGAATTATAAATCTATTTTTTTATGGTTTTAAAAAGTGATGAAAAATAAACCTAAGACTACTTGGTGAAACCAACTCAAAAGACCCTTACAATCAATGAAAAAGAGGATTTATGCATGGCCTCTAGTTTTGATAGTCACGCACAGTGCATAGATTGTGCAGTCTACGTGAGAGGAAAGAAGGGGAAAGGAGAAGTTTGTGCAGTCTTTGCATCTGTATTTCCCAAACCCATGCAAACATAGTCAAACAATGGGAATACAAATTTGAAATGAGCTATCTTTATCATAGACTCAATTCATGCAGTTGAGGGTTGTTTTGGACCGATTTTGACCCCCCCAAACACAAATTGATGAGAAATAAATCTCTAAGGACCTAATTGGGGAGGAATTTGATCCTTCTCCCCAGTATGGAAGCCAATCTATTGTGCTTGTTTTTCCATTTAGGTGAGCAAAAACAAGGCACTTAACTATCTAGTTAGGCCAGAAAGAACAAATAAGTTGGTTAGTTGATTAATGGATCAACCAAAGAGAAAAAAAATAAAAATAATTAAAAAATAAGAAAATAAAATTAAACTAAGAATGCATATAACTCAAATGGAAACATGAAAATGACATAAGAAATATCTACCAATAGGACTGGTCTTTGAATTAGTAACACCTAGGAGAAGTATGGGGATTTATGAATCCTCTCTTCCTCCTTGGGAGGGACCTTGAGTCCCAAAAAATAGAGCTCTAATCTCCTAATAATGGAGTAACAATGGTGAATACCATCTTGGTTAAACTTCTCAAGAGGTGAGAAGCCTACCAATTGCTATGATTGCTTAAATATCTATTAAGAGAATAGATGGCTTATCCAAAAGAAAATGAGAAACATAACAATGCTAATGAATTCCATGTTTGTTAGCATCCCCTAAGCATGTGTTTATAGGACCAATTCAAAATATTACATAACTTTCTTCTAGTGTGAATGGGGGATCTTTTAGAGGTACCACCCATCCTTTCCATAGCCCCAAGGATATATTTTGGACCAATTTGAGTCTCTTGTCAAGGTACACCTCAATCTGGAAGTAGTTGAGGCCCAACCAAATGCATTAATGCAAAATTTTTCATCTACATGGGTTGTTGTGAGGATAGTCGCATAGGCCATGTGAATTGTGCAGATTTAGCTATGTTGGCTCACACGGATGTGCGCAGGAACTCTTTGAGGAACTTGTGGATAAATTCAAGGGACTATTTGTATAGTTTTGTGACTTTTTGAATTGATTCTATAAATGTTGGAGGGATGCTTATTGATACGTTATGTTGGTACTTTATTCAACCATTGTCTGTATTAATATGATCAATTTTTTAGTGATAACAAAGAGATAAAGAGAGAAAGGGGGGAGAGTGGAGGAGTGAGAGAGGGAGGGGGAATAAAATGAGTGAGAAATGGAGGGGGGTATGAAGTGAGGGGGAGAGAGGGGTACATGAAA
>ML776662.1:1091441-1124368 GCA_009831015.1 Picea engelmannii
AGAGAGAGAGAGAGAGGTGATATAGAGGGAGTATGTGTGAGAGTGTGAGGAATGTCAAGGAAAGGTCTAGGTATAGGTCTTTACATTCCTTGCGATGTCTAGGTCTTGCCATGTATAGGAGTGTGAGAGGGAGAAAGAAGTAGACAAAGAGTGGGGGTAGAGAGAGAGAGAGAGTGAGAGGAAAGGGGGATAGAGAGGGAATAAAGGTAGAGAGAGGTAAAGAGAGAAAGTGGGGAGAGTGGGGGAGAGAGAGGGTGGGGGATTCAAAGTGTGGAGGATAGAGGAGTAGATGTAGGAGAGAGAGGGGGGAGGGGGAATATAAAATAGGAAATAGGAGCACATGAACATTCCTGGAATACATTTTCTTTCCTATAGTGCATGCACTTTTATAGAGCATTTACATGTTTTTAGGAACATGTGCACGTTCTTAGAGCGTCTGTGCATTCTTAGAGTGTGTGCACATTCCTAGATCATGTGCACATTCCTTGAGCATGTGTGTGTTCTTTTGGATTCAAATTTTTTTGGGCAGGATTGAAAACTTTAGTGTGTGTATGCTGACTTGTTTGCCTCATATTTAGGTTTGAGATGACAAACCTAGTGGTTCAGTCTACAAACAGATAAAAACCTCCATTTTTGTGAATACCTCTTTATATCTCCATTTTGACATTATTTTTCTATAGGATAAAAAAATCATTTGTTGATGAAACTACAGAAACCGATAGAGTTAGCTATGCAGATTCCAAATATATAGTTTAAAAAAATAAATAATATTGTTTACTATTTTTAATCTATTTTTTTCTTTGAATATATCAGAATTGTAGAATACATACCTATTTTGTTTCTGCTATAACTTTTTGTTGGCTTAACCATTTCTAAAATGAGTTATATGTTGCACTAGAAGAGACTGATATCTACGATCTAAAAATAAATAAATTATTTTGATCAATGTAAGACCCTCATAGCTTGTACGAACAAAATACATTGTAATTTCAAGGATATATTGACTTTCATAATTTAAAAATATATAGAATTAAAATTACAAAATTTCAAAAAATACACCGCACCAAAAAAATGGGTTCTCTACAATTATACAAGTTTTTGGAATGAAATTCCATCGTTAAGGTACTCAACACCTACATGAACGAAGACATATACCTTATATTTTGCTGGAAAAATAACATACCACTCTTAGAAAAAAATCAAATTTTACATAATTATTCACAATATATATGAATAAAATTTATACATTCGGAAATATCATTCAATTTCCTACATTTAATATTTTTACACCATATTCAAATTCATTGTAAAAGTACCTTGAATAATCCCTCGAGGTTAACAATTTTTTGTTTTTCTATGTTTGCTTTGCCACTAACGCATCATGAGAGACCATCATTAACTTTCACTCACCCAATAGGGAAGAAAGTTTTACAAAATTATGTGCATCTATCATTAAATACATTGAGAGAGGCATTGTAAGTTTATTTATTCTTATTTTTGTATCATGTATTATTATAAGTAACATGATAATTTTTAAATCTTATTTAACATGGAAATGCTATATTTTATTTTTACAGGATTTTTCTATGCGACTTTCACATATGTTATTGGGGATTTATTCTATGGATAAAAATATCATTGATTTCATCAATGTCTTTCATATCGATAAGGAACAAAAAGGAAGGAAAATGAAACAAAGAGTAACAAAATTTGAAGCTGAAAGAGTAGACACACTAATAAGAAAGAATAAATAAATGTCCTCATTCTAGAACGGTTAGAAAGGTTACATTTGAACATGTGGAAACTCCAAATGAATGTGTTGCTGAGATTAGTGCCAATGATGTTACCATTATGTCTCACAAGAAGAATAAACAAGAGAAACACAAAAGAACTATTCCCAAGGATGATTCCATTCTTATTGATTATGAAGAGATTGTTGATTTAGATGAAACCCATTTAAATCATAAGAGGAGGAAATAAAATGTTTTTGATGATGAAGAATTCATGGTTAGCTCTAAATATGATAATGAAAGTCCTAAAGGTAGAAGATGAATAATAACACCGGGTCGTGATCTAGAGAATGGTATTATGAAAATACTACAAAATACCATTCATGATCGATTGAGGAGGACCAACTTAGTTGATGAGGGCCATACAGTTTAGTTGAGTCTAAAACAACTTTATAAACCCATAGAAGGTAAATGAAAATATCAAATTAGAAAATCACATCACTTGCATATTCACAATTTGAAATCATTGATGAGATACAATCCATATGCACATGTGGTTGACTACTTAGTTCTTGTTGACCCAATGGAAGTTCCTAGTAGGGATGAATTTGATAGATCAAAATGTTTTGACTATAAATATTATGTGATTGGAGGAAATAATTATGTAGAGGCTAGAAGGGAATTGATGCAAGAGTATCCCAATAACCCTATTTTTTAGATAGTCAAATGTATAATCTATGATGGTTTAACTTATGCATAAGAAAAGTTATTGGCATGGGATAATAACATAGATAATGAGTACAGGATGTCCATGAATTTCATTCAAAGGTGATATATATTCATAATGATTTTTCTGAAATATGATTTTTCAAAAGTTGATGCAAAGTTTTAGCAGCACTGTTGTATGGAAATAGGCTTCCCAATTGATGAGGAAAATGTAAAAGGAAAAAATTGCAAAGGAAGTGATGCATTCAGATTTGTGGTTATCTATTTTCAATTGGGATTTAGAAGTAGATATGTATGGGATTTGGTAGATGAGATCTTCAACCTATGGGAAAATATTGGTATAAAAAACTAGAGGGTTAAGAAGTCTAAACCCTTAACATGTAGCATAAGTAAGACAAGTCCTTAAATCAAGAATCTTCCAGAAGATATGACTATAACACCTTGGAGAACAATACAATGAATGAAGGATGAGACACTTGTTATAACCATATTATCACGTGTAAGGTCAGGTGAATTATCAATGGAAGAAATGTGTAATGAATTTTAAAAGTAAGTTTGTTGAGTTATTTCTTATTTATGTTAGGATTAGAAAATTAATTTTTTCAATTTAACATATCAATGTTCTAAGTATATATATATATATATATATATATATATATATATATATATATATATATATATATATATATATATATATATATATATATATATATATATATATATATAACATTTTTTGTTTATTTTATTTAATCACAATGTTTATAATATGATAATATAAGAGGAAATGGTCAAGATGTTGAACAAAGAGAGTTGGGATGATGTTAGACTCAACTACCCAAATTCAAGCTCTACAACAACATTCAAACATTTTTTTGTCTCATTCAAAGAGGTATGTTGATTTATTACATTCATTTTATTAATTTGTAGGTTAATTTATTTCTATTTTATTAATTATAGATATATAACTATATGTTTGTTTGTTTCATTAAATATGCTAAAGAAGAATATAGATGGAGTACCCAAAACCTTCAAAAGTTATTTTAAAAAAGCCAAGTTTGAAAGAGAAAGAAGGAGGCATCTTAGAAATTGATCCAGGTGGATATTGGTGGCCACCCACCTATTTCACTTGGATCCCCACCATTTCTTCTTTCAAATTTTCAGTTTCCGCATAGTTTACTATTTTTAGCAGTTTTTTGGGTCTTGAACTTCCGGAGCCGTTTTGAGGCCTTAAACGACGTTTTTTTGGAAAACGGGGAGCAACGTGGATTGTAGAACAATGTTGCTCACCCAAAAGTTGTAGTCCTCGGATATATATTTCTAGCGAGGTATGGAACACGTCAAATGAAGATCGTATGCCAAAGTTACGTCCCCGGGAAGTTGATGTACCAACTTACCCAAACGGGGCCCATAGTCTTGACGTTTCATCTCCTAGGGTTAGGTCTTTGGATGTTTAGGGTTTTCCCTTGTTTCTTAATAATAATAGGCCTTCGAGCCTCATTGTAACACATTTCAGAGGCCAATAGCTGCCACATCTCTTCTTAGAGATAAGCTACCAGGGCCCTAGCTAGTTTATTTCCATTCTATTTGTAAGCATATTTCAGTCATTTGTTATTAATGAAATGAAGTCTTATTTTCGCTGCATCTCTGCGTTTATGTGTATTTATGTATTTCATTGTGTTCCTACATAAATCTGGATCAGTGGTATCAGAGCGGTCTCCTCATTCTCGATCCTTCTTTGCATGTCCCCAACAAGGTCGGGGTATAAGGAGTTGGGGCTCGATCTGGTTGAACCTTTGCAAGATCAACCTCACAAACCTCGACGACCGCCCATGGGGGAAGAAAAGAAAGATGAGGGGGCAGGAGATCCTATCAAAATGTTGCTCGAGGAGGCCCTCGAGAAACAAAGGAACGCGATGATGGACAACTTTGCCTAGATTCTTCAACGGATTTCCACTGGCGGCGCATCGACATCCAACAACCACTTTGGAGGTGCCACTTCTTTTAAGGTACAAGTAAACTTTGACATTCCCATATTTGAGGGCCAAACAGATGCAGATGTCGTAGATAGATGGTTGAATCTATTAGAAGGATATTTCTCAGTTCATGACTTTTCCAACTGAAAAAAGATCATTTTCGCTCTCTTCAAAGCTGTCCCCCATGTCAAGGATTGGTGGGAAACCTACTCAGAGCAACAGGGCGAGGGAGAACCCTCTCTGTTCTTGGCCACATCCACTTGTAATTCTTTTCGAGACACCATCAAGGAACAATATTATCCCATGGGGATCTATGAGGAAAAATACATACAATGGACTACGCTGCGGCAGCAAAGGGACCAAGATGTGCATGAGATGACGGATCTGTTTCATACCCTACGCACAAAGTTGGGTATCAAAGAGTCAGAGAAACATTTGGTTTTAAAGTACCGTAGTTGTTTTCATAGATACATTCAAGAGGAAATGGAGTTCCTCGACATCTCCTCGCTTGGTGTGGCATACCGATATGCTGGCAAGATTGAGCAGAAGTTCAAACAGAAGAAGAGAGACTTTGGGTCTGCAAATCAGAAGCAAGGGAAAGGTACCCCCAAACCGTAGAAAAAAGGACCAAGCCAAGGTGGGGTAGCCCAGGATAACCTGCCAAAGCCACAAGCAAAGAACAACACCACGAAGCCAAAAAAGGACATGGGGAAGTGGTGTGAGTTCCATAAGAGCTCCACTCATAACACAAGTGAGTGTTGGGCCAAGCAGTCACTGGTAGTCAAGTTGAAGGCTTATGAATCAGATGCATGCTCCGACTCTGAATCAGAACCTGACAAGGGGAATGACAGGGGGAAGAATATTATCGATGTGGAGCCCAATGCCACTGTTGCCACCATAGAGATCCAGAAGGAGGAACTAGAAGATCCAGAGGAGGCATAGCGTCTCTTCCATTCCAAGATGTGGGTAAAGGGTTCCCCATTGTAGTTCATTGTCGACAGCGGGAGCCAAAAGAACCTCATCTCGGTAGAGGTTGTTAAGTGGTTGGGATTGCCGACCACAACACACCCACAACCATACACCATCGGGTGGTTGCACCAAGGACGGGACCTCCACATCAGTCAACGATGTCTCCTTCCCTACAACATCAAGCCCTTCACGGATGAGGTATTATGTGACATTGCTCCTCTTGATGTTTCTAATGTATTATTAGGCCAACCATGCTTGTGGAAGCGACATTCTATGTATGAGTCCAAGCCTCGTGCTGTTATTATCACTTTGGGCAATAATCTGTACAGGATACCGGAGATAGCATCGCTTACCACCATCTCTTTGGTTACTGCAAAACAATGTAGTAAGCTCATTTCCAAAGCCAGGAAATTTGTTTTCCTGATGAATTACCATCAGGGAAAGAGGAAGATTGTGGCCATGACCTCCAAACAGGGCCTCGCTGCACGAAAAAAACAAATGGATAAGGTCGTGGAGGAGTACGAGGACATCTTCACCTCCCCCGCAGGGGTGCCTCTACACTGCCAGGTCAAGCACCCCATCGATCTGACCCTAGGTGTGCCGCTACCCAATGGACCCATCTATCGATGCTTTGTTATGGAGAATGACGAAATCAAGAGGCAAATTCAAGATCTGTTGCAGAAAGGTCACATCTGACCGAGTTCATCGCCCTGTGGGAGCCCGATCGTGTTGGTGCAAAAGAAGGAAGGAACTTGGAGACTCTGCATTGACTATCGGGCACTGAACAAGATCATTGTCCGGAATAAGTACTCGATCCCACAAATTGATGACCTTCTGGAGAAACTCAAGGGGCGAAATATTTCAGCAAGATCGACTTGAAGTCTGGGTATCACCAAGTACAAATCGAACCCTCTGATGTGTGGAAGACTGCCTTCAAATCCAAGGAGGGCATTTTCGAATGGTTGGTCATGCCTTTTGGGTTGACGAATGCCCCTACAACCTTCATGAGGCTAATGGAAGACATCCTCCAGCCATTCACCAACTCATTTGTAGTGGTGTACTTGGATGAAATTATGATCTTCAGCCAAACTCGGGAAGAGCACCTCCACCACATTCGACAGGTCCTCCAAACACTACGACAACACAAGTTGTGTGCCAATTTGGAGAAATGCACTTTTGGCATGACCCAGGTTCAGTATCTAGGATACATTATTGATGAGTGGGGGGTGCATGTGGATCTAGAAAAGATCCAAATCATTCGGGATTGGCTAGCCCCAACCACCCTAACAGAGCTCCGCATCTTTTTAGGTCTTGCCAATTTCTATCGTAGGTTTGTGTTGGGATTCTCTCGTATCACTTGGCCCTTGAGTCAAGTCACCAAGGGAGAAGCTAAAGAAAAATTCTTTTGGTCTGAATCTCAATAGAAGGCCTTCATGGAGTTGAAGCATCGCCTTTGCTCTGCACCAGTGCTCACATTACCAGACTTGCAACAACCATTTGAGATTGAGACAGATGCCTCTAACTATGTTATGGGGGTAGTCCTTACTCAACATGGGCATCCAATGGCATATCATAGTGATACACTTTCCGACCAGTCCGAAAGTATCCCACTTATGAAAAAGAAATGTATTCCATTGTGCAGGATTGTCGGCAATGGAAGCATTACATTTTGGGAAAGGAAACGATCATCCACGTAGACCACCGACCCCTGCAGTTCATACAGACACAAGGGAAGTTGCAGAACGATCTCCATCAGAAGTGGTCCACATACTTGCAACAATTTCATTTGAACATTAAGTACAAAAAAGGCAGCACCAATAATGTTGCAGACTGCCTCAGTCGACCACCCATCGTGGCGCTAACCACTATGCTCAACTCTTGCGGGCACGAGACTTCCGATTGGCCGCTTCTCTACACAAGTGATCCAGAATTCGACCAGACATACAATACACTCTTGGAGGGTAAGCAAGTTACCAATTTTTACCTACAGGATGCCTTGATTTGTCACCTGGGACACCTTTGTGCTCCTTCAAGTGAGCGTGCCAAGATGATTTGGGAGGCGCACTATAGTCGGGTCGCTGGGCATTTTGGGGCTGAGAAAACCATGGCAGTACTGCAAAAGTATTTCTATTGACCGAAACTTCAACAAGATGTCGGGAAGTACATCAAGTCCCGCATTGCTTGCGCCATTTCCAAACCGACCATCAAGAAGCAAGGGCTCTATACTCTGCTTCCTACCCCCAATCGACCTTGGGAATCCATCTCTATGGATTACATGTCGAGCCTTCCTTCTACTAAGCATGGCAATGACTGTGTTTTTGTGGTCATCGACCGATTCTCAAAGATGTCCATTATGATGGCATGCAAGAATAATATCACATCAGAAGCCACTGCTAAACTCTTATTTGAACAAGTGTGGGTACACTTTAGGATCCCACAGTCTATCATCTTAGATCAGGACAGTAGGTTCCTCAGTACATTTTGGTCCAGCCTCTAGTCGATGCTGGACACCAAGCTCACCAAGTCCACATATTTCCATCCGCAAATTGATGGCTAAACAGAGGTCGTCAACCAGATGATCGTACACATTATGCGCATGTACAATTTAAAGCATCCACGCACATGGGATGAGAGCCTCCCCTATGTACAACACATCTACAACCAGGCTCTCCATAGCTCAACCAACCAAAACCCATTTCAAGTGGGCTTGGGATTGTAGCCACTATGTCCCATTGACATAGCCATGCAATTTGTGGCTACTCATGAAGATTCAACTCATGTCTACTCTAAGGATGACAAGGAAAACAACTTCATTGAGCACATTCAATACATCCGCCAATAGGTTCATGACATCTTGGACAGAGCCAATACTAAGTACAAGCAGCGACATGATCAACATCGGGTGCCACACAACTTCCAGGTGGGCGACAAAGTGTGGCTGCATTTGCAAAAGGAGTGCCTCGCCAGACCCCACCAAAAGCTTCGTCCACTTTGATATGGGCTGTACACCCTCACCAAAGATGTAGGGGAAAATTCCTTTGAGCTCAACATTCCACCATTCCTTGGTTTGCACCCAGTGTTCAATGTGGACCGCCTTCGACCCTACTTTCCACCTCTACTAGACACATCCGACATGACAGAACAACTCACACCAACAGAGTTAAATCCAGACTGCATGGAACAAGCCAGAACTAATCAGATCATGGATACAGATATCAAGCACACCCAAAAACAAAGTCTACCTCTATATCGAGTTTTCAAAGCAGGCCAACTCCTTCACCAAGGCAAGTGGCTCACAAGGGACCAAGTTTAACAGAAGCTTCTTCATCTCATGGAGGAACTCAACGCAATGGGTACCATTGCTTCCTAAGGAGGAAGGAATGATCCAGGTGTATATTGGTGGCCACCCACCTATTCCACTTGGACCCCCACCATTGCTTCTTTCATATTTTTAGTTTCCGCACAGTTTACTATTTTTAGCATTTTTTCGGGTCCTGAACTTCGAGACCCATTTTGAGACCTTAAACGACATTTTTTGGGAAAACAGGGAGCATCATGAATTGTAGATTGATGTTTCTCACCCAAAAGTTGTAGTCCTCAGATAGATATTTCTAACGAGGTATGGAACGCATCAAACGAAGATCGTATGCCAAAGTTACGTCCCCGGGAAGTTGATGTACCAACTTACCCAAACGGGGCCCATAGTCTTGCTGTTTCATCTCCTAGGGTTAGGTCTTTGGATGTTTAGAGTTTTCCATTGTTTCTCAATAATAATAGGCCTTCGAGCCTCATTGTAACATAGTTTAGAGGCCAGTATCCGCCACATCTCTTCTCAGAGATAAGATACCAACACCCTAGCTAGTTTATTTCCATTCTATCTGTAAGCATATTTCAGTCATTTGTTATTAATGAAATGAAGTCTTATTTCCGCTAGATCTTTGTGTTTATGTGTATTTCTGTATTTCATTGTGTTCCTACATAAATCCAGATCAGAAATGTTCAACTTGATGACACCCTTGATCACTACATTTGGAATGGGCTCAACACTGTTCAGTATAAAGTGATATTAGGTGATTGTGAAAAAATTGCAAATATTGTTCCTAAAAACAAATACTCCCTAGTTATTGCAGATATCCCTCATGGTTATACTATCCAAAAAAATGGATATGATATTGAGCCTTATACTTACCAAGATTTCAATAAAGTGGTTATGGGATTTATGGAAGTCACAACATTACCATTTTAGATATTTTTGGGTTTTCATTCAGACAGATAACTAGGATTAGTACTATCAAGCTTCAAGGGAAAACAAAAGACAAGGATGTAGCTTTATTGGTAAGATATTTAAAGTGTATGTTTAACGATTAAGATTAGAAATCAATTTTATTAATTCACAATTTAATTGAATTTGCACTTATTTATGTTATAGGAAAAATCCTAATATTCATAGCTCCAATAGAGAACCATTTACATGTGATATTGGGAACATACATCTTGCATGGTAGAAAAAAGATGATACTTATGATTCTATTTTTTTCAATGTAAAGGATGGAGGGAAGCCTAGTAGTTTATTGGTTTACAATGTTGCGGATAAAATATAGCATATGAGGAAAAAGATTTGAAAGGAGATAATTTTTACATTTATCAAAAGCTACAAACACTAATTAATTATCTTATAGATACATTTTCAAATGAAGGAGATTGGGTTTTGGATGTATTCTCGGATTCATATAAGATTTATGATATAACATTTATGAAATCATACTTCGATCTTTATTAGTTTTAATGTATGTTTTTTTACATTATTTAACTTAATTATTTATTTTTTATTTGGTGATTAGGTACAACACTAGCATGTTGCTTACAAAAAGGAAGAAATTGCAACCATTGAAATTGATGCACTACAATGTAGTTTTATTGAAGAAAGAATTAATGATATTCGAGCTCTTAGAGATGAAATGCAAGAAGTTAGCTTGAGGAAATGAGATTTTAATGAATCATACGTGGCAAAAATGTCAAAGGACCTCAAGTACCATTAGGAGGATTGCTTGGAAAGGATCACTTTGCAGAACGTGCAGATATCAAAGACCCAATGGAAGCACATAATGATGTCCAAGAAAATGATGATGTGTCTCTTGAGAATGATGAATTTGGGATATATGATATTATTGATTAGTTTTAAGATGCCCTTGAAAACAATGTTCAATTTTGCAATTTTTTAATGAGTTATAGTTGTAATGTTTTGACTTTCAGATTTTAAAATAAGAATAAATATGTATCTATTATTGTTTTATGATGAATGCTTTTTATTATTTTCTTTTTACTTTTATTTTTATGTGAAAGAATATGCTAGAGAAAATGACATTAAATATTGTCATTTTTTTTTTCAAATCTATAAAATATAAAACAATTGTTATTTTTTTAATATTTTCACTTTTTTGTTATTCAATTATGTCCATAGAAATGTTTATTTGACACATTATTTTAAGCGGTCAAATTCCAAAATATATAGTTCTTTTATTATATAGGCTTTCAAATGTACATTGTTTTGCTAAATATATAAAAATAGTATTATTTAGCTACAACTATCTGCTATGTATTGAAGTAAAGGTAAAAAGTGCATTAAAAATAATATTTTACACTATATTTAAAAAGTATGGCACCATAAATTAATTAATGAGACACAATTACATGAAAAATATTAATTTCATAAAAACAAATGATATGCAACATTTTTAACATTGAAAAAAAACATGGAAAAATAATTAAAAACAACATTAAAAAAAAATATGCAACTTAGAAAATTTTGAAAATAGTTGAAAAAATAAGCATTTAAAAAAATGTGGATACATTATAGATAAGAAAATTTAAAATATAAAAAAATTTCCTAAAGAAGGGGGGGGGGGGGAGTGCTACTAGTAGCACAACTTTTCGAATTAGAGTAAAAAATGTGACCCTTAAAAAAACAAGTGTAACTTTGTTTACTAAGGGTATACACCATCTTATTCAATTAGTTAGGTATGGTTTATTTTGGTTTATTAGTTTCATTTTGTATATACACATGTGAATATTAGGAAAAACTTTGATTTTATTTTTCAATAAAATATGGGATTTTTAGATACATAAGGAGGTATAACCCCCTTGTTTTTTGTTTCTACTTTTTTTGTTTCCTTTCTTAAATCAAAATAGTATTTTTAGTTTCAACCTACCTTACCTAGTTAAGAGTTTTCACCCATGTGGGGAGTTAATTATCCTTTTGTGGATTTGGAGAAATGAAAAAACTAACTTTGTACCATACTTTCACACTCTAGATTTTGTGAAGATTAATTAGGATAAGGAGGAATGAAAGTGGAAAACATGACAATAAACCTTGTTTATTTCCATTTCCATTTAATTTATTTTCATCATCATTACTTAGTTTATTATATATGGAAAATAAACTAAAGATCAATACAAAATAGATAAGAGATAGGCATATGTTGGATGCATGGGTTGACCCGGGTTCTACCCTAGTTCTCCAACAAAACCCTAGAAACCATCGACCGCTCTGGTAAACCAGAAGGAAACACTGCACATAGAGTGCACATCGTAGTCTCACCCATGATGGCTTATGGGTGATTGCATGACCCAAGTGTCTGCAATCATGGAAGGGATGTAAATTGTGGGAATGTTAGGCATAGCATTACTTATTCTACTTGAACATGCATTCTACCATACCATCATTCAGATCTACCAATTATTCATCATTTAACATTCATTCTACATAATATAACATGTATAATCTAGTGTGCATTGTAATTTAACTCAACTTGTCCACATTCTAACTGCCTTCGCGCGCTAATCCACAATTCTGTCGCATTGATTTTTCTTTGTTCCTGTCGCACRCTGCTTCCTTAGTCCATTCTGCCTTGTTTTCTGCATTGTTTCTGTTAGAATATAAAAGATTGTGCTCGTTTTACCATTGACGATACCCTCGTCACCCAACCATAGGCCGAAGCCACCCTCCGAGCACCTTGACCTTGACAGAGAAGAGAATCTTGGTAGCAATCCAATAGCCAAGAGAGGCTAATGCACCAAGCAAGAATAGAACCCAAGCTGATCAGATAATCCCACCCAGAGGCTAGCGCACACGTTCCCAGAAACTTGCGCACAAGCTGCAACTGCACCTGTGCAACTCCAGTTCTCTCTGCAACTACTAAGATGTGAATAATGAGAACTGGCAGCCTGTATTTATAGCAGTTTGGGCAATTTAACTGGGGCCGACTTCTCCTTCTGGGTATTAATAAATTCATATTAAATATATTTATGCAGCCGACAACTTGTCTAGGGTTTCCTTCACTTCTTTGCTTCCTTCCGGAGTATTCTAATCTCGTCATAGGTCACAATAGAGGTTCATACCTCCCGAAGCTACCATAGTATTAACACTCCCTCCTAGCTAGGAAGGTATGGTCTTGAGCACAATAGAACATTCAACTGGTTACAACACGAGCACCATCATTATTATCCAACTGGATAATCTCCTATGACAACTGGTACAATATTAATTGATAGAACACACCTGTGTCTATTCAAGGTAGTACGCAACTACTCAAACCGTGACACATAGTCACAAATAGTGGAACAAATCCACCACAGTAGTATATCTCTATTGTCTAGAGACAGGCAGTCTCCATATCAATCATCTGGGCCAATCTTTCACTCACATCTGTGAGCTCTGAAAGAATATCTGCCTCACAAATAGTGGAACATATCCACCACAATAGTTTACATCTACTGTCATATAGTGTTCATAACAAACATCTAATAGCAACTTGCATAGAAACAATGTTATGATATAAACTGAATCATCTGGGCCAATCTTTCACTCACGTCTATGAGATATGAAAGAATATCTGCCCTCAGTATAGAACATCAACAATGGGATATCTGCCCCATTCTTCTCTAACAAGGAAGAAGGATTATTTATATTTTTGAGCCTGGACCATTCCTCACCCTGGGTTATTCTTCCTACACTAGTCAAAGTGCACCCTGGACAGAATGTATAAACCCTAAGGAATGTTTGGACCATTCCCCACCCTGATCTATTCCTCCTACACTAATCAAAGTGCACACTAGAGAGAATGTATAAACCCTAAGGAATGACTGTCCTAGACCATTCCCCACCCTGGGCCATTCCTCCTACACTAATCAAAGTGTGCCCTGGAGAGAATGTATAACCATAAGGAATGTCTGTCCCTGATTGCTGAGCCTAGACCATTCCCCACCCTGGGCCATTCCTCCTACACTAATCAAAGTGCGCCCTTGAGAGAATGTATAATCCTAAGGAATGACTGTTCGGACCATTTCCTCCATTAACCACAAGAGGAAAAGATTGTCTTGTATCAACCTCCAAAATGAACCATTCCTCATGTTAACCACAATGAGAAATCATTGTCCGGCGAGGTGGGCCAGTCTTCTTGAGTAACCCTCAAGAAGAGAGACTTCCCTAAACCACTCCCCATGTTAACCACAATGGGAAGTCGATGTCTATGATACATCAACAATCAGACTACCTCCCATGTTAACCACAATGGGAAGTCACTGTCCATCAGAAATCTCAATCCACTTTCCAAACATGAAAGAATCTGTCCAATCTGGACTATTTTTCAATTACAAAGATAAATAATATGTTCAGTGCTCCCTCCTAATCTGGAGAGTTATTTAAATCACAAAAATAAATGTTTTCAAGAATATTTTTTTGTACCTTCTCCTAGCTTGGAGAAACTTCCCTTTCAACTAAGGGAGTTATTTTCACGATCCCCATCTTCTCTCGGAAATATGCAAACTTGATTCTGGATAGAGGTTTTGTCAGGATGTCTACTGTCTTCTCTTAAGTGGGGATATACTCGAGATTTACCTCTCCTTCCTGGACTTTATCTCGAATAAAGTAGTATTTGATCTCAATGTGCTTCGACCTTTCATGAAACAATCGATGTTCTGATAATCTTATACAACTTTGATTATCACAATATATTATGGTCGATTCTGGAGTCTGATCAAATAAATCAGAGATTAACTTCCTTAGCCATATTGCTTCTATGCATGCTCCACAAGATTCCATATACTCTGCTTTTGTTGTACTGAGTGCGACAGACTTATGTTTCCTGCTGCCCCCTGAGGTACTCTTTCTGTCTTCTGCACTTCCTGCCCAATCAGAGTCTGTGAATCCATGAAGTTGGATATCAATGGATGTGGTATATCTCAAGCCATAGTTTATTGTCCCATGAATATATCTTAGAACATGATTTGCATCTATCCAATGCTCTTGTCTAGGTTCCACCTGGATATGACTTAATGTATTTACAGCAAAGCAAATATCTGGTCGAGTATTTACCAAATACATCAATGATGCAATTATCTATCGATATAGAGATGGATCAAATGGATCGGAGTCTGGGACTTTCACTTTTCTTATATCTCCATTCATAGGAGTGTCCATGGACTTACAGTCGATCATTCCAAATTTTTGAAGGATCTTTATTGCGTACTTTCCTTGTCTAAGGAATACTTCACCATGCTTCTGCCATACTTCTAGTCCCAAGTAGTAATGCATGAGACCTAGATCTTTCACATCAAATTCAGAGGCTAATTCCTTCTTGCACTGGATAATTAGAGATTCTTCACCTGTTATGAATAGATCATCAACATATAATAGTAGAATCACAGGTGCGTTATCTATGACTTTGTAATAAAGGTTTGGATCTGCCTGACTCTTGGAGAAACCAAGTCTTGTTAGATAGCTGTCCATTTTGGCGTACCAAGCCCTTGGATCTTGCTTGAGTCCATATAGAGCTTTCTTCAATCTGCAAATGTGAGTGTCTCTGGAATGTACCTCAAATCCTTGAGGTTTTTCGATATACACTTCCTCTTCAATAGCTCCATTGAGGAAGGTTGTCTTTACATCCATCTGGTGTAGATTCCATCCCATGGAAGCGGCAAGAGATATGATAGATTTGATGGAGGTATACCTTGCCACCGGAGAGAAGGTTTCATAATAATCTTCTCCCTCCTTCTAGGAGAACCCTCTGGCCACGAATTTTTCCTTGTATTTATCCACGCTTATATCTGTTGCATGTTTGATCTTGTATACCCATTTGGAGGTTACCACTGATTTTTCTTTAGGTCTGGGTACAATTTCCCATACTTCATTTTTCATAATGGATTGATGTTCTTCCGTCATAGCTTCTTTCCATTGTCCCTTTTGGACTGCTTCTTTGAATGTAGTAGGTTCTTCATCTAAAATCTTCATCATGTATGTTGCATAACTTGAGAATCTTTTCGGTCTTTTACTCTTCCTGGATGTTCCTTATGGAACCTTGATTCATTCTGCATCTTGTAATGTAGCTTCAAGCCAAGCTGGTCGTTTCTTGGTTTTTAGTATGATATCTAAATCCATGTTCTCACATGGCTCCATAGGATGACCAGTTTGATCTTTTTCGTTATTTTCGTTTTCTGTGTTTTCTTCATTTGGTTCTTCATGTTCTTCTTCTTCTATAATTTCTTCGATGGATTTCTTGAAGGACATTCTTTCATTGAACATTACGTCTCTTCTTACTTCTATCTCGTGTTGTTATGGAATATATATTCTATAGGCTTTGGATGAATCACTATATCCCACGAATATCCCCTTCTTTCCTGAGGGTTATAGTTTATTCCTTTTATCTTTGGGAATATGAGAGTAAATTGGACATCCAAATATTCTTAGGTTTTCTACATTAGGTTTCTTACTTGAGAACGCTTCTTCTGGTGTCACGTCCTTCAATATATGATGAGGGATTCTATTCTGTACATATATTTCCGTCATTGCTGCTTCTCCCCATAGGAACATGGATAGACCTTGATCATTCAATAAGGCTTTTACCGTTTCTTCGATAGATCTGTTCTTTCTTTTTGCTACACCGTTTTGTTGAGGATTATGAGGAACAATCAGCTCCCTCCTAATCCCTGCCGATTTCCAGAATGCAACGAACTCCTTCGAGGTGTATTCTCCTCCATTATCTATTCTTAATGTCTTGATCTTCTTGTTTACAAGGTTTTCTATTTCTGCCTTGAATTCTTGGAACTTGCTGAATACTTCGTCTTTTGATTTCAGTAGGTATAGCCACGTCTTTCTTGAATAGTCATCTATGAAGATTACATAGTAAAGAGATCCTCCTAGAGATCTGACTGGCATTGGACCACAAACATCTGAGTGTATTAGATCTAGGATTTCCTTGGATCTATTGTTGTTGCTTGGGAATGGTTTCTTGATATTCTTCCCAAGGGCACATCCTTTGCAAATTTCTTCATGTGTAGATTTCAATTCTGGTATTCCTTCAACCATTTTTCTGAGGAAAGGTAATGCTCGATAATTGATATAAGCATAAATTCTATGCCAAAGTTCATTAGGGTTGACTTCGTCATGTACTAGAGCTTCTTCATTTCGTTCTAGTAGTATGTATAGATTTCCTTCACGACTTCCAATAACCCTAGCATCCTCTATGCTGGAATTCTTATGCCATGATAACACCTTTCCATCCATGAAGGCTATTCTGTTTCCTTTGTTTTCTAAAAATGATATTGATACAAGATTCTTTTCTAAACCAGGTACATATAAAACATTGCTTAAGTGAACATGATTACTTGATTCCAACTTGATGGAGGCTTGTCCAAATCCTTCGATGGGGTAAGTTCTTTTGTCTCCAAAATCCACTTTGTACAATGTCTTTCTCTCATTTAGATTTGAGAGTTTGGCTTGATCTCCCGTCATGTTCCTGGAAGCTCCACTATCGATTATCCACATATCATCTTCAATCGTCCCGGTAAGTGCTGAGTAGTGTAAGAGACTGATTGTTTCACACATGTCTTCGGTTGATTGGTAACTGGTCATGCCTTGATCCAAAACTTCAACTTTGTCATTTCTGTCTTCTGAGAGATCCAAGAGGTGCACTGAGTTAGGGTGGATCTGGATATCTTCTTCTTGGGTGAGATACTCCATCACAAGGTGCCAAATCGAAGATTTAGGGTTTCTGCAACTGATTCTGCTAGTAACACTAGCTGTAGTTTTTTTGGAAGCTGCTCCTACTAGTAACACTAGAAACAGTTCCTCAACGAGATCAATATCTAGTGGCTATGCTTCCTTCCAGTGTTTTAGGCTGATTGAAGGGGGTGTGGGCCCATAACCTGTTAGAATATAGAAGATTGTGCTCATTTTACCATTGACGATACCCTCGTCACCCAACCACAAGCCGAAGGCACCCTCCGAGCACCTTGACCTTGAAAGAGAAGAGAATCCTGGTAGAAATCCAATAGCCAAGAGAGGCTAATGCACCAAGAAAGAATATAACCCAAGTTGATCATATAATCCCACCCAAAGGCTAGCGCACACCTTCCAAAAAACTTGCGCACAAGCTGCAACTGCACCTGCGAAAATCCAGTTCTCTCTGCAACTGCTGAGATGTGAATAATGAGAACTGGCGCCCTGTATTTATAGTAGTCTGGGCAGTTTAACTGGGGCCGACTTCTCCTTTTGGGTATTAATAAATTCATATTAAATATATTTCTGCAGCCGACAACTTGTCTAGGGTTTCCTTCACTTCTTTGCTTCCTTTCGGAGTATTCTAGTCTCGTCATAGGTCACAATAGAGGTTCATACCTCCCAAAGCTACCATAATATTAACAGTTTGTTGAACCTTACCCAAAATATCCTGCTCCAACAGGCCCCCAACACTTACTTGTGGTTCATCTCGAGCCACTCAAGCAGTATGTGCCTCTTGTACCGATTTCTCTAATACTTGGAACTTCTTTGTTAGCTCATCGACTTGTGTCTTCACCTACACATTATTTTCTGTCAAGGTATCCACCACCTGTATTGTTATGTTCTCCTTAATCACTTCTATACTTTCTAAGTCTGCCTGTTCTAGTATTCCTTTCTTTGTTTCAAAATCTGCTATCATTTTCTCTTCTTGTTCCTGTAGTGGCTCCAACTGAGCCTGGCTTGTCTGTTTTTATCCTTAGATTGTCTTCAACTCTGCTTGTATATTTTTCATTTCCCGTGTGTCCTTCATTCTCTCTGATATAATCATTTTATCCTTCCTTTACTTTAAATATTGAACTGCAGTGTTTACTTTCGCTTCCCTCTGATCCAACTGTTGGATCCCTTCATCTTCTTCCATGATCATCCATATGCACGCGATCTTTTCATATAGTTGTGTTACTTCTTTCACCTCCTACATGATGATATCTGTGTGTCCTGTTGTCTGCTACTCCCTCTCTAATATGACCTCTAGAGGGGTATTTGGTGTTAGCTTCTCACCCAATTCTATTATCTCCTACTTATAATTATCCATCATCCGCGCTAATCCTTTGTATATTTTCTTTTGTGCTGAGCTCCTCTGCTAGTGCGTTATCTAGAATAGTTTGAAATACTTCCTCAACTATTTGTTCTAGATTCTCTATGCATTATTTTTCTTCATCTCGCTCGATCTACACTTCTTTGAGAGTTATCTCTAATACCTCCTTCTTTTCCCTGGCTGTCTCCAAGTTTGTTGCATTTGTCCTAGCCCTTGATTGTACTTGTTTTGTAAAGCTCATCTACAACCTATACAACGTTTTGGTTGGAATCTTGGATAGATCCAAGTCCAACTGTTCTATGTCCTTTAGTTGCTTTTCTGTTGTTCCTTGATCAATCTATAGCATCTCCCGAGTGATCTGGAAAATGTTACTTCCCATTACCATTGTCTATATTGTCCCTTTTCTTCTGTATTCTTCTCTTGCTGCACTAAGTCTTTCTATTGTTATGTTCCTTTCTTCTATGTGAAATTAATCTACAGGATTTCCAAAGTCTACTTGACCTCCATTAATTTTTTCATAATTTCTTCTCTCAGTGACTTTGCGGCGTAGAGTGCTTCTCCTCCTTAGTCTTGCACCGTATCTAATACTAACTTTGTGTCATTCTCAGTTATGGTGAGCTGAAGGGGATTCTTCTGTGTTTCATCTTCTTTCTCTATTCTCCTATCTGCATGGTCGATTTCCTCTTTGGTGGTGTTTATGTCTATACTGGAATCTCTGTTTATTGGATATTTTTATCGCACAATTTGTACTTTCCCAAAGCCCAAGGCAAGTAATGGAGATTGGCATAAAAAATAGGATATCCTATCACTATCACCTTAATAGGAAATCCCCACTTTTTATGGATAGGCAGGTTCTACCCTAGGGGAGGAATCCCTGATAACCTAAAGGGATGGAAAATTAGGGTTATGGTCAAGATATATTCCCCCTTCTCACTGGTTACTAAATTCACTAAGTCTGTGTCTAAAAGATGAGGTTAATGAAGTGTTTGATGTACCTGCCCGGAACAAGACAATATAGCATGCATATACAATAATTCAAAGTAAAAATATGATAATAATACCTCAGTAGACAATCGATAGTGACAATAAGTGCTAGTTGATTTTAAATTGCAACATCTAATAAGTTTACAACAACAATTTATAAAATGTAACAACTACAACAAATACTCCTAAAAAAATCTTGAAAAGACAATGAAAATATAACATTGACTATGTAGAATGATAATAACTTGTCACAAGCAATTCCTGAAATGATTAGTTAGCAATTAATGTTGAGTATGCAAAAATTTGTTTCAATTAGATGGTTGTAGCAAAAATTTATAAAATCAACAAATAATTTAGTGATCTAGGCTAAACTAGGGTTGGAGATAGTTAGTAAAAGGTTAGGAGAAAAGTGTTTGAGTGTTTGATCAATCCTTCAACAAGAAAGAATCAAGAACTGGTGCCTTTTAGGGCTTATGGAGTCAGAGTGGACGACTTCTTCTAAGGTTGCAAATCAATTTGATAATGCACAAAAGTCTAAGAGGTAAAATGCATAGAAGTAGTAACTTAAGTCCCCTATGCATTGACCTCAAGAGACAAGATGCTAGGGTGTAGGAAATTCTAGGCCCCAACACCTTGCTCTTCTTAAGATTCTTATGGTGTAAAACTTATGCAAAGATAACTAAATCAAAATCCTTAGAGTTCTAGCAATTTAGGGCTCTAGGGTTTCACTAGTTACTAGATCAATTCAATGAAAATGTTGGCAAATAGAAAGTAAGAAATTAACAATTTAAGTTCATTACTTCAAGAATTAAGTATACCATGTAATTTCATAATCTTGTATGATAAAATAAAACCATACAAAAACCATTCAATAGATGAAAAAAAGAGGAAGATCCCCCTGGGTTTAGGTCTGTCAGGGTGCCTCCAAAGGCAATGTCCTTCTTTTTCCTGGTGAAAATATTCAATTTCTTCTTACCCCTAGATGGGGTTGCAACATCCATTTGTGGGATTTAAGCCCCCATGAAAGTACGAGATAATCATTCCCTCATGTGTACCTTTCCACCGAGAAAAGTCCTGCAGCAACAACAAGTATTCCCTCCATGGGTTCATAAATCACAAGGATCATAGCATGTAAATCACAACCAATAATTAAATTGCAAAAACATGTGAATCAAACCCCCCTTAACCCAGAAAAATTCTCAAAGATGTTATGCAACTTGACAAGTTAGGTTTGGAGAAGGTCTCAGGGTGTCCTATTGGGATAACCTCTCTTAAGTCTAGGGTCTTTCCCAGGTGGGATCTAATCCAAGTCATGTAAGTGTATGAGGTGGCATGGGGCAAGATTTTGGGCATGGGGTGCATGTAATAATAGGGAAATGTAAAATCTTACCTGTGGGTTCCTTTGTAGAGGGAAAGCTACACCTTGTCATAAATGTAATTGTTTCCTAACTGATTCTTTCCTTTTATTCTAAGCTTTATTTATTTTGATCTTTTGATTTTGTTCTTCAAGGTAAAAGTTGAGGGCCACTGTCTTTCCTTAATGACTATAGGTGACAATGTTATCCACAAACGTTTCACGGAAATGAGAAGGTTGGGTCATGATGAGACCCCGTTTCTCTTGGATATGCCACCAAGAGCCACTACCCTGTTTTGGTGACCAGATAGATGGTAGTGTCATACCTCTACATGCCCATGGTCATAATAGGTCGGATCGTGATGAGAACTGCTATCCATCAACTAGTACCTTGATTTTTTATGTATCTTATGGGTCCCCTTTTATTATTGAGAAGCGTTATAATTCTTTCTAGGGGATCCTTGGGCAAAGCATCTCAAAGGTTTTAAAAATATTTATTTTAACTCTTGCTAGCTACTTTTACCCTCTGGGCCTTTAGCCCCTTCTTCCCACAAGGTAAGGTACAACCCTTCCTAGCATAGCCAATCCCAATGCCCAAACAAGGACATGGTAAATGGAAGGAATAAATATGGAAATGGGTAAGTATGGAGGGAACTGATGATGAACTTTCACAGACCCACCTAGTAGCAACCCATTCGAAAGGGAAACCAACTTACTAGGGCACCATGTTACCCTTCCAAGTATGAACAAGGCAAAGAGCATAATTTCCAAGAAAACTTCATGAAATGAAGAAGGATTCGATACAACATATTCAAGTGCTTCAAAAATCAGAGTGATAAATACCATGATACATGGACTCATTACCTCATGGGGCAAGACTCACCGCTACTTCAAGATGAGGTTGGTGGGGATGGATACTATTACTGATGATGAATGGACGACAACGAAGAAAATAAGGGCCATTCTCAAGTCGTCTGCCTCTTGGTACTCCATGTCTAGGACATGTGGGCCTCGAGACATGATCTCCTTAGTTAAACCTAGGGTAGGGGATAACATCTGGCTCCAACTCGGGGACATGTGCTCACTGTAGAGTGCATAAGAGCCTCAACATATCTTGTATGACCCGTGCCTGCTAAATATCAACAAAGGATATTAGTAATCCTTAGGGTGGTGATATCACCCCTTGTTCATATATGATATAAAAAGAGAATCTCTAATGTAGCATGTGATCACGAGAATACATATATACATAATGAAAAAAGACAATATGAAAATGAAACTACAACTATGCTAATATGATATGCAAATGGTATATACAATGGATGTAAAAATTCCTACCTATTCTAACTTGCCTGTACTTACTGTGAAGTCAAGTATTTGCCCCATGATGGGTTTTGAGGAGGCATCCACTAACTGGTAATGGACATTTCCTACCTTCAAGCATTGATAAATAGTAGGCATCATTGACTAACTTCATTCTGATCTTGAAGGGCCCAAGACAAAACTTTGTGCATCCATTAGTGTTGTTAGGCTCCCCCATCTTTGTATCCCACTCTAAAACCAAATCTCCTTGCTTGTATTCCCCTCCTTCAGAATCAACTTCTTCTTGTATTATGGTGTATAGTGTTGAGGGAGGGGGGCACGATTATGTAGTAAGTACATCTTCTTGGTTTGGCTTAGTAAAAAAATGTTCATTATACCCCTTCCATTTGATGAATCCAACTCCTTTCCCTATAAACCTTATCAAGTCGTCAATTTCATCCTCTTATGTAGAATAATAGTCATCCTAGTCTTCAGAGAGGTTAGACGCATTATCAGGATAATCACCCCAAATTGTATCTCTCTCTTGTTCCATAAATATGGGGTGGGATTATACCAAAGTATTATCCCTTATGTATGTTTCGTGCAAATGTAACGTCTCATCATTACCTTGTGTAATGTTGTCCTTGTGATTTCTAGGAGGATTCTGGTCACCCTTTCCCTTGGTCCATGTTATCTCATTAATATTGTCTTCTTCTACCAAGGGAAGAGCAGTCCAGTCTTGAAATAAAAATGGATATACAGAGTTGTAGTTACTATGTCCATGATTAAACCTTTCAATGTGTTCCATCCTCTTTCGATTATTATGAAAAGTGATACAATCTTAATCTCCGACGGGGATAGTTTCATAGGACAAGTCTATCTGCAGACTTCCACCTAAAGTAGCATCTCATTCCCTAGATAATATCATTCCCCAAGTGTTAGGTATGTCAACAACAACAATGTCCATTATGATGGGGAAATTAAGGTAGTCAACAAGGTGTAATTCAAGACCTTCCATCAAGTCGTAGACCTTGATTCCCTTTTACTCAAATCTACAGACGTTGGCATAAGGCCTTGTAACTTCCATCCCTAATTGGTTCATAACCTTCAAACTCATCATATTGACAGATGAATTGGATTCAATCATGAAGTTGTGAAGACACAGGTCATCTATTATCAAGGAAGTGATAAAGGGTGTTTGTTCATTTTTCTCAAAATGACCAGTTTGTAATAGTGTGGAAGTTTCTTCAAAAAATTCTAGTCATATGGGGTCTATTATGTCCAAGAAGGGATTTCCAACATTCCACGAATCCTTTTGACCTTTTGTAAGATATAATCCATACTAGTTCTTAGGTTGGTCCTATCATAGATAGGTTTTGGGAAAGGTTGGGTTAGATCCCTAGCATACACCTGGGGCTCTTCAAGTTTCACCCTTGAGTCCTCACTTGTTTGGATAAAACACCCAATCCTAGGCTTCCTCATGTCTTGATTTCCTTGGATTTCCTTTGGTGTGAACAAGGTAAATATGGAATCTACATAACTAGGTTTCTCATGAGTAGCCTTCGGGTGATCATGCTCAAAATGGGAGTCTTTGCACGATAAGGACTTAGGATCATCCTATTTCCTTGCAACATTTTGTAGATCCGAGGTGTTTGGACAAATTTGTTCTTTTGGAGCATGAAGTTTTATTGTCTGACTAGTATTTTGAGGAAGTCTCATAGAAGGAGGCTTTTGGGATTGTGATAGTTCCCTTTCCAACTCAATGATTTCTTCAGAGGTACCTAGATTTTTAGAGGGTTCATGTTGTTTTGAAACAATTAAGGCATCTTTCATATTTGAGAACCCATTCTTCCAAGTACCAGTCCCTTTAGGGGGAATGGATAACTTAATATCATCGCTTACCTCTAGTATCTATGGGAAATAATGTTCTTCTTCTTCCATGCTTTCCTCATTGAACCATAATATATCATCTTGGTCGTTAATAATATTGTCTTGGGAAATGGGATCACACCATTTGATCTTTTCTTCAATCCGGAAAGCACCATCTTGTGCCTCCTTGAGGTTTGTAGGAAATCGGTTCCTAAGGAGGGATTGGAAGTTTCCTTTGAAAGAATTGAAGTATTGTCCGAGAATAGCACTCTCTGGTAGAAAGTTAGAATCAATTTGACCAAGTAAAGTATTAAAAATGTCATTAAATTCCCTAACAGTTTCATCATTTTTTTGCAAATTTTGAGATATTGTGAATAAAGGGAGGCCATGTCTTCCATCATACCCCATATTTGCAGGAAAACTTGTTCTAAATATTCACAGGTTGTGAGGATTTTTCTTGGGAGGTTAGTGATCCATTTTCTAGCATCTCCAGTAAGTGAGGCAAGGAAAATTTTCATGAATGTGTCAGGATGTTATTTTCTAGACTAATGGAAGTCATATCTCTCACAAAATTTGGTACAATGTGTGTTACCAGGAGCCCCAACCTCTTTGAAAAACTTGGGTATCCATCAATTGATATCTTTAGGGATATCATGTACCCCTTTGATATTGGCCAAGTCCAAAGTGTCAAAGAGTTCTTCAGGGGCCCATTGAGGAGGGGCCATGGGAATGATATGAACTGCAGGAGAATAAGGTGTGTATTGACATCCGCTACGGGTCTTCATCAATGGAGTCGCTAGAAAATATCCTTGAGATTATCAAAGGGATGAGGGGATCACCCTCAGTGGAGTCACCAGGTAAGATTTGTGAAATGAATGCTTTGGATAAAATCTTACTGAAAAAGTGTCATTCGAGGAAAATTAACTCGATGTTCCTTGACAATGGCGCCAAAAATTTATCGCACAATCTGTACTTGCCCAAAACCCAAGGAAATTAAGGGATATTGGCATAACAAATAGGATATCCTATCACTGCCACCTTAATTGGAAATCCCCACTTTTTAGGGATACGTAGGGTATACCCCAGGGGAGGCGTCCTTGGTAACATAAAGGACTGGAAAATTAGGGTTATGGTCAAGATATATTCCCCTTCTCACTGAATAACAAAGTCACTAATTATGTGTCTAAAAGATGAGGTTAATGAAGTGCTTGATGTACCAACCCAGACCAAGACAATATAGCATGCATATACAATAATTCCAAGTACAAATATGATAATAATACCTCAGTAGACAATAGACAGTGAAAATAAGTGCTAGCTGATATGAAATTGTAGCAGTTAATAAGTTTACAACAAAAACTGATAAAATGTAACAGCTATAACAAATACTCCTCAAAAAAGCTTGAAAAGACAATGAAAAGATAACATTGACTATGTAGAATGATAATAACTTGTCACAAGCAATTTCTGAAATGATTAGCTAGCAATTAATGTTGAGTATGTAGAAAATTTGCTGCAATTAGATGGTTGTAGCAAACATTTATAACAACAACAAATAAATTAGTGATATAGGCTAAACTAGGGTTAGAGGTAGTTAGTAAAATCTTAGAGAAAAGTGTTTGAGTGTTTGATCAATCCTTCAACAAGAAAGAAGAAATAAATAATGCCTTTTAGGGCTTATGGAGTTAAAGTGGATGACTTCTTCTAAGGTTTCAAATCAATTTGATAATGCACAAAAGTCTAAGAGGGAAAATGCATAGGAGAAGTAGTAACTTAAGTCCCCCTATGCATTGAACTCAAGAGACAAGATGCTAGGGTGTACTAAATTCTAGGCCCTAACAACTTTCTCTCCTTAGGATTCTTATGGAGTAAAACTTATGCAAAGATAACTAAGTCAAAATCCTTAGAGTGCTAGCAATTTAGGACTCTAGGGTTTTACTAGTTACTAGATCAATTCAATTAAAAACCTGGAAACTAGAAATAAGAAAGTAGCAATTTAAGTTCCTTACTTCAAGCATTAAGTATACCATGAAATTTCATAATATTGTATGAGAAAATAAAACCATACACAAAGAATTCAATAGATGATAAAAAATGCAGATTTTACTTGCACCAAGAATAATCATGAAAATACCTTGCAAGAGCACCATAAAAACTTCCAAGATTGATCCAAGTTGCAAAAAATATCCTTATACAAGAGTGCGCCTCATAATTTCAGCCAATATCCCTCACTAGGGCACAAATTTCACACCTCTTCTCTTGTATGAGAAGTTGTGTTGATAAAAATGAATGTACTTTATGCTTATTTATACAATTTTTTTACCTTTAATTAATTTTAGGTAAAAAATAAGGCCGACCTGGCCAGTTTACAATATAATTCAATTTTGACATAATAAAAACTAATTAGCAGTGAAATACACCTCCAAGGGTGACTTCATGCCCTTCTAGGGTGACGTTGATGTCTAAAGGTGGAACATTGAGCCTAAAATGTAGGGCGCTTGGCCTCCAAAGGCCCCAAATGATGCCCACACATGCTACCAGGATCATAAATGCCTCCAAAATGAAAATTCTAGCTCTGTATGATGTAGAGGGTCATGATGGTGACGTACATGCAATTCAAGGGCCAAAGTTCATGTGGAAGAGAAAGATCCCCCTAGGTCTAGATCTGCCATGGTGTCTCCAAAGGAAACATCCTTATTTTTCCTGGTGCAAATATTCAATTTATTCTTACCCCTAGCTGGGGTTGCAATGTCCATTTGTGGGATTTAAGACACCATGAAGGTCCGAGATAATCATTCCCTCATGTGTACCTGTCCACCGGGAAAATGTCTACAACAACATGTACGCCTTCTAGGGCATCATAAGTCAAAGGGATCATAGCATGTAAATCACATCCAATAATTAAATTACCCAAACATGTGCATCAAACCCCCCTTAACCCAGACAAATTCTCAAATATTTTATGCAATTTGACAAGTTAGGTTTGGAGAAGGTCTCAAGGTGTCCTATTGGGCTAACCTCTCTCAAGTCTGGGGTGTTTCCCAAGTGGGATCTAATCCAAGTCATGTAAGTGTATGAGGTGTCATGGGGTAAGATTTTGGGCATGGGGTACGTGTAATAATAGGGAAATGTAAAATCTTACATGTGGGTGCCTTTGTATATGGCGAGTTGCACCTTGTCATAAATGCAATTTTTTCCTAACCCATTCATTTCCTTTTATTCTTAGCTTTATTTCTTTTGATCTTTTTCTTTTTTTCTTCAAGGTAAAAGTTGAGGTCCATTGTTCTGGTTTGATGACCATAGGTGACAACATTATCCACAAATATTTCATGTAAATGAGAAGGTTGGCTCGTGATGAGACCCACTTTCTCTTGGCTATGCCACCAAGAGCCACTTTCCTGGTTTGGTGACCAGATAGATGTTAGTGTCATACTTCTACATGACCATGGTCATAATAGGCTGGCTCATTATGAGACCTCCTATCCATCAACTAGTACCTTGATTGTTTATGTATCTTATGGGTCCCTTTTTCTTACTAAGAAGCTTTTTACTTCTTTCTCAAGGATCCCTGGGCGAAGCATCTCAAAGGTTTTCAAAATTTGGATTTTAACTCTTTCCAGCTACTTTTACCCTTTGAGCCTTTAGCCCCTTCTTCCCATAAGTTAAGGTACAACCCTTCCTAGCATATCCAATCCCAATTCCCAAAAAAGGATAGGGGAAATGGAAGGAATAAATATGGAAAGTTGTAAGTATGGAGGGAATGGATGATGAATTTTTATAGACCCACCCACTAGTAATGCATCCTAAAGGGAAACCAAATTTCTAGGGAACTATGTTACCATTCCAGGTATGAACGAGGCAAAGAGAATAATTTCCAAGAAAACTTCATGAAATGAAGAAGGATTCGATACAACATATTCAAGTGCTTAAAAAATTAGAGTGATATATACCATGATACCAGGACTCATTACCTCATGGGGAAAGACTCACCGCTACTTCACGATGAGGTTGGTGGGCATGGATACTGTTGTTGATGATGAATGTATTGCACTGAAGAAAAGAGGGGACCTCCAGATATGCTCAAGTCATATTCCTATCGGTACTCCATGTCTAGGACCTGTGGGCCTCGAGACTTGATATCCTTAGTTATCCCTAGGGTAGGGAATAACAAGTATCATTACCATTGTTTTTATTTTCTTCATTTGTTTCCACTGCGCACTCAGTTCCGAACACTGAGGCCCTTAGTACCATTTCCTTCTTTCTTGGTTTCTTTTCTGTTGTACCATTGACTATTGGTTGGGTGTATTCTATTGATTTTCTAGTATTTGTTGTTGGAGTACAATATTTTTTCAATGTGTCATCTTCTTCCTATTTTTTTCCCTTTGATCCTTTCTTGACAAATACGAGTACCTTCCATTGATCTGGCCATTCTACTATTACCCATTATACTTCTTCATTTGTGATGCAATACTACATCTTTAAACATGTCTTCTTAGGGTCTCTTCTGGATTGTATCCATATATTATGCCTAGAC
The DNA here is from genome assembly GCA_009831015.1 of Picea engelmannii. Lineage (NCBI taxonomy): Eukaryota > Viridiplantae > Streptophyta > Pinopsida > Pinales > Pinaceae > Picea > Picea engelmannii. Next base: position 1,120,253 of record ML776662.1, read on the forward strand.
GACTTGAAGTTTTCTATCCCTTCATTTTCCTTCACCATTTCAAGTGAAATCCTCCATGTATTTTCATTTTTTCCTTGCATCTCCTGAATGTACATGCCAAAAATGCTTGAATTTGATTTCCTCTACTTAGGATCAATGTTGTATCACAGGGTTATGTATCTTGTTGCGCTACATTTTCCTCTCTTGTTACAGAAAAATGAATATTTTGGTTTTTTCCATGCCTCCAAGGCTATCAAAATCAACAACCAAGAGTAGTGGAAACATTTCCCAGCATCCTATGCATTTTTGCAGTCTTCTAAGAATAGGTTGAGAAAATATGACACCCACCTGATAATTGTCCCCTTCGCGCACTGTGCAGCTACTGTGACCACCCCTACATGTGCCTCTTCCTTGTGAAACTTTCATAATAACTTGTAGGTCATCAATTTCGTCATGAATCTGGTGGCTGAGACATTGATATTATTGATGATCATTCCTTGGCTTCCCCTTTCAGTTCCAAATTGAGCCTTCACTTCTTAGGCAATAGCCTTCTCCTTTTTTTTATCTTCTAAATACTACTCAGGATTCACCCCATCTGTGGGAAGCCCTGTAATCTTAGCGATTAAGTCTACATCGATCAGGACATGTCTATTCATCCATAAAAACCCTCCATCTACTCACACCAATTTTTTTTTTCTCATGAATTAACATCCTTCACCCTACCAAAGTGAGGAATTTCCAATAAATTTATAATCCCATAGTTGTAAAGTCTGACTATCCACTGTTTGGGCTCTAGTATCAGGATTCTTGTTGAAGTTGACCCTCTGTTTTCCATGTAAAAATCATGTGCAAGATCTAGAAATTTGGCTACTTCTGTCACATCGTGGTCTACGTATTTCAGCTTGGGAAAAAAACCCAACATATCTTCTACATCAATAAAAAATCCAGAATGTGGGGCACTGTCAACAAAATATGTGTTTGTGTGTGCGTTGTTTTCATTGTTTCCCTTTTATTCGATGGCCCTTCTCTTGTTTCTTCTTGGGTTCCTTCATCCTACATTTCTTCATCAATGCCCTGTTTTTTCGTCAGGTCCTAAAATTCTGGTGACTTCTCTATTCTAGGGTTCTACGCTTTGGGCTCCTCCAATTCTTTCTTTTCATCGTCGTATTCCTCCTTCTCACCTTGTGTTTGTGCCACTTCTGGGTTTTTTGTATTAGGGTTTTCTTTTTTCCTAGGGGTTCTCCCTTCCTCCGCTTGGCTTACTTATGCTTCTTCTTCTTATGGGTTTTGTTCCTCGACCTGTGTCAGACTGATTGATTCACTCTTTGTTGTCGCAATTTCATCCACATCGACCACCCCGATCATCTCCTCCATCGATTTGTTAGTACTTATGGTCCTTTGTGAGAACTGGCTCGATGTTCTGAACTTTCGCGGTGTCATTGTTCTAACTTGGGAAAAATTCGTTGCAATTCTCGGTTGGGTTCTTCACAATATTCACACACAATCAAAACTTGTTTGCTCTTTCATTCCTTTGATAAAAAATCACAAGTGTTTTCCTTTTCTGTGGTTTTTCCCTTTTATAACCTCTGTCATAAATGCTCTAATGCATCCTCTTTTTTTTCGTTCACCTTTTTTCTTTATTTTCGATCATTTTTCGTCCTAGAACGCAGTGTTTACTTTTTATGTCGTGCAACATCTTGACTTATGTCGCACCACTTTACTGTCTGTTGTGCACTCTATCTCTCAATTGTTTGTCTATCACTCCTCTACATACTTCTTTTTAGATTTTTCTCATTTTTCTACTTTTTTCTTCCTTTTTCTTCTTTTAACTCCTAATATATGCAATATGTACAAGTCTACTTTCTGTGCTGCAACTACTGAGGGTTAGTAAGTCGTCTATCCCTATACAGTTTCAGTCGACTACCATTCACCATCCCTTGAAGTTCCTTGCTTGTTAAGTCCTGTAGTTGCACAACACCTCCATCTGTGACATACTTTATCTCATATGGCCCTAGCCAATGTATACTAAACTTCCCTGGGTGCTGCAAATATTTACTATCATAGAGGAGAACCAGATATCCTACCTTGAAGTTCTTCTTCTTAATATGTCTATCATGTGAGGATTTATCCTTTTCTTTATATACCTCATGATGGAAACCAAATATGATTCTGTTTTCTTCTAATTCCATGATTTTTTCTAATCTTTCCCGAGTTGTGCCTTTTTCTGTCAAATCTGTAATTGTTGCAATGTGCAGACTAGGTATTAAATACTCTAAGTTTACCATTACTTCCTATCCATACACGAATCGAAAAGGTGTCTTCCCTGTAATATTCTTGATTGTAGTTCTATATGCCCATAGTACTGCTGGTACCTTCAAATCTCAATCATCCCTGTTAACATTACAAATCTTAGTTAATTCATTCTCCAATATCTTGTTGAACGCTTCCATTGTTCCATTAGATTGGGGATGATAATGATTTCTCTTTTGATGATGAATCTCGAATTCTTTAGTCATTGCTTGGATAGTACTATTGATACAATTTGTCCCTTGATCACTCATCAAAACTCTTGGGCATCCAAATCCCGTGACTACATGTTCAAACAAAAAGCACTCTACAATCTCTGCGCTGCAATCCTTCACTAGTGTTGCTTTAACCCATCTGGTCAAACATTTCATCGTTATAGTAATATACCTGGCTCCTGATATTCTAGCTGGTCGATTAATTGGTCCCACAAAATCTACTTCCCACTTGTCAAATACTTGCAAAGTTACCTGAGGTATCAATGGCATCTCATCCCTCCTGGATGGATTTCCAACCCTCTGAGAGACATCACAATTCTGGTACTCCTTTGCATCCTTTTGAACTGTTGGCCACCATAATCTTTCACATAATACCTTCTGCACAATAGCTTTCCCTGCATAGTGTCTTCCAACCATTCTTTCATGTGTTTCTGCTAAAATGATAGGAATTTCATGCTCCATAACACATCTCCTCAAAATTTTGTCTACACCAAGTTTGTACAAGTGACCTGCAATCAATTGGTACTCTACAACTCTGACCACCAGATTTTTCTTCAATGTAGTATTAAATTCCTTTGGTGCAAATCATGTACTAAAAAACTCAATAATGTCAAAAAAATACTCATCAATTATTTGTACTGAAAACAATTGTGCATCTAGGAAGTTGTATGTTAAGAACCAAATACCAATATAGCATAGAAAAACCTCAGAAAAAGCACTCAACGCCTTGAAAAAGAGATAATTTCAGATAATAAGCCTCTTTGAGGGGGAAACCTCCTTTCACCCCACTTAAATGTTCAAGTACAAGATGATTCAAAATGAAAATGTCTCCTTGGTATATATAGGAGACTAGGAGGTATAATTATAACTAATGGCCTAAAGCCGACATAAATAAAATAACATTACTAATATAATATGCCCCAATTAAGGGGTAATGAGCCAATATTAGGGCTTAACATGCCCCTTCCCTTGAGACAAGTGTTGTCTGCAATGCTTGAGTAACTCTGGATGCTTCTGTATAAAAGACTCATCTTCCCAAGTGGAATCTTCAGCCGGTAGTTTCCTCCATTTAGTGAGATACTCTGAAATGGATCTATTCCTCAGCTGGCGAATTCTTGTGTTAGTGATGGCTTCAGGTTCCAATATGATTTTTCCTTCCTCGTCAAGTTCTGGCAATATAGTTTGAACCGAGATCTTGTCGCCTATAACCTTCTTTAAGCATGAAACATGGAAAACTGGGTGTACTCGTGAAGATGCAGGCAAATCTAATTTGTATGCCATAGTACCAATCTTTTGCAACACCTTATAAGGGCCATAGTACTTTGGTGATAATTTATTATCCTTCTTGGCTTGCTTGAGGGACATCTGTTTGTATGGTTGTATTCTTAAAAACACCCAATCCCCTACTTCAAAACTTATTTCACTACGATGTTGATCTACTTGTTTCATGCGATTCTGTGCCATGGTCATGTTGTCCTTTAAGATTTGGAGAACTTGTTGTTGATTCTCGATGTGATCTTCCACTACTTGAACCTTAGATTTTTATTTTAGAGAAGAAGTGATGGAAGGAGGTTGGTATCCATAAAGTGCCATAAATGGTGTCATTTTTGTTGCA